>JACAXG010000007.1:0-439358 GCA_018881555.1 Amblyornis subalaris
GATGGCGGTGCTGCTGCAGGTGTTCCCTGGAGTCTCCCCACCACCGAGCCGCTGGAATGGTGGGCAGGCTGAGGGAGCTCAATTAGTGCTGGTGTATAATGGGCCCCTTTTAAAACAGCCCCACCTCACTGAGTCCAACAGTGCCCTGTTGAACAATAATCCTGCCAAAGGTGGTGGATATTCCTGCAGGCCCAAGCCCCAAAATGTGGCCATTGGATCTCCAGCCTTCAATAGCCCCTGGGAACAGGTGAGGATTCCTATTTCTGCCCAGGAAATGTTCTCGCCTGGAAGGCGAAAAGCAGCATTTCCTTGCCGACCATCACAGCCCTGCCTCTCTTTGTTTGTCAGCACTGATAACGGCGCTGTTGAGGCTCGGGAAGGAGCAGAAAAGGTGATGGAAAGTGCTCCACCAGTGTGGTGCCAACAGCTACTGAATTTCCTCCAGCCCTTGTTAGGAAAAATTATGGGATCTAAATGTCAGCACCTGATGCAGCCCCATCCAACTTCCCGGGCTTGGAGCACATTGAGCAAAATAAGGGAAAATTGCTGCAGTGTTGAGGGTTGCCAATTCACCAAGGATGATGCACAGGACTTGTCTTTTCCCTTGTAAATGCCAAAGATGCATCAGTCTGGGCTGCTTTTCACTTTGCGCTTCCCAGGGAAGCACTTGCAAAACAGATGAGGCAACTGTGCAACATTGCCCGTGGTTTCTGTGGGGGAGGGGACGCCCACCCTTCACAGGTACAGTCCCTGTCTGCTTCCATTCACTGCTCTGACTGGATTCCTCCCCATTTACAGCACTGCTTGCCATGCCAGACTAAGGAAACGCCTTTCCCACTCTCCTCCCTGGAACAGACACCAGCTGGCACCCATGGAAAAGTGCACAGCAATGCCTCCTACTTGCCATTATTTAAATGCCACGTCTTTATTTAAAAGAGGAAAAAACACCAACCTCATCCCCCCRGRATGTTACATCCAGACACACTCTGATCCTTTCAAGCACAGCAAAACCATGAGCATTTTCCTCTGAGAAGTTCATGGCTATTATTGCTGAAAAATACTTCCTAATTTTCCAGATTTTATGTCCGCAAGAATTTTTTTGGGAAGCAGGAGTTACTCTCCCTCTGGTTTAGCCCATCTCTGTGCACTGTGCACRAGGCCTCCTCACCTCCTCAGCCAACTTGCTGACCCTGGAAAYGTCCCTGCTGCTGCCCCCTTGGCAGAGCTGCTGTTTTGCTACAAAACCAGTTTAGGATTGCCTTTAATCAAAAGACARTAAAGTGCCTTAAAGTCTGTAATAAGGAAATTCTGCCACTCAGTTTTGTCTMTAAAATTTCCAACTGATGACCTATTTAAGAAGATGGCATGAGAAAAGAGTGCAGGCAGAAGCAAGCACCGCTTGTGTTTCAGAACTCGCAGGTTCTCCACCACTTTCCATCACTTTGGTAAATGTCATTCCTCACTGCCTGTCAAGAACTTTGCATTTTTTGAAACTCAGACAAATTATTAAGGAGCCTTAACAAGGTCTTCAAGACACAACTGTCAGTCTCCTTTTTTCTTTTAAATATCGGGAACTGTTTTCATTCACTGCATTTTCCATGTAGGTGGCAGTTGTTTCCTCAGGTACACCAGGCAAAATCCCAAACTTCCCTGAATTCCAGGGTAAAATGTGTTAAAAGTGCTCAGCANCTTCCTAATTTTCCAGATTTTATGTCCGCAAGAATTTTTTTGGGAAGCAGGAGTTACTCTCCCTCTGGTTTAGCCCATCTCTGTGCACTGTGCACAAGGCCTCCTCACCTCCTCAGCCAACTTGCTGACCCTGGAAACGTCCCTGCTGCTGCCCCCTTGGCAGAGCTGCTGTTTTGCTACAAAACCAGTTTAGGATTGCCTTTAATCAAAAGACAATAAAGTGCCTTAAAGTCTGTAATAAGGAAATTCTGCCACTCAGTTTTGTCTATAAAATTTCCAACTGATGACCTATTTAAGAAGATGGCATGAGAAAAGAGTGCAGGCAGAAGCAAGCACCGCTTGTGTTTCAGAACTCGCAGGTTCTCCACCACTTCCCATCACTTTGGTAAATGTCATTCCTCACTGCCTGTCAAGAACTTTGCATTTTTTGAAACTCAGGCGAATTATTAAGGAGCCTTAACAAGGTCTTCAAGACACAACTGTCAGTCTCCTTTTTCCTTTTAAATATCAGGACCTGTTTTAATTCACTGCATTTTCCATGTAGGTGGCAGTTGTTTCCTCAGGTACACCAGGCAAAATCCCAAACTTCCCTGAATTCCAGGGTAAAATGTGTTAAAAGTGCTCAGCAACAAATATCACAGAGTTTAGGATATGGGAAGGTGAGAGTGTGAGGCTTCTTGAAAAAAATACAAATACTGAGATTTGCTGGAGTCTCAGCAGTGTAACTGGAAACTCTCACATTTAGGAAAACTTACAATTTTCCAGCTTGCTTTCAAGTAATTAAAAATCACAAAAAAAAAAGAATAAGCAATTGAAGTTGGAAACACTAATCATTCCAAACATAGGGAAAGTTTGCCAGCTGGACAGGCTTTCCAGATTAAACTGCAAGCACTTGGGCAATATCTTTCCTTGTAACTGTGATGGATTTTAATTAAAGACATTCCTTGGATCACAGCTTAAAGGAAGGAACCGTCAAGGAGCTGGATCCTTCCTGCCAGGGAAAGGCCTGGTTTGGGCCCTGCTGTGTGGACAGAGCTGTGGACAAAATGGCTGCTGTGCCAACAACATTCCTGAACAATCTGCCTTTTGGTCTCCCCTGGAAGAAAGTTCTCCAAAATGACAAACTTAAACTATTTAAGGAAAGAAAGCACAAGACCTAAAAGCACTTAAGAAATGATTTTCAGAACCTGCTTCTGTCTTTACAGCTCACCCAATCTGAGTATTAATGAGTATAAATGTATTTAAGTATTTTTTGCTGCAAATCAGTAACTCCTGGTTATAACATGGAAGGAACTCCCTTCCCARGGACAACATGCAGCAGATTAAGGGAACTCCTACACCTAAGGAACACTCATCATTTATTAAACATACCAAAGTGCAGGTAGGAAAATTGGTGAATACAAACTAATAAGGCCAGAAGAACCTGTAAAAAACCCAATAATTGCATTGTGGGTAAAATAATGTTCCTTTGAAGGAAGTAGAATAAATTCTAAGGGATAATGCAGCAATGCCTTGTGCTCTGACAGGCATCCCCTTGCCCTGATAATGTGAACACAGGGCTGAAAAACAGAATTCACAATCCTTAGAAATTTATAAGATGGAAACATTCATTGCACTAAAAAATGTATTAATGACAAACTGCACCTGCATTATTTTATTAACTGATGTTTAATGTCCAACAGAATGTAGGTTTGGAACTGATAGATTGCTGGATTGTTATCTCCCTTAATTTCTTTTCAATAAATTAAAACTCACCAATCTGCTGTACACACCCTTACAGGTACAGGGAAGGCATTTGATTTATAATGTTTCTAAATAGATGGCACTGTGATGAATCACCACTGCACAACATTAGGAGATTATCAGGCTGTGGGCTCTATTTTCTGCTTGCTCACTTTTAAARCTGTGATTCCAAGAAGCAAATCCTTGTAGATGCTGCTGATTTTACAAGAAAGGTGATGTGTGGTGATACTGAAAATCATGGCTCTCTCTTTGTGGGCACAGGCAAAAAAGGAGTATTTTGGCAGCCTCCATGGAAACCTTGGGAGAAGCAATGCCAGGTACAGGATACTGGGCAGTCCCTCATCCAGGCCARTACACTGTATTTATGGCAAGGGATGGAYTGGGTTTTAACATGAGGATGATGCAGGGAGGCGAGCAAGGAGAGGAGATGTGTGGCACAACATTCACTTTCAAAAACTCACTGAAGAAGTTTGCACGTATGTGCAGAAATGTGCGGGCATGGCTTTGTGTCTGAGGAGGCACATGTTGGGAAGAAATAGGGGGAAAGGACCCGAACCATCAGCTCGGGTGGTTCATCTTTAGAAACTCCATCCATTCCCACAGTTTGTGTCTCTGTGTTCAATAACAGGGATTTCAAAGCTTTCGTAAGCAGAGCTTCCAGTGCTTGTGTGCACAAATACGTGCTAAGACTAAGACGTTACCTTCAAGTTTGCTGGAAATAAGTGCTTTAAATCTGGAATTTGTTGTTTAAAACTGCTCGTTAAAAGAATAATAAATTAAGAGACTGAATGCCTTTTTTCAAGCTGCCAGTACCCTTCTGAAATGAATTTTTAGTAGCTCTAATGGCATGTTTTCCTATGGATTACTAAGACTGTAACTAAGGGGAACCATTATTATCAACATGAGGCCAGGGCATCAGACAGCCAATTAATAGCAGATCACTCTTCTCCCAATTCCAGGTTTCCTTAAATGTGAAGATCTCCATAATTGAATGTCATGCAAAATATTATGCAAAGCATCCAGCTTTTTCCAAGATCAGCAGGAGCTGAGTGCCATCGGAAAGGCTGTGCCAGTACAGACTTGGAGGAGCTCTAATGTTTACTCATGGAAAGGCTACAAATGCAAATCACAGTAGGACTCAGAATGGAGCCCTGGGGGAATCCGAGARTAACYGAAGCCCAGYTGGAATGAAAAAYCCTCTGGAGCAACAAATTCAATATGCCAGGAAAAAAAAATTAGGTCTGAATCGAATAAAGTCTTGCAAGCAGACTGGTAAACAGCAGCAGGAGTTATGCCCAGAGATGAAAACCAAAATACAAAGGGGGGGTTACCATGATGGAGTGGAGACCTGAAACACAATTAATTGCATTATCCCAAATTAAAATGAGGGCACTGCCATCCTTAAACTCCTCGTGGTAACACCACCTCAGCCTCCTGCTCTCCATGCACAACCAAGCTTTCCATGTGTCTTCCTAATGAAATATGTGTAATATCCAATTACCAATCAGTTCCAAATTAAAACACTATTTCCCAATAATATGATCCTGCTAACTGAATTTCCATGCAGCCCTTGGCACCCTCCTTTAGGAGCAGTTCTGCCATCCATCAGTTCTCGTGCTGTCAGGTCTGGGGATGTGCTGAGCAGATGGCCAAGGATGCTGCTGAATTCCCACTGCTGGTGTCCACACAGGCAGAGGTGGAGGGGGTGGGAACAGACATTTCCATGTGGAGCACAATTAAAATTAACCCACAAGGTGTCACTGTTGCTCCACAGAAATTCAGCAGCCTGGGGATTTTTCTGGGTGTAACCTGAGACTGGGAGCGGGGGATTGCCTCCAGCGGGGATGCACCAGCAGGAGCCCTGGTTACTGTTCCTCCCTTTCCCGAACACTGCACATGCCCACACCTTTAAAGAGAAATGCAGCAGCAGCACCTACCCAAATGTCACCAGTTGCTCCTCCCTTCTGCCAGTTGCTCCCTGCTGCTGTCCTGCTGCCTCTTGCCAAACCCCACGTTGGATGGAATCAGGCTCTGCCATTGCTCCAGCTGGTGGAGCTGGCAAAGTGAAGGCAGCTGCTCCCTGCAGCTTTCAGACCCCACTCTCAGCTGCCTCGGTGAGCCAGAGAGCAAAGCTAAGAGGAAACACAAATCCACTGCTGATCACAGCACACAACAACAACAACCATGGCTTTCCTGGGGCTTGGCTGGTTTCTTGCAGTGAAACATTTACAGAAATACTTCAGTAAAACTTTCCAGAACATATAATTTCAGAGCATGATTGGCTGTATTCAAGCCTACATATTCCCAAATTTAACTGGAAAAAAGGGTTCATAGCACTGACCCTGTATGGAAACACACCTCCTGCAAATATTCCAACATTAGTAAGAGSAAAGATTCAGACTAAGCAAAAGCACATCCTCACAGTATCTCAGTGTCAGCTTCCCTAAACTGTTGTCTATGGATTAGCTGTGCCAGTTACTTTTCCCAAGATGTAAATGAGGTTTCTCTAAGACAAGAGAGGTCAGTGGCTCCTCTGTGTGTTTGATGATTCCACTGGAACTTCTCAGCACTGCTGCTGCATGAGGATGTCCAGCTAAGGCCATCAGTGCTGCACGTGTGGGATGAAAGGAGAAATTACTGTTCCTTGGGAACACTGAGCTTCCCATGGGATGATGAAGACCCTGGCATTCTTAAAAGGAAAAATCCTTAATTTTTTGTTAATCCARTCTCAATAAAAGMAACCACATCTGCACCATTTTCCACCTTTCACCCTTCAGTGCCCTCCAAGAAAAGGGGCTTGYTGGAAAYGGCAACACCAAGGGTTTGTGATTTCYAATRCCCCCACAGTCCMGTCACACTCTTTTTCTACGGAAATGATCCCTTGCTATGGAACTGCCAGGATTTCAAAGAACTGGAAACACAACGAGCAGAAACCTGTTCTCTCTCACCAGGCACCTTGTGACAGTGACTGTCTCTGCTGTTTTGGGACAGAGAGGATGCCCTTTGTTTTAGAGGGTTCCCATACAAAGGGGTGTCGCTGCTGTGTGGCTGAAAGGATCAGACCCAGGTTTGGTACCCCCAGAAGGAGCTCCAGTTTCTAGCCCAGAGCCATCCCAGCTGGTGTTTCTTGGAGCAAAACCTTCAGAAAGCTAATCCAGAGAACAACAAGCTGCAGAAACATCATTGGGGTTTAGGCCAAGCTGCAAAGGCACCCTRGGTTTKCTGTAAGTCCCCAGATCACACCGAAGGTGCAGAATAAATGGACAGTGCTGTGTAAGGTAGAGCAGTTTCAGTGTGCCCAGTGAACTCGCACTCTGTTTTAATCTGAATGCATTAAAAGCTCTCCAGAGCCAAGTCAGTGCCTGTGCCCAGATATTTGTGCATTTATGGGGCACGTGAGACTTCCACTAAATAAATGATGGGATCTCTCCTGGAGAGAGACTCTCTCAGGAGTCCCTGCAGCTCCTTCCCACAGTGCCAATGGATCACAGCTAAGCTGAGCAGGGAGCTGTGGAGCACAGGCTGTCAGGACTTCATTTACTCTGTGTGGATGTGGAGATAAAGCTGCCCACTGATCCCTCCCAAGTGTCCCAGTCACACCCCATGCCAGGAATTGACTGCAGTTGAGGCTCAGAAGCTATGTGAGGAGCTGAGAAAAGTCTTCAGGAGGTGGTTCTGAAATCACCACCATCAAGGTGAGTGTTCCTCCTTCACAAGAATCAAACCCACCCTTGCTGGGTGCCTGGACACAATGGAAACATTTTTACTGAATGTTTTCTGAAGGGAGGTGTTACTGACCAATCAACCCCAGGAGCTTTCACAGTGGAGAGAAAGTTTCTCTGGCTGCAGCCTTACAGGGCATCTTCAGAGGTAAATACAGCTTTGGAACACACACTTGGCCTATGAACTGAATATACCTAATACATAATAATTTTGCTTTAAAGACTACCCAACTGTTGCTCTGCATTTGTCAGCACTTCCTGTAAGTATTCCTGATACTAGATTACTATGGAAAGTGTGGAAAAATGGGGTAACTCCATTTGAATATATCAGGTTATCTTTTCTGTAGACAAAAGACCCACTAAATAGGGAGCTTTCCTGGAAGATCCACCTGCTGTATTAAGAAACACAAAAGCCACTCAAATTACCTCAAAGACATGAGAACCTTATCTTTTCTAAAAGAAATAACGACCCATGGATCCTGCAGCACGAATTGCTCTTCTCCTGTTCATTATCCAGAGGAGGTCTTTACCCATCCCATTACAGAATCATTCCATACTATTTCAGAGTTCATTTTCCCCCAGGTGCTCTCCACCGTGCCTGATATTAATTATTTGTGATAATTAACATTTACTGAATGGTACTGTAATATCCCTCCAGTCATGGGGAAAGGGAGCCAACAGCTCAGGTAAACACAAAGGGATTTTCCCTATGGAAAACCAGCTCTGCCAYGTGTGAATCACTGATTTCAGCCAGGGATGGCTGCTCCAATCAGCACTGACGCAGGCAGGGCTGCTGGGGGTATCTGAGAGAAGCACAAGCCATCAGCTTCCTCAGGCTGGGCTGAGATCTGACACAAGGAGCCAGCACAAAGCCATCAGTTATACTCTGAAATTGCCTCCTTTTATGGCCCTCCAGGTGTTAAAGAGCTCACAAATCTTCTCAAATCCTAAATATTTTTATTATGTCCAACTTGTAACAGTATAACTGAAAAACATCTCCGAGTCAGGCTTCCCTGAGTCCAGTGATGTCCTCGTGTACAAATAAATAAAAATCAAGAAATTGCATGGCTCTATTTTCTCAGAATCCCTCACATTTACTTATTTTTCATTAAAGCTTTTTCCAGCCCCTTACACTCCTTGTGTTTCTACCTGTTGGGATCACTTGATGTAGGAGATCTGAGAGGGCCTTGGACAGGAAAGAACCTCTACCCTTGCTGCTGTGAGTTTAGGATTGGCTGTCCTAAATCACAGCAAAAATCTGCCCAGGACACTGTCTCTGGAAACAGGTAATAGCTAGGAATAAGGAACATCGATCAAGCACCAAGCCAGATTTCTCTTCTGTCCTGCCAGTTTCCAGCAGCTGAGAGATTTCACAGTGCAAAGATGTGATCTTTGAATTTAGGACCTGAGGAAATGGAATTGCATTTAAATTTGGGCTACTCCTACCAATCTAAACCCAGATAAGTGTCAGGAAAGTCAAAATCCATCAGAATTTCAGCTTTAGTCTGGAAGAGAAGCAGGACAAGGCCCCTGGCTTTCATCTAACCACAATTTCAGAGTTTCAGCACTTGCTCAGTGTTTCACTTGGGATGCACCTAAACAATCTGAAGCCTCAAACAACACCATTACCTGGGCAATAAAATGGAATTTTTGTAGATTGTTTAGGATCTCCAGAGAATACACGGCAGGGGGGAGGGAGGGTGAAGCCTTGTGAATGGAAATACGAAGTGAAATTGGAATTGAGGCATTTGGGGAACATTGCTGAGCTGAATGGCAGTTCAAAGAGCCCTCACTAAGTGATGTAGAAAAGCTCCAATACAGCTTTATTTTAGGCTTGGCTGCACCAAGAAGTGTGTGCTAATAAACTGAATCATCACAAATAAATTGTTTCCATGTTCATTTCTTTGGAATTAGTATCTGTAACCACGGTTTCATCGCAGTCATTTAAGCTTCTGTTCTGATGTTGCACATGACAACAGGTTTTGAGGAACTGTGCTCTCTTTGTAAAATTGGGCTACTTGGTTTTCTACACTGAAAATGTTTGGGTTTTTTTCCCAGAACAGCAGTTATCTACAATGATGGTTTTTAATTAGGGACAACTTTACGTACAGTGTTCAGTATTTAAGCTGCAGGGGGAAAATTCTGAGAGGACACTAAGGAACCCAGACACATAATGCTGAAATACTGAAGAACATTGCTGAATTCACTTATAACAAATTAAAATTTATAGACCTTGGCCTTGGTCAAGGACAGTTATAAGCATCTGTTTGTTAGAATTTCATAGCATATTAAATAAGAGATAGCAATTACAAATGCTTTTTTTTTAAACTAACATGAACAAAAATAAAAATACCAAGATTTTAAAACTCTTTTACCAGAAAGGAAAAACCTGAGTTCCTTTCCTCTCTCCTATAAAGAAATTAAAATATTTAAGGACTATCTTCAGATTAAAGCTCGATATTTCTGTTTCAGACTGGAAATGTATTAGTGATCCAAATATATTTGTAACTGTGCTTTTCCTAGCTGTGTATTTTAATCTAATGAAAGTTACTATCTCTCTTCACAAACCCTACCTCTCCACAGCCCCACACTCTCATGCATACAACAACATTCTCACTAATTACACAAATGATCCCTTGCAGCAAGAAGTAGGTTTTTGGAATTACCACAGTTTCTAAAGTGGGTGGCAGTAGAGCCTCTGGAGAGTGATATTGTTTGCTAAATACAATTGTTGATTTTTTCAGTGATAACAGATGACAGTTTCAGCATATCTCTTGGAGACTGATCAGGTGATAATTTCACCTGTCCCAGCAAAGCAAACTTCCAGCAGCAAGGACATGGTTTAAAGCCTGCACAGCACTGGAGCTAATTCTCTGCCCAGGTCTGAGTTGTACTCAAGAGCCCTTCTCCCTCTCACTTCCACACGCTGTGGTCAGGGACATTCACTGATTACAAGCCAAGGTCCAATTCCAGTGCTCCTCATTGGAAGGATGGAGGCAGATACACAAAGTTTATTGTGCCACCTTCAGAGGCAAGCCAATGCCCTACCACATCCTCACTTAAATACTGATTTTAAATGTCAGAAGCACCCTCTTTTTCTTGAAGTTCTGCTCCCTTATTTTTTCTGTTACAAAACCATCTTTTTGTTGAAAAAAACTGGGATGATTCTTTACATGAGCATGTACAATTTCTATGGGATTGCTGCATTTTTTTTAGGATCTGCTGGTTTACTTCACTAAATACAGTATTTGGGAAGGGATTTTTTTCAGTGATTTATTCCCTTGAGAGAAATTTACAGCAACTAAACTAATTAGGCATGAGTCTAAGTAAACATGAAAATGCTAATATGCTTCCAAGTGCCTGCACCTCCTTAATTAGGTTTTGTTTTATATTTATCTTTCAGCCTGTATGAAAGTCTCCCATGTGACGGGAGCACTTCATTTCCTTTCCACGTTCAATGGCACCTCACCTTCCACAGCTCCTGTCTCACTTAGGATGGGAGAGGTTGCCTCAGTCTATGCAACAACAAACAAAACAAAAAAGGATCTGGACTGAGAACTGTCAAATAATGGCTGTGGAATTGCTTCCAACCCAATTCTGCCTAAATTAATCCAACAGTTAAAACACTTCTAATAACAGGAGTTATCTAACACAGCTGAGTTCAGCACAACTGGCCTGTGGAGAGACTCCAAATGCAGTTCCACTGACAGACCAGAGAGGCTGTGATTTCAGGGAAGGGATGGGGAACAGCTGAAGATGAGGTGTGGAGCAGCAGGAAAGCTTTGACACAAGGTAACTGAGTCCAACATGGCAATATGGGAGTAGTGTGGCTGTGCTCTCTCAGCTTTACATTCCAGAGAGAGGCACAATAAATAGCGATGTCCGTTTAGCAAAGCACAGTTCAGTGACCATCAGGCTTTGTCAGGAGGTTCTTTCTCGTGCCTCACTTTCCTTTCCAGGCCTCAGAACAACAGCAGGGGCACAGCACTGCAGGACACAGGTACAGCCCTGTCGGTGACACGGGACAAACTCGCTCCGAGGGACAGCGGGAAAGGCGCACGGAGCTCCCTCCTGCTGCCTCCAGACGCAACGGGCTCAGTGGGAGGGGTCAGGCCTGCGGAACAGTTTGCAAAGGGCTTTGTTCCAGAGCAACTCCCCGGAGCTTTCTRTGGCACCCTTAACTGCCTTRAGGCCTGGAGTTAATCGGAATGGAAAAGCATRGCTGGGGTGGTTGGGAAAAGCAGACCTTACACGTGTGTAACAGGGGAGAGCTTATAAATGCATTTCCATAATAACCGGGAATATTCTCTACTTCCTCTGCTGTGCCAGCTCAGTGCCTCTGCCCAGGGCTCTCTGTTCTCCCTCAGGCTTTGAGAAAYACCTTCCCACCTCCTGCAGGGGCCTGAGAACCACCTTACAACCGCTTGGTGACTCCTCCCTCACCCTCATCTTTTTCTCTCTCTTTTCTATCAGTAACTCAGTGCCAGCACCAAAACACCCAGCCCAAGCTCTGAGCGGTGGCAGAGCTCAGGACACTGAGGGCTGCTGGTTCCAGTACCCACAGACAGTTCTGGTTATATTCAATGGCTTTACTAACAACATCCAGAACTACATCCATAATTTTTGCTTTTCTTTCACTGTTAGAAAATGCCACAAAGTTCTCTGTATCAACAAGTGAAACTGGAATTCTGTAACTCAGAAATCTCAGCCCTGCTACTTTAGATTTTTTAGTTTTACAAAGAGAAAAGTATCACTTAGCTGAATACCTCTAAATATCTCTTTTATAAAGATATAACACAAAGTCATGAAATGCAACAGGAAAAAATAAAAATAAAATATAATAATAATAATAATAATAATAATAATAATAATAATAATAATAATAATAATAATAATAAATCCAAATATTTTTGTTGGTTATTTTCCTTTCAACTGTATTAAAAAGTCCACAAAGGTGTCCCTGAGGACACAAAACCAGTGGATTTCTTACCTGAAAGATGTGCAGAGTCACAAAATTAGGTGCCTTATCTTTTGAAGTCCTCCTTGATACCTGGATTCTTCGACAGATTTCCAGTTAATTTTAAACTAAAACTACTTACCTGTGTTCACCTTTTTTTGCCAGCTATTTGCTGGTACCACTGTATATAACATTCCATTAATTATACAACATTAATTCCCAAAGGGTAAGATTTCACTCTGTGAGTCTGATTTCTTTAGGGGAAAATGATCTCTCCTTTTCTCTAGCTTCTTATCATGTTCTCAGAACTACACCCATATACCAATCATTTTGATAACTGAATGACATCTTTTTGCAGCCTTTGATTCTCAGCCTTGCCACAAAAGATGGTGGCTGGTAACCACTGGCTCCCAGCAGGTACCATTATTTGCAAAGTAGTGAGGTACTAAAGGCTGAGCAAGAATTTACAAAATAAAGCTTAATTTAAAATCTTCCTTACTTGAAATGTAAATATTATCTGGAAACAGTTGGTTTTAAGTTTAACATCAATTCTGGGAAAAAAAAAAAGGTCTCGATATTTTCAAAAGGAGAATGTTATTTCTTAGTCTGGCTCTTTTAAATTACAGTTTACACTGGCTGTTTGCTGGAGATTTAGTGCTGAGAGATAATTTGGCAATTAAAACCTGAGACATTTTCTAGCTACCCAGGATCTGAAGTTCAACATTCATGAATTGGAAAAGAACTTGGAGGAAGAGTTGCTGAGAGGATCTGATGGGTGCAAGTTGCCATCAAATTCAGCCCCTTCCATACTGAGTGGGAGATATTTATAGTAATGAAACACATTCATATAAGCTTTTTCCCCCCCCCCCTGCAAAATAGATACCATATAAATCACCAAAAACACCAGAATTATTACAGGTCAGAGAAATTCCAACAAACTTTTGAAKTTYATSCATTTTTAYAAYYRYATCWTTTCTCAGTTGTTGWCCAYCTATAATTAATAGCTGWAAAAASAAAATATCTKTAAAAAACTTAGYTCATACCTGGTTATGCTGTCATGGTCACAGCTTCAGCAGAAGAGACAGAGGCAGTGGATGAGGAATCCTGCTGTGGGACACACCCAGAGAGTCTGTGGGGGATATTGTTTGTCCTTTGCACATTCATCCCTTGTGTCTGTCCAAAGTGTTTTTATCAGTCATGTGTCAGTGACAAATACAAAGAACACAAAATAACAAAAACTACAAAGTCAGTGGGGTTTCAGGAACAGACCCTGGCCTGAGGCTCCTGCCTTCCCCTCATACACACATTGTGTGTGTTTAATGCTTGTTGGCGATTCAGGCCGAAATCATTGAGTCAATCCACATTTAATGACTTATTCAAGGGTAATTTTACCACTTTTCAAGCTATAAACTCAATTATGTATTTTCTTTCCACACTTCACGAGGAAATTTCCGCTCATTTCCCACAGCTGACGAGACCTCTCATGGCGGCAATCCCGAGGCAGGGTCAGACGGGCTCACTTGCGACTTAAACAGCAGCCAGGCTTTTCACAGAATTCTGGAACTCCCCAGGTCCGTAGGAATTAGGTTTTCCTGGGAGGCAGCCGTGGGAACAAAGCTGCAAGGGGCCGCAGTCGATCCCATTTTCGTACGGACACCAGGAGGCGCTTTTGCCCTGGAGGCTGAGGCGGCTCTTCCAGGCCTCAGGGGTTCAGCTCTTTCCAGGCTGAGGCGGCTCTTCCCGGCCTGAGGGGTTCGGCTCTCGCCAGGCTGAGGCGGCTCTTCCCGGCCTGAGGGGTTCAACTCTTGCCAGGCTGAGGCGGTTCTCACCCGGCCTGAGGGGTTCAACTCTTGCCAGGCTGAGGCGGTTCTCACCCGGCCTGAGGGGTTCAGCTCTTTCCAGGCTGAGGCGGCTCTTCCCGGCCTGAGGGGTTCAGCTCTTGCCAGGCTGAGGCGGCTCTTCCCAGCCTGAGGGGTTCAGCTCTTGCCAGGCTGAGGCGRCTCTTCCCAGCCTGAGGGGTTCAGCTCTTGCCAGGCTGAGGCGGCTCTTCCCGGCCTGAGTGGTTCGGCTCTTGCCAGGTTGTGGCGGTTTTCACCCGGCCTGAGGGGTTCAGCTCTTTCCAGCCACACCAGCTCACGCTGAATCAGAATCCAAATTTTCAGTAACCAGCCCTGAAATACGTGTTTTTTTTTTTTTTTTTTTGAAACTTCCTCCATCGAGGCTACCAAGTTCTAAGTGGAAACCATGGG
The DNA here is from genome assembly GCA_018881555.1 of Amblyornis subalaris. NCBI lineage: Eukaryota > Metazoa > Chordata > Aves > Passeriformes > Ptilonorhynchidae > Amblyornis > Amblyornis subalaris. Next base: position 14,361 of record JACAXG010000007.1, read on the forward strand.
ATTATGAGCAGTGTCACAGATCAGCCACTCTGCCTGCTGCCCTCAGCCCTCAGCAAAGCCCATCAGGTCTCAGAGGCCTTCAGGCCCTCAAACACCTCTTTTTATGTCCCTGAAATGAGTTTTAAGTTAGATTAGAGCTGTCTGGATGGGCCACCTGTGCCAGCAAAGTGTGATTTCCACGTTGTTAATGAGCAACTGACCACAACCCATTATACAGCAAAATATCAGGTCATTTTCTTAGTCACCGGGATTTGGACCATACCGAAAGTGGGGACTAGAGATCAAAAGCTTTTAATTGCATTAGTGGTTGTCAGTTAATTTCTCACTTGTAACACTTCCACAGGAGGGGGAGGATAATGCTCAGAATCACTGAGCTGATGAATATTTCATTTACCACAACTAAATGCATGAGCATGCTCTCCTTGAAGATAAAAAACCTACTGAGTTTCTTCCTTTCCAATTTTATTACATGCATAATGCCTCCAGTCTATTTGGGATGCCTGTCTAGATCTTGTCATGTCTTTGCATTCTGGAGAAGGCTTAGAGTACTTGGACTATCTTGCAGGCTCTGAATTAAGTGAAGGATTTGACAACTGCACTGACAGGATACTCAGGAAGTCTCAGCATTTGGCTTCAGAGGGAATTCAAGACCCCAGTCACCTGTAGATCACTGTGTGTAAATCAGGTATCAGCTCGAGGATTCTGTGCACTCTGACAGTGTTGGTTACAGGGAAGCTGCTTGGAATGCTGAATGTGCTGTGGAGGGTCGCAGTCAACACTCTGAGGGGGTTGAGGTTCTTCCCCAGTGTGGGCATGTTGTGTGTGTTCCTGGGTACTGAATGCTTTGTTCAGGGGAGTGGAAAGCAGTTTTGAGATGATGATGGAAGTTGACTGGCATTAGGTCAAGGAATTAATTTTAGAATATTCAGCTGGTTTTCTATGCCCTGCTACAGATTTTAATACCCAGCATGCACTCTAGAAAAGGATACACAAAGGATACATTTCAAGCCCATTGCATTGAAAACATCCCTAAGCCTTGTTTCTTCAATGTGGCTTTATAAAGATACATCGAGTAATTTAAAAGTGATAGATAAATGAACCCACTGTTCATGTATATAGTAGAAAAGGTGTTTTCTCTTAGCAAAATTGCTGAAGTTGGTGGCAACTTTATTGCTTTAGTACAAATGGCAATTGTGTAACAGGCTGAATGTCAAATGAATGTGAAAGAGAGCTGCACTAATTCTTTTCTTAACAGGGTCATTCTCATGGGCTGAAAATGGAGCAGTGGGCAAGTTCTGTGAAACAGAAAGTAATGCTGAGTGTAAGTACTGCAGCAGTGAAAAAGGAGGGAAAAAAGCCTAACTACTGTAAATCTGAGTTAAATACTACAGTCCTGCAGTTTATGGTGAAGTCAAGCACTGCACTTGTAATATGTCTGTGTGATAGCTGTCACCGTCATGATTGCGGTCAACATGTGCTGGTTTAGCCACCACGACGTCTTACTGCAGGAAACAAACTGCATGTGGCAGGCCAGAGCTCTGCTGCAGTAGCTCTGCCAGTATGAACAGCTTTGGCTTACCTGAGCTTTGTTGTGAACAGCCCCTCTTTGGGCACGTGTAAGTGACAGGGATACTTTGCTCCACTTGGATCGAGCCTTCTCACCACAGCCAGGGGTAACACCAATGGCAGAAACACACTGAAAGTGCTGTGAGGCCACATAAGCTGCCTGTCTTTAGAGTCACAGTAGGAGAAGGTGACCTACAGGGTACTGCTGGATGCCTGGCCAGAAAACCTCAGAGAACTTGAGATGTATGAAAGAATAAACACACACACAGATTATATTTCATAATTGCTTATTTCTTTACACAAATATTGCTGGTGTCATTTTACAAATGGAATGGCAACAAATACTTTTTACAGGGTAATGTCTACAGCTAAAAAGTGCTTGTCTTGGCAGCTGAATTCAGGCTGAGGATCCTTTTGTAATACAGCCACTTATTTCAAGAGCTCTTGGTCAAGGACAAGAATAGGGCTGTACAGATAAGCTGTTGAACCAAAAAGTTATGCATTTTGACTGCTTATTGTGGATATTAAATAATTAATACTAAGTAGCAACACTAACATTTTTAAAGGCACTTGTTTCTTTACTGAGGCTTAGCCTTACTTTTGAGTGTTTTTGGCTTTCTTTCAAACACTAATTTTTTTAGTAACAGCTTTTCAAGTTTGGTAAAGTTCCAACCTCACACGCAGAGGCATTGATCCTAAAGAGACAGACAGACTGATGAAGTATCTGAGGTAAACAGCTGCTCCAAAGGCTCTGGCTTTCTCAATTCTACCTTCAATATTGGTATTAGGAGAGGCTTGTTTTTCAAAGCAGTGACCATTGAATAAATCAGTCATGGGAGAGGAGATCACTGTAATAGAACTGGTATTAAACAAGAGGCTTTATAGCACCACAAATAACCTTTGGTTAATGCGTCAACTGTCTCACAGTTGACCTGCCACTGAAATTTTGAGGGACAGATTTTTCTGAGTTGTGTTGGGAATATTCCAGTTAGCAAATGCACTAAATAAAACTTAACCCGTGCAATTTTGAATATGTAATTAAATAGTATGCTAAACCAACTGCTGCCCCCAAGAGGACAGAATTGTACCATAATAGTGTGGCATTATCTGCCAAAGGTGGCAAAAGGATTGTTTAATTACTGTTCTTCGTGTGATCCCCTTTGTTGTTACACTTACGCAAGTCCAGTTATAAAACTGAGGCATTTCTGTGTCCTGGATAACCTCGGTGGTGGAAGGGTCCCTCAAGCTCTGCTTCTGTAGAAAGTAACACTTGTCCCTTCCATGAAAAAAGGGATTTACTTTATAGAGATTCACTTCACAGGAAGGACTTTGAAATCCTTCAAATGGAACTACATGTTTACTGCCAATTTGATTCAACTGTACATCCTCACTTAGAAAAAGAACTGTTTTGTTTTTTCTTCTTCTGTATAGATTCTGATTATCCTTCCCAGCTCTGGTACAACCTGTGACTAGCAAAAGGAATAATTAAGAGTTTTCTAAATTGTATTTTAAGAAATGTATACCATATATGCTCTTAAGCATTGGCAGTCTGAAATCCGGCAATTCATGTAGAGAAAGAGTCAGGACTCCCAAAAGATTAATACCTGAGTGCAGAACTTCCTATTCTACAGTTTAAGAAGTAAGCAAAATACTCAGGGAGAGGTTGGACCAAATGAAACTGTACAAAAAGAGCACAGAAAAGGGTCAGTAATGCACAGCAGAAGGCTTGGGTCTGGTGGAGCTGTGGGCCAGCCTTCAGGCACCAAAAACTGTCCCTCCTGCAAAGGCAAAAAGGAACTGAACACTTTGCTTGAGTTGCCTTAACTGAGCAGCTGGCTGATCTCTTTGTGAATGCACACGAGGAAATCCACATAAGAAGCTCCTCCATAAATACTCTTGTCTTCTACCAGGAACTGGCGGAAAAGCATCTCTGGCTGCTCCCGTTGCTTCACTATCATCAGCTGGAAAGACAAGAGATACAGATAGATAGTTTTAGGATACAGTCACCCTAGACTGGCAGGACAGTTTTCCTGTGTCTCTTAGTGGATGCTCTTGAGGCAAACTAATAAATTTTCACACTGCAGAAGATGAAGAGACTAATGTGAATTGAGGGTTGCAGAATAAAATGGTTACCTTTTAGACTTGACTACCTCTGAAAATCAGTTTTGACTAGGAATTAAGCACATTTGAGATGCCTGTGCCTACAAATTGTGCTGGAACTCACCAATGTGCAGGAAGACTCCTGATACGTAAAAAATCTTTTACAGCCACTGGTTAGTTTTGGCAAAGCACGTAGTGTTCTTTTGAACAATATGAGGAATGAGTTGAGGCAGAAAGCAGTTACCTTCATAGTGTGGGGCTTTTGGCTCTGGATTTGCTCCAGGATATGCTTCAGTTTCTTGGAAAATGGATTGTCCAGGTCAGGCAGGGATGTCTGTCATCAGGAAAACATAGCATGTTATTAGATTCCTGTCAGACTTCTAACTAACTAGCAGACTACCTGCTGACAGTTATAAGGTATTGTGAATTTCATTCTAAACTGGGAAATGCCATCTCCTTCACTAAAACGTCTCGAGGGCTCATTTTTCAGTTTAAAATAATCACGATAGGAAAACGCATTGTCAGAAGAAACTTACTTACTGCAGTGTTTTGTTCCAATTTTAGCAATACACAGTTAAAAGGACTTTAATGTCTGCAAGAATCAAAGTTTAAGAAGATTGAAAAAGTTGTGAAAGCTTCTGTCCTCTAACTGTTCAGTGTCAAACTGTTAAGTTTTATGTAACTTAAAGCACTTCTGGTGTCTAAACACCCTCTGCTGATGACCCGTTCCTGCTTTAAAGGCTGAAGGATGAACAAGACCTCACTTGTTTCTCTGATTAGCATCTGGTCTTTCTAAATCCTCAATTCTCAGTCTGCATCTACTCACAGCCTCGGTGCTGATGTGTGCGAAGGACGGCACGTTGAAAAGCCCTTGGATGAGCTCTGGGGACACACTGGCTCCCAGCCACAGGAACATGCTCAGCCCATTGGCCAACAGGAAGGCCCCTCCCTCGGAGAGACGCTCCTCGGAGCAGCGAATGGCAGCTGGGACAGTGTCACTCTTCAGATCCAGGCTGTGCTGTGGGGCAAAAGACACAGGAACTGTAGAATTGGTGACTAAAGCTCTAATTAGGTACTGAAAAGTAACTATTGAAAGGCTTGGTACATCTTAATGGTTCCTTTCCAGGTAAGAGAAGCTAGAAATTAATCTGAAAAAATCCACCCCAGACTCACAATGGGCAGCAGCAGGGGGTAGAAGAAGAGCTGTGTGTCGGCCACCCCCATGGCCATGACCAGCTGGCGGTGGAAAGCTCTCTCGTCAGTTGGAATTTCGGGCCTGCCAACCAGCACACAGCTCTTCAACAGGCAGTTCATGTACACAGGCAGCACCTTCATCGTGTCTGGCAGGATCAGCTGAGAAAAAGATACATTTAATAAGAATCCAACAGAAATTATTTGCTATATAAACTGTAATCCCTGTCTTGGCTGCTGTCATCTCCCTGTAACCCTGCTCATTCCTGGGGCACTCTCTGAGGAATTAAGGAGAGAAATAAAGGTCCACAGTAAGTGGCTCTGGTTTTGTTTGACATATTTGGGCCTCACGAACAACGAACAATGCATTGCCCAGGCTTGTGATTACTGGCAGCACTGCTGGGATGGAAAAGCCTGAGTCTTTCTTTGAGTTGAATCACCAGGACATGTGAATAAATTAAACAGAAACAAATCAGTCAGCCAGTCTGGTTTGTCAAAAATTAGAATACTACAACCATCTTTAACAACATAACAATTAAAAATGAAAGCTTTGTTAGTCAGTACGTAATTCCAGCAGGAAGAAAAAGGCTGGCTGAGCTCCTTTGTGTGAATATGACCATCAGTTTCATCAATGGCATTGCCTTTTGTTCCAGTTTCTGTGTGCTGTAAGTGCCACCACTAAATCCCACCTGACATTAATTGTATTTTAAAGAAAAGGACAAGTCTGTTTTGAAATTTTCCTTTCTGGCTCTGCTGATGTTGCAGGGTGGTTGTTCACTTGTGGCAAAGCCTGGCTGAGTAGGACTGGGTATGGGTTTTACCTGGCTGACAGCTGCTGGGCTGGCACAGTTCTTCTTGTAGCAGGCCAGCATGTGAGCAGTCTGATTCATCAGGATGTCCCTGACCGTCTTCAGGGGCTGGCTCAGAATGGCTTTAAAAGCTACAAACACAGAATAAAAAGGTGTGTTAAAAATGACACTCTCGCAAAGTATCTTTGTCTGCTAGCTTCTCGTTTTACAGATCTGAGGGCTGGGGCTGCTTTTTAGTCTCTTCTACAGACAGCCAAAAACCCCCCCAAAACCCCCAACACTATGGTAGGATGTCAACTGCCACTTACTGTGCCTGCCCAGTTCTGTGCATTACCTACACACAAGTATTACTTTTATGGCAGTTTGTCTAAAATAGGTAATTATTTGTCTTTTCAATTTCATAATACTTCAGGAGTTGCTCAAGCTTGGAGCAGCAAGTTATAAAAGATGACTTCCCACTAGGTAATCACTTTGGCCCCCTTTTCATCCCCTTCATCCACACCAAAGTACAAAAGGAAACAAAATTGCTCTGTTGTAACTTTACCTGACTTAGCAAAGAAGTTGATAAGTGCATCAGTCTCACAAGTCCTGTAGACATCGGCTAACTGGGAGCTGCAATTCAAACCGATGTTGTGTATGCGGATTCGCCTCTGCCCGCTCATCGATGTGTAAAGGAGAGCACACTGCAACACAGGCACAAAGGGTCACCATTGGAGCCACCCACTCTGTGCACAGAAGGCATATAATGCCTTCTGGCAGCTATAGCATCAAGATACCTGTGGTTCTTACAGATGTATTTTAGACATTACAAAATAAGTTATTCGTCTTAACACTATAAAAAGTCCTACAGTCCGTAGAGTTGGAAGAGAGGAATAGAGAACTGCTTTTGAACAGACATCACAAGGAATGCCACAGCAGTAACAATTGCCATAGAAGTAGCAATTAATCTCTTATTCCAAATAGACTTGTTTACAGTGAAATGGAAAAAATAAACAGCTGATGAGGTCTCAGTGAGTGTTTAGAAAGCATCTGGTTATCCCTGAATAGAACACGCAGCACAGAGGTAGGGGAACACACCTTTTATTGGTGGTGTTACAACATGAGAGTCTGTGCAAGTTGTGCCTTGTTCCCATCACTTCTTTGCTCTGGCTGCAGAAGGTCATGCTCACCATTTTATGGCATTACAAGCAATGAAGTTTTTTTACCTGAATTAAGGCCCCTGTGTCTTCATTCAGTTTGTCATCATGTTTGAACTCCACTGTCACTGCCTTGTCACAGTCAACTGCTGCCATCTCCACATCTGTGGTGTTGTTCATGTAAATGGCCCCAAAGAAGTCCGTAGCCCTGAAGCCTGAGGCCAGATTAAAACAGAGTATTTCACTCAAAAAGGGCAAATTACATTGACATTACTTACTGAACAGGAACCATTTTCCCTCAGGGCTTTACAGCCTCAGGAGGTCCCAAAACCTGTCCTTGCTGAGGGCATTTGTGAGCACTGGGTAGAAGGAAAAAACTGTGACTCAGACATCCAGAGCTTCTACACTGCTGGCTTGGCCTCTTCGCACGTGTCCCTTTCTCTAATACTTGCATTTGAGGTAAGAATGAATGAAAGAAGCTTGAAAGGTAGACATAGGAACGTCACTTGACTATGAAAATAAAGGCACAGGTCAGTGTCCAGCAGCAACGCCTTTTTATACAACTTCCTTGCAGTCCATGCTGTGTGCACAGTGAGCAGAAGCCTTCCCCAGACTTGAAAATCAGTTGTTAAGGAGGCATATACAGGAAGCATGTGTGTGCATATATATGTAACAGAATATATATATACACACATCCATGCATTTTATCCATCTACTCAACTGATTTTCAAGAGGTACATAATGAAATGAAACCAGCCTGATTTTACAAGTGATTTGCACAGCACTTTATTACTTAAAATCCATTATGTTCATTACCTGTACTTGTCCGAACCCTCATTGTCGCATCAAATCCCATTTTTTTTTGGATGTCCTTCCTGAGGTCACTTAAGAACTGGGGGCTGTCAGCATCGAGCTGTGAATTCAAAGCAGAAGCTGCAGTTCAGCACCGACGGGCAGCAGCACAGCAGTGACCCAACATCCCCTCTCCTGATCCCCTTTGCCCCTGCAGCAAATCTGTTCACATTTAACAGCTCTCAAGTCCTTTGAAAAGGATTTCAAATGTTGGTTGTTGTTATTAAAATCATATATATGCAAGTGTCCACCACTCATCACTGGGCCTGGACATCCAGATTTTCTGTTCAACCAAACCATCTCCAGTAACAGCCATTCCTGCACTCAACCTTTCAGCCGAGGCAGGATTTTAGGAAGCCAACCAACTGACTACTACTTCAAGATAGAAACTTAAGCCTGATCTGCCATTTCTAAGTTGGAATTTGATCTCCTGGAATTGATAACCAAGTTTTCCAGACTCAGTCTGCTTTTAAGTTGAATGTCCAAGCACACATTGAAATGAAATTAAAAACAACCACCACCAGCAGGTTTCCCCCCAGGAAACTTGCACCACTTACCTGGAAATTGTTGTACTTGTACAGTGTTCCTCCAGTGTACATCGTGACAAGGCCCACAGAGGCTACATCCACGTACTGATTTGGGAAGAGGAACAAATTCACACAGCAGCCATTGGCCACACAGTCCTTGGCTAAGGCCTCATAACAATTTCCCTGGGGCTGGAAGAGTGTCTGCACAGGAACAAAAAATACAGGTGTCATCACATTAGGTATCAACCATGACCCAAAGGGGCTAGTGAAGACAAAAAGGATAAAGTGGAAGTTTGAAGTCAGGCATCAAAACCACGTTTCCCCTGCCCGTGGATGCAGGAAACCACCTCAGTACCTTCTTGGAAAACTAATCCCTATAGAGACATCGAATAAGCAAGCAATACTTCTGTGTAAAAGAAAATAAATGAAAAAAGACCAATGCCCTAGTAGAGAAATTCAGTGTAACAGCAGTCCCTTCCCAACTCAGAGTACAAAATACCTTTTCTTTATCTGTATGGAGTAGTTTTTTGTCATCCCTGTTTTTCAGCTTCCCTGGTGCTTCTGCAGTTGGCAGTGAAGAATGGAAGATGAACAATTTCCCAGCACACTCTGCAGCCTGTTCCAAAGACACCACAGTGGCACGTTTATTACTGCAAGGTTAACAGGCCTGATGTTCATACACTCTGGGGCCTCAGAGAACAGTGTAGACTTTCTGCAAGCTCCTCAGAGGTAAAGAATTCATTTCCAGACCCAACACTTGATGAAAATAAGTCCCCAAACAAACTGTGGTTCTTATGACAGTAAATAACAGTCCAGCACCCAGGTTTGTTGGCTGATGCACTCTGACAGGACTTTCTACAGAGGCAAAAGTAGGAGTGTCTCTCTTGGAGACTTTCCAATTGGATACAAGCATTATGCAACAAGCATCAAAATACTGATACTGAAATTGGATCCAATTAAAAGGAAATGCAATTTAACAGAGAATTGCAGTTCAGACACACCAGTGTTTCRTATGTTTTTACAAATGARTTTTATAAATTCCATTCCTGAGGYAGATTCCACATTCAAATCTACACTACCCAGAGTGCAGACACAAATCACCATAGGTACTATTTCTTCTCCAGGTCTTACAATGTTCACAGGACATTCCACATTTCAAAATAAGCTGTGGCATTCTTCTGCGAATCTCTCTGCTATGGCAGAAATACAACTTACTTGAAGACAGCACCTTACTTTCCATAGAGATGAAATGTCACCCCTAATATTTCAAGCAGAGTTACTTTTAATCACGAATGCCAATTTCTTCAATTCCTTTTAAGAAGCATTTTGCTGAAGGCTGAAAGACTTCCTAAATACCTGTTTGTCCTGATATGCATCAGAAATTACTGATAACGGTTTGACAAAATTTCTAATGTGTATATTTACTATTAACAAAATCCATTTTATTCTTTTTAGACAAAAATTGTTTTCTTGAGCAATGGTATATGCAGATGAATAATTCACAGTGAAAATCCTTACAAATTATGACTTAAAGATACTGAGCTAAACAAAAAGATTAAGAGCTGCTTTTTTTTATAGCCACCATCAAAGGAAATCTACCATTATGGCCCCTTAAGTTTGTTTTGTAGAGGTCAAGTATTAGGAAAAGCATTCAGATACATGATTTGCACACATACCAGCTGGCTGTATGAATAAATAACAAGAAAGCAGGTATTAAATCAATATATGAGAAACAGATTTGAGAAAAGTTGCTTAGTTTTGTTTTGACAAACTTATCTACTGAAAGTTCATGCTTTACTCACACAAAGCTCACAGATAAATCAACAACTTTAAACCACCACTGGCTGTGCTCTGCCCTGCAAATCTTGCGGTGAACCACGGTGGTGTGTGTTTAGCTGGCAATGCTCCATGGAAATGTCAGCACTTCAGGGGATGTCCTGGACATACAGAAAGCAACTGGGCAGCCTCCTGGCCTATGGATTCCCTGCCAGCTGTATCCAAGCTGTGAGAACTTGTCCGTTAAACAGAAACACTCCAGCCCCTGCCTGATTCAGCCACGGAGAGTCATAAATATCCTGTTTTGCACGAGAAGTTTTGCAGAAGCAAGAGAACCACCTGAGTAAAGTCATATCTTATACTGACTTTCCTGCTCTCCACACATGCAAGGACTGGGTATCTGTGCAAACATCCAGAGTATTGATTTGTCCTGTTGTATTAACTAAACACCTCTGTATTTCTCTTAAACACTGAGCAAGAAACTGAGTCCTGCTCCTCATCTTCTAAACATCCCCTCTGTATGAAACAGACTCTAGGGACTGGTTTCCCTCAGTAAGAACTTCTGGGAACAGATGTTATGCTTGTCAGTTCTTATTTTGACTAAAGGAGTTCGAACGTATCATTAGAATAACGGAACATTAGTGCTGGAAACAATCAACTTTTTTTCTTAATTTCCCATTGTGATGGGACTGGCTTTTAGCAAACCCAGTTTCAAGTTGCTTCTCTGACAGAGAGGAACATTCTAACCTTTAGTGCCTCCATGCCAGCCTGGATAACGGGAGCGAAGATGGTCTCACTCTCATTAGTGTCTGCAAACAACTCTGGAATCTGGTCCAACAAGCTATGAAAGAGAAAGGATCACTGTCTCAACTGGTCAGCATAAATGGGGTGATCCCCAAACATACCCTGTAACATACCAAGTCTCCACATGGGAAGACGTTTTTCATGCAAATTTATATTACAAAAAAGAATACAAATTTTGCTTGCTCAATTTCTTAGGATTCCAGACAGAATAAAGGAAAATATGCATTTTTTAATTCCATGAGATGCATTCTTTCAAAGCTTGTAACATAAAGGAACATGCAATAACTAAAAAATAGCAAATAATTAAATAGTTCTGGTGTGCTGTAAGGACTTCAGTCCCTCAATCATATCCAAGTGCACACCATGTACATTGCAAGAGGGAAAACACAACATGGCTCACAGTTACAATCCCCCTCCCAGTTTGGAGGCAGCACAGCCGAAGGCGGTTTACACCTGGCCTTCAATGGCTTTCAAGTTCAGCACTGGGGAGCTGTGGCTGTCGCTTTTTCTTTTTCTCAGAGGTGGAAATACAGGACTTAAAGCGTCTACTGACTTCTGAAGTATTTCAGTACATACCTGTATGCCCCAAAACCCAACTGACTAAAACCCATAATGCACATCATCAGCATTCACATCTTATTCTCATAAAGTGTAATTATATTTTACTTGGTAACAACTGATCGTGACTCCTCAAAGTCAACAAGGAAACCATCCAGCAAAGGAACAAAAACTTCTGCAACATCCGTGACCACCATCATCTGAGGCTGAGCTAAGCTGCTTTTTACATTAAAGAAGTGAAGGACCTTGTTATAAGTGACAAAACCAACTCGAATTGCAGAGGATTCTTCTTGCTCCTCTCTGTAAGAAAAACAAAACCCAACTGGTTATAATTCTGAAATTCTGACCCTTCAATAAAAGCATTCCTTTGACATGCAAGGCTGCTCTCTGATCATTATCTGTGCTTGGAGCAACAAAGCAAACAACAACCAAGCAGATGTAACGGCCTCAGTCTTTGCCTTAGGTCAAATTCAAACACCCTGATAAAATAAACAGCTCTGTTGTTTACTTTTTAAAGAAGTTATAAAGTTACATAAACCCTATCAACAGTGCATCCCATTCAAACAGTCAAAAATCCCAAAGATAAAGAATAAAACCTGTTGACATCATAACATGGGAAAGAGAGAATAGGATAATTAGTTATGGACCTTGATGAGGACAAAGTACTATTCAATTTCTATACATATAGCACTTTCCTACTTCAGAGAGAAGCATCCACATTATCCTAGTCCCAAAGGTGTTACACAGCAAGTAGTTGGGACCTTTTTTCCAGATACTGCTCTTACCAGTGTCAGTCTGCACTGCCACACTTCAACCAAATTCTATTTTGTTAAAGATTAGCTGCAAACGTAGCAGCTGATTGCCTCTGTAGCTCACACACTATTTATTTAGTTCTTTTTAAAGTCTCACAAGGAGAAAACCCGCATCATATGTGCAGAAATGCATTCAAATGGTTTTGTTTGGCTTTTTCAAAATCATGTACCTAAAAATCATAACTGCACAACTCATTAGTCTGATTTTCTGAGCTCATAACCACAATTACTATAAACACATTTCTCAGTATTTCTCAAAATACAATCAGGGAGGGGGTTCTGGTTTGGAACACGAGTTTGAAAACATCTGCTTTAAAATATAAAGAAGCAAGGCCTTTTTGTGACCTGGATTGCTTTACTACCCCCAGTCCTTCCTCTCAAAGATACAAGGACAGGGTGAATTCCCTGCAGAGGGTTTTTCCTTCATGTGGCAAAATCAGAGTATTTCTGCAGGTGTCTTTGTCCAGCAGCAGCAAATGCAAACAGTGACCTTTGTGTCTAAGCAACATCATAAAAGTTTCACCACCAATTTTGGTGGAATGCTTTATGTTTGTCTTCTTTTAAATTAATATTGTTGAAGACAACAGAGGAGTCTGAGGAAACTGAAGGGCCTGGCGTTCTTTCTTTTTCTTACTGCTTTTTTCAGTAGACATGAAAACTTTGGCCCAAATTATTCCACAGCAGATCTCGGCAGAGTGCTGGTGAGAAGGCTGAATATATCTCTTTTGTGATGTAGATACACTTGTCTTCATTCTTCCTCAACTTCCTGTATCCAAGCCTAGGTGTTTCTAAACTGTCAACTTTTTTTTGTTACTCCTCTCATGCCTCTTATTATTTTCAGTCATGACCAATCCTGATGGAAAGCTCTGAGATATGCTCAGGATAATATCAAACACTTGCGTCTCCAGTGTAATCTTCAGTGAAAAACTACTTGAGAGATGTAGGCCTTACACAGGCATCTGAAAAACTTACCCCCCACCCTGGACTGGAATTTCTTTAATGCACAGACATCCCAGAAGGACATAAGAAAAAAGATTTTTAACATATCCCAGATTATCCCAAGGATCTCATCTCCCTCCCTTCCTCATATTGCTCTCTCAATTTCATAAGTCTGTTCTCCCTCTGCAAGTATTATTATTTAAAATGAATTTTCTTCTTGGATGTTCTTTTTTTATATGCCTTTATATGTAGACAAGAAAGATCTTGTCTACTTTTCAGTCTTTCACTGCTCTCATTTCACTATTTGTGTCTGCATTATTTAAACTCTTCTGTAAACTATACTAATACACTAAAAACCATACTAAACCACACTAAAATAATATACTGTCAATGATACTCATCAGTAGTAATGCCACTACTGTGTGTTTCACGCTCACAAAGCACATGTTCTCTATTTCATAAAATGATTGTTGCTCTCAGATACAAACTACGACAGACAAGTCTCACAGTGCAGCAAGAGGCTTTAAAAGTTTTGCTAATTAACACTAAGAGCTAAAGATACAAGCCACCAACACTATGGCTTTAAAGAGACTGGCTACTCCTGAGTATTCCATTTTGGGTATTTCCCTGTTTAATTTATTGAGAAAAGCAGGATTGCAGTGAACACAACTACAGCAAATAAAGCTGAAACTATGAGTTGTGACTGAGCTGATAACACCACTAGAGTTCACTGCAAGAAAGGAAAAGAACGCAAGCTACACGTGCAGTAGTGTGGCAGATTCTTTCTTATATTAAGCCCAGACATCCAAGTGTAAGAACTGCCAGCAGTGTTAAGAATTAACATTTGGTCACTATCACTCAAAAAATTCCTGTACTGTAAATTTTGACGTTTTCCATAGCTTGGTTTTGCCTTTCAACATGCTAAGCTGCATGAAAAGTGCAGTGCAGTGAGTTAAGCAAAGCACACTTTTGTTTGTTTACCTTGGAAGTTTATCTAGCAGAGTCTTCAGTTCATCACATATGAGTTTCACTAGGCCACTCTTTATGTTTCTGTATGATACATCTATCATGAATATGTAAGCCGGTGGATTTGGAGGCTTCTTGTCCTACACAAAAAAAAAAGACCATTCACAGGGAAAATTAGACAGTGTCCTGTTGCGAGGAAAAAATTTAGAGGCAGTACCATAAAGCAACATAAATACAGTGTTCAGTTGTTTGAAAAATGTTGTGAATCATAAATAGTAAGTATTGCAGAAAGCTGACATGTACTGGGTAAAGTCCAGCCCTGGAATAAAACATTATCACTGGAAAACAGCAACCTAATGGAATAAAATATCTAAAGGGTAACAGTTCATTAGATAAGATGAAACACAAACTTTTCTGCTGGAAGTCAAGGATTTAAACAAATTTGCCTTTAGATTTTTTTCTCTATCCCTACTTTCCTTTGGGAGTTCCTCTTATCCACGGTGTAAGTGGCATCCAAATCATGCATACACTACTGACATAAGTTTCTGTAAGTAAGAAGAAGTAAGAGGAAGGGTTTTTTGTTTAAAAAAACAGTAATGCCAAGAGATGTACCTAGGAAGTTCATATGAAATGAACAGAGCAGCAGTAATCATCAGACTCCCTAGAATGAGTTTTCCTAATTCCCATTAAATGAATAGCAGTCAGTACTTGGTGACAAATTCAGGAGAGTTTTTTCATTACACTGTTTCACTGCCTTCATACAGAGTTCTGACCTCTTAAACAAATTATACTTGTTAAACTAAACTCCAGAAAAATTCCATGTAAGAAAAATTCCTCTAACCCTTGAATTATGACTTACTCTTAGTCCCTGGCACACTTTAAACTAAACTAAGCATTATACCCTTGATCTCACTCATTTGACTCCTGTAAATCAGGATTAATTCCAGCAAACTGAAACCAGGCAGTATTTTTCAAAGCTCTTCTGTTTACTGTACTTGGATTCTCGTTTCAGAAACTGCACCAGAATCTGCTTCTAAACTCTTGTATCAGATCACCATTTAGAAAGAATCTCTGCCTAAGTTCTGACAAATATATGGTAGAAACGAGGACTTGTGCTCTCACCACATCCGCTTAGCAGGAGTGCAATAATGCAAACCAGCTGGGATTTGTTAACATTTTTTGTAGCTGTTCATCCTTGTCATTTGATAAGCATAAAAGGAAATGACTTCTCAGTTCTGGTCTTAAACTGGATTTATAAAAGAAGTGAACCTCTGCAAGTT
This sequence comes from Amblyornis subalaris, assembly GCA_018881555.1. Classification (NCBI taxonomy): domain Eukaryota; kingdom Metazoa; phylum Chordata; class Aves; order Passeriformes; family Ptilonorhynchidae; genus Amblyornis; species Amblyornis subalaris. The sequence continues at coordinate 29,677 of JACAXG010000007.1, forward strand.
GGAGCCAAATGGAAAGTGAATTACAAAATGATGTTAACTTCTGTAACACTTTATGACTTAGCATTTCCAGCAGAGTGTTAGTGCGTAAGACATTTCTTTTTTGGAACATTCCAGTAAGTCTATGGATGCATCTTTGCAGCAAGTAGGCAGGCCATACTGGATGACTTCTCAAAGAAACTGCCTGATTTAAGTTACCTGGTAAAAGTTACTGCACTGAAAGCTGCACTGTGATGATGACAGCAGAGGAAAAGAACTATGAAAATGGCACGGAGCCATTCAGTACTCAAGAGGCTTCAGGATTTGATGGAGCCACACTGGATGTACACTGAGCATCCCACACTGTATTTCTGTAATGCCTCACCACAGTTCTATCCTGTTTTGGGGTCTAACCCAGATTTCAGTCAAATCTTTATAGGTCTTCTCAGAGGTCTCACTGAACTTTGGAGCAGTGCTCTAGTGAGCAAGCAGAATTAAACCTGTTAATTTTCTGCATACCAGCAATAATTTGATGGTCTGAAGAAGTTACTGGTAGCTACTTCAAGACTTTGTAGGACCCAGTTGCCTTTTCTAATCTTATCATGGTCTCAACTCTACTCACAGGAGAAAATTCTGCCTGATTTTAGCAAGAACAGAAAAATATGTCTGTACTGTGGTCAGATGAAGTCACACTTGCAGTTTTGTAAAATGAGCTAAAGGTTGAAAAGTTTAAGTAATTTATGCTTTCAGAAGTATCAAATAGAGTTCTGTAATAAAACCAACTACAAATATTTAGATTAACATGAGTGGGCTCTGGATTGATTTCTTCAGTGAGTTGATATTAGAGAGAAAACCCATTTCATTGTAACTTACTGGTCAGAATGACAAGAATAGTCTTGCCAGGAACAGATTACAAAGTCAAATTCCCTTTCTAAGGTTTTTGATATTGGTAAGGCAATTTAGGTGTGTGCCTGTCTTCAAAATCAGTAGAAGACATATATTTAAACGCAACAATCCACCACAATTTCAAAGCTATCTCCTAAACTGTGCAACATGCTGGGTAGGACCAAACCTGCTTAAATCCATGATCCATCATTTTGCTGCACTGCATGTTCTTCTTACTTGCTTGTCTCACACTTTGCAGCACAAAAGAACAAAACATTATATTCTTCACGCCTATCCACATTTCCTAGAATGTTCCTGGAGACCAATATTCAGCTTACAAGTGCATTTACTCTGAGTACTTAAAGGAGCTTGCTTGTTTTGCCATAACACTGTACATTAGTTTGCATGCTGGCAATACTCACTCTGCAATAATCCAAAGTAGCAACATATTCATAAGATCCCAGGGATAGCTCCGGCCTTTCGTAGTGGTCTGTCCGTTGGCCCATGTGGTCCAGATGTTGAAAAAAGAATGGAGGGACTACAAGCCAAGACAAGAACAGGCAAAAAACATTTACAATTTGCGAAGGAAGGGAACAGCACAACAAATGCTTTCAGCAGATGCAGTATACTCCAAAGCAGTAAGAAATCAAATGGGTTTGCCACCAACAACTTACAGAGAGCCAATCTTCTTGTTCCTCAATGAATACATATTCAGAATGCTTATTTTTCATATTTTTGCCCGTAAAAGTGCATGTGTGTGTGAGGGGAATATCATCCTAGTTTTTTGGCCATTTTTTGTCCTTATCAAAGGTTTGGGAGTTTTTTTAAGTGCTTTCTGACTTGGATAAGAGACACTGTAGTAATACCAGCATGATTTAAAATGAAACTGCAACTTAAATGTCTTTCTTAAAGTGTTCCCAGTGCATTTAAATTTCCCTTTATGAGAGTTTAAATTGTTAACAAACCATGAAATTTATTATCTGCTATGCCTGCACAAACATTCGAGCCCCAGGCAGAAAAGCAGTTGGACTGAGTCTGACAAGGTTCACGTTTCAGAGTTGAAAAGATGACTGTATTAGGGAAAGCACTGTACCCCTGTGATCCAGCTGAGGAAATCCAGCTTGATACAAATGTCTAGAAAGGCTAGTTCTGGCAAATATTTGGGATTTCGCCAAGAGCACAAGAACAGTTATGAGTCACATGCAGCACACTTGAACAAATATGGCATGGTATCTTCTGTGAAAACCAACACTTGTCACAGTAAGACTAATAGCTTATTTAACCATTGCATCCACAGTCATGGACAGGACAAGGCTAACACGGTTCTAATATTTGCTTCTTGCTGTACATTTGCATTTTGTAAAGGAATTAATGGGGTTTTTTCAACACAAAAACTGCTTTCAGTTAACAACACAAGCAGTTTTGTATCCTATGTTGTCACAAAATTTTTTAAATAAAGTTTTGATCACACCACACTGGACTTCATGAGTTAGCATTATTTTTCATACATTTGTTTTTTCACACTGTACTGACCAAATGTTTCTCTCTATTATTCTTGGGAAGTAATGTTTTTTTCATTTGTGAAACAAGCCTAATTACTGCATCTCCATAAACAATTTCATGAAGTCAGCAAGTCAAGAAAATAATTTTAGGGATACAGTTTCTTTTCAGTCTTATGAAATTTGTATGAATCCCAGATCAGAGAAACTTAACTTACCATCATTTATACAGTTGCAAAACCCACACTGGTACCTCCTCCCACCTTCAATGAACTGCATGAAGGGACACATGTAAGCTTTGCACCGGTTGCATCGGATGGGTCCAGTCTCCCCATGGTTTACAAGATAGAGAGGTGTCTATAGAGGAGAAGGTACAGAGAGAGCAATGTAAACATGAAACCAAGGAGAGCTAGAAAGAGTTATAATTCAGATTTAACTCCTGTTAGAGACCATCTGATTACGAGATCATTCATTGTTCAGCATTCACACAAAAACTGCTCAGCCCCAGAGATCCCCTCAGGGGCTAAATTTACAAGCTCACAGGCCGTATTCTGATGTTTATCAGAAAAAAGATTACGAATTCAGATCAAAACCCTACAAAACTTTGAAAGCATCACAAGTTTAGGGCTCCAGGCTGATTTTCTCCAGCAAAGGGTAATTTTTACAGCTCACTAAGAGAAATCTGCTGGTGTTGGTCTTCTGCCTTCTCTGTCAGACTGAGCTTTTCCTGAAGAAATCTACTGCTAATCATCTATCGCAAAAGGGTATTTGCTGAGAAAGCTTCTAATATTTTGTCCTAAGTGCTGCCCCCCATGCTGTCATGTTACATGCTACACTACAGCTTAAATGATGTCAGGGTCACCAGCTAGAGTGGGAGATTTAGGAGAAATACTAATATTTATTGAAGGAAAGTACACCCAGCAAACAAGTACAGTACCTCAAGCACTTGTCAGTTGAATTACACTGACCACGCTTGCTCACAGCCCCTGCCAAAACCCATGGCTAAGGAAAGACATTTTCCAGATGCCTCTCTCTGCAATAACTCCAGCAATTGAAAGATTCCTGTGATTATTCTTAATGTTAGAAAAGTCATACTTGAAACCACTACAGAAATGGAAGTTTGATCAATTATTTGTGAAACTCTATTTTTAAAATTTTTTATTTTTTCTTATTACTCCCTTCATCCCCAGCTAAAAATCTCTGAAGGTAAGAATAAGAAATGTACAGAGTTTAGACACAGCAGATCCCTACAAGAAGAAAGATGCTGACAAAGCCTTTCCAGTGCTAACACATCAATATAGCATATTCTTTTTGGTTTTTTAATTATTGTGTCTCTTCCTAAGGAATGGGTGCATTTCATCCATTATGCACTTTATCTTTTACTGATGCATAAGGATGCACTTTGCCAAGGATTTTCTACATAAGGGTAGATTTTTACTACATGGGTTTTAAGTGCTCCCTCCTGCTCCACTGAGATATTATTTTACTTCGTGTTCTTTCCTCCAAGCAAATTGAGTTTAACCCAAATTAACCAATAATGCCAGCTGGCAAATACCAGGGTCATTTTTCAGACATGAAAGCTTTGGCTATGAAACTTGCTCATCAGCCACAATCGCTTAATAAGGTTTAGAAGTTCTGGGTTTTGTTCATTACTTGGCAATTTTCTGATTATCATTCTGCTGTATTAGTTTAATGAGATCTGGATCTGGTTTGCAGTTAATATTATTATGGTATCTGACCTGGTATGGGAAAAAAGCAAGACAAAAGCAACTCCTGATGCATTTATCCACATTGATTTGGTAATTTTAAACCTTGGTTTAATACATTTAATGATGTTCATTTGCAAAGAAAAATGACCCACAAAATGTTCACATTTTGATACATCAAAATTAAGACTTTTGCATAAAAGGCATAAACATGAATAAAAAATAAATGCCATGAAGTTCAGAGTCCAAGTATCTACATCCTTACACATATGTAATAAATTACCTTTCTGAAGAAGAAGATTTAAGCGGAAAAAAAAAATAAACCAATGAAATAAGCCAACCAAAAATATACATGACAGAATTAAGGAGTTGTTTAACATGGAATTTTTTTTATAAAAAGCCCTATTGGTACCCTTACTGATTGATTAATTGGAATTTTTTTGGAAAACAAATTGAATTTACATTTTAGTGTTTTCTTTAAATACTTTAAAACATTACATCAATAACACATTTAATGAAAAAGCTATCTGTATGAAAATTTCAGAGTAAGAACTCAGACATAAAGCATCAAAAATACATTTCTTGATGTATTTTCACAGTTGTGAAAGAAACTTTATCTCCAAAAAGCTGCAATCTTTCAGTGCATTGCACTGTAGAACCAGACATCCTACCACCCCATCAAGAGAAAGGAATTTCTATTTGAGTGTGTAAACTGCTATTGCATTTCCAAACATCAAAGGTAATTTCAGTCAAGGTAAAATAACTTAAAAAAAAATAGATTTCTGTGGGAATGTACAAGGGTGAGTAATACTGCACATGCATAAAAGTGCAAAAAGTCATGAGTTTAAATTAAGGATACATAAAAGCAAAACAGCAAAAAAAAAAAAAAGGTGGTACTAAACAGGAAGGTCTTGTTTGCTGTGCTTCACTCTCTGTAGATGTCACTGTATACCAGAAGAAGCAGCAGAGGAATCTCTTTATGATACCATCCAAGTCAGTGGCAAACTCTCATAGGAGCAGGGCAATGAGATAAAATTAAAAATTTTTTTTTTAATTTTGGTGGTTTTTGGTTTTGTTTTTTTTTTTAAGTAAATGCAATACCCCTGTTTCTTTTGCCTTTCCACCTACAAAGTATCACCATTTTCTTTCCCTCCTCTCTCACAAAGAATCAGTTGTGCTGGGAGGCACAACTTTGTAATTTTAGGTTAACGCAAAGGAAGATTGGGCAGGAGATGGAAAATCCTGTTAGGGACCTGCACAAACTTTCTCTTCTCTGGTACCTTGAGGCCCAACTCAAGTGCAAGTCCTGAAAGTCAATCTGATAAACCATAACTTAACCAAATATAGCGGCAGTAAAAGGAGTTTTATTTTGGAAATAGTTCAGCAAGACCATCTCTCAGGAGTCAGAACAATATCACAAAGCAACAGACAGACACTGGTGGCACAGCTCCAAGATAAAACACACCCATAAAAATTTCCAAAGGGACTGTAACCTGCACTTTAAAGTCTGAGAAAGCTGAATTTCTATTGCTTGCCATAAAAATGAAGTCCTGACATGCTCCTGAGGGGTCCCTGTGATGCCTGCAAACTATCACTGTATTCATATTGTAGGATCTGGACCACAGCTGCAAATTGTAAGTGTAGGAGTAAGGACTGTGATAAAGCTCCAGATCATCATGGCACATCTCTGGGAAGGTGTTGTAAAGAGAAAAATCCTAAGTGAGAGATCCTCTTGAGAACAAAAGAGGCATATACAAATACTGAAGAAAATGAGCCATTTCTCAGACAGCAAAATAAACAGATCAGTGTCTCTATCACACCCTTACAGTGTAAGCAGTGCTTCTAGTGTTGTTATTGACACTTACATCGATACAAATCTAGTCATTAAAATATTCATACGAGTATTTCAAGATATGCTATACAATATAGCTTTCTATTGAACAGAGGAGAAAGATTTAGCCAAGTGTGGTACTCCTGGCCCAAGAAAATGCTGTGTTTAATTAGTACAGTAAAAGATGAGAAAAAACTCCTTTGGATAATCAAAGAGAATTTTGAAATATAACACTGATATTTCTGGAAAAAAAATTAGGTCATGAACCAAAGTGTCTCTGTTTCCTAGCACTGTTGAAGGGGTTTGTTTTCTTTTATTCTATCATCATAGATTGCTTTTGAGAAAGATTAACCAATCTACAAATAATCCCTTGGTTTTGAGTTGCTTTACTGATTCACATTAAAACGTCAAGAAAGCATTTCCCTTTGTGATGTTCTCACTGTCTTTTATCAGAAGCCATTCCCTCTGAAGGCAGGAGTTATTTTGCCTATTCTTGGTTTTTAGATGTTGAACATGATCAGCCTCCTCAGATGATCACTCAAGCAAATTTGGACTATCTCCTCTGCAAGGTTCACAGCAGGTTCAAGTATTTTCCATAACACACTCCTTTTCCATCTATTTCCTTGTTAGCTTGCAAGACTGCAGCAAGGCTAAAGCATCAGCCACGTGATGCAGGATCTCTCAGCTCTATGCTGGTTTTTAGAGACCACATAAAAATGCAAAAAGCATGTTCAAACCTCCTTGCTCAACACCCCTCCAGGCCCAGGCTGCACATTCACCTGCATACACAGCACTGCAAAACATAGCACGGCATGGTAGCTGAATTTCAAGTGGACACTGCATGTGGGATATAATCCAGCATGTAGGAAAATAAACAGAAAACCAGTTATCAGTTTCTGTGTATTGTACCTCAGCCTATCCTTGAAATCCTTACTCAGCATTCCCTTTTTAAGGGGAATATTGCAATTAACTGAATAGAGTCAGCAGCATGAAGAGTGTAAATATAGACTACACTCTATTCAACATGAGAGGAAGGACTTTTAAAAGTTTTAGGATGGGGGAAAATACATGTTATAATGACAAAATGTTGACGTAAAGAAATACCAAAATCAGTTAGCTAACTTCTTCAGAACTTCTGTATCAGACAGATGACAGAAGGGGGGAAAAAAAAGGAAAAAAGTTCACTATCCATGCTAGAGAGAGGCACCACAAGTTCTGCTGGTCATGATCCCAGAATGGGAATCCCAAGAATTAACAAGGCAGTGCTCTGCAGCACCTCTCAGCTTTGCAGTGCTGACTGTTCTTTGGATGTAGGGACATGCTCTATCTCAAGGGAAGGTCAGCAGCCAGGATTAACCGATGATAGAAGCAGGAGCATGAAATTGGATAATCAAGAAACAACACACTTTCAAAATGTTAACACTTTAAACCAATCAGATCTCCAGCAAGACCTGCCTCAGCCCATCTACCCTCAACCCAGCACGAGTGGGAGCTGTGCAGAGGCACGAACACAGGAGAAGAACAAGAGACCATGTAAGAGACAGACAAAACTCCCCTAGGACAGCGTTGCTGTTAGCACCCCTGAGGGTGATAAGCACATGTTCAATCACATGCCAGGACCGAGGTTCATGGCTGCACTAATCCACAGCTCCACTTCCCATGTTACCAGGATCACAGATGGTCTGGCACTGCAGTCCTTGTCTGAAACTTTTAGGCAAGATTGTTACACTAGCTGTAAAACCATTGAAAAATAAGACAGGAGAGTTTCAAAAAGTTTCTCTACAGAAATGGTAAGTAATAATTACAAGGGAGATATTCTAGTTTTACTGGTCATAAAATTTTCCCATTAAAATTAGAAGTTTGATTTTCAGTGATATGTTCTCTGTCTAGCTTATTTTACAAAATTGAACAGAACTCTTAGAGACACCTCATTCAGGCATCGTTTCTATTTTTTTGCAAATCACTGCAGGAGAGTTCGAGAGGATCTTCCAAATGTCAGACTGAATTTGGGCACTAAATACTGATTCTTTTGACAGGCCCAGTCTCTTATAGTATGGTGCTGTATGGTCTTATCAAGGTAAGTTTATCCTCTCATAGATTTTTTTAAGATTGCTAAATAAATTATAAACCTAACACCACAGTTTAAAACACAGGCACAGGCTGTAACATACAAAGATAATGGGTTACTTGGCACATAATTCTCTTTTAGAAAGTCCAAGACCATATAATGCAAACAAAACTGTGACCATTTCTATATATTTAGGATAGACAATAAATCAACACTCCAAACAGTCCTCACGGAATATGCAGCTCTAGGTTTACAGAACAACTATTTCAATTTATACATAAATCTAAGTATGGTATAGTGACCTCTGAAGCACCATCCTCCTAGATGAAATTCTGTATCAGAACATTATCAATGTTATTCATGTCTTCATAGCAAGAACAAAAACAAAACCCCACTTTGGATTTCAGATCTATTTTGACCTGCTGGGCTATCATCAACTTTAGAGACCAGTTAGATGTTGGGGTTTTTTTCTTTTTATACACACACATACATATATAGGTGGATAGACAGATGTGTATACATTGACATATTTTTATCAGCATATGAGAGAAAAGCCATTGCTGACTTCAGATCATATGTAAAAATCTAATGAGTGGAAAGTTTCCTTCCTTCTTGAAAACTGAGCTGTTTCTCTTTTGCTAGAAGGCATTACTGTGACTTTTTAAACTGACTACTCATGTTTGCATTCCTGAGAACTGTCACAACAGCAACTGTCTTGTTCCTACTTTTGCACAGCCAAATAGATTAAAGAAAGAAACTTTAATTAGAGAAAAAAGCATAGAAACGCAGGAGTGTTTTAAGTGGAGATGGATAAAATAGTTCTGCTTATCTGCAGGCTTCCCTGGACAATATTTGTTAGTAAACACACCTCTAACGCTAAAGAATTTATTTCCACTGAAATCAGAAAGAACTGGGCATAGTTACAGTGGCACACTGCATTCCAAGCCAGCAAGAGCTAGCCAATTGCCACAGGAGAACTTAGAAAGTACAAGGAGAATTTTTGCTGTGTGAACAAAAAGCAGCTCTGAACAACTTCACCCTGTAGCAAGGAGATTCGGGATGAGTTTAATGCCCTTTTATAAAAGTCAAGTCCTTTCTAGGACATTAAGTTTTGAAGGTCAATAGTAAAACTAACTGTTACTTCACAAATACCACATCAGGTCACAATGTTCCCACTCGGAGTCTCTCTTCCGCAAATACTTTTGCTACAATGATAGCTGGGATGCTTCAAGCAGACCCCAGAACCCTCAAACATTAATAATATTTGTATGTGACTTGCAACTTACCCTCCTCTCTTTTATTAGCACTGAACTACAGTTGAATGCCACAACTAAGGGGCTGTGTGGAACTGAGTTACGAACTGTGCTGCTTTGGACTGGGGTTAATTTTCCTCACAGTGGCTGGAATGTGGCTGTGTTTTGGATTTGTGCTGAACACAGGGTCGATAATACAGAGATGTTTCTGTTCTTGCTGAGCAGGGCTCACACAGAGCCAAGGCCTTTTCTGCTTTCCACACTGCCATGCTGTGACGAGAGTGAGAGTGCACGGGAGGCTGGGAGGAAACACAGCCAGGAGAGCTCACCCCAACTGACCACAGGGATACTCCACACCTACGGCATCATGGTCAATATATAAAATGAGGGGAAGAAGGAGGAAGGAGGACATTTGGAATGACGGTGTTTGTCTTCCCAAGGCACCACTGCACATACGGGGCCTTGCTCTCCTGGAGATCGCTAAACACCTGACGGCTCAAGGGAAGCAGTGAACTAATTCCTTGCTTTGCTTTGCTGGTGTGCGTGGCTTTTGCTTTCCCTATTCATCTGTCTCAAGCCAAGAGTTTTCCAGCTTTTACCCTTCCAATTCTCTTCCTGATCTCGCTGGTGGGAGAGTGAGTGAACAGCTGCCTGGGGCTGGGCTGCTGGCTGGGGTTAAACCATGACGTGAGGTAAGCAATCCTGCAAAGGGCACAGACCTGCTCTATTGATCCTCACTCTAGGGCTGAGGAGATAATCTATGCCTCTACTTAGCAAGCATGCAACTTCCATGTAGTAACCCACTTCACATGGTGGATTCCAAAATACAATACCACATAATATGCAGAGATAAGTAAAATATGTAAACCGAAAATGCAAGAAAAACTCCAGTTTCAAAAGCAAAATACAAACCTTTCCTGCAGAACTTACTCAATTCCAGTGTGTTGCGACTCTCCGAAGTCTCCAAGGTAACTGAGTAACATCACTAAGGTTAGAGCTTGCACACCTTTAAAATGTTTAATTTACTGCTGCTGCTACAATCAGCTCTGGCCAGTGCATGAGAGGAGACAAACACCACTTCAGTAGAGCAGAGTGCAGTCCGTAGAGGACAATGCACACGCAGAATGGCAAATGCCATTCAAGGAGCCTTTTGGAGTTGAGAGAGCAATAGCCCAAGTGATTTTTGAGTGTCACTTTTGTTGGAAAAACAAATTGCCAGTATTGTTGACCAGCTAATTAAATGGATATAACTATTACTTTTTATTTCCGTTTTACATGTACTGTTGCTTAGTCAGGTTTTTCTCCTGCCATTACAATTCTGAAGGACAGTCACAGTCTCCAACTTATCAGAAACTAATTACAATATCCTTACAAAGGCTTTTTCCCAGTCTAAATTTCAAATTTGTATAAAATTACTCAGGAACTCTATTTACAATATGAATAATATTTATACAAATGTCACATTTTCAAGTCACTGTCCTCATCTCTATCAGAATTACATCCTTTCCCTAACAACAGTGGTGCATGGACCAACATACATCACAAGTATTTTAAAGAGTACATTTTAGGACTATTTTTAAATGTACACTAAAAACAAAGACAGAAAAAAGTAAATCAGAAAATTTGCTTCAAGTAAGAGAAGCTCTGCTGCAAAAGCTATTGATAAACCCATCTCTGAATGCTCATTCTAGTTAGAGTGTGGTTACAGGCTTAAAAAAAAACTTTCTCCTCGATGACGAAGTCTTGGGAAGCAATCCAATTCCAAATGATTTGCTACCAAATGCAGACTAGCACAGGGCACACTCCATAAAGAAAGCCTCATCTAATACAAGATTTATCCACCTCTAAATTAGGCATTGTGAAAGCAAGCTTACAGGCACTAACCTCCAGAGTGGTATAACTGGGTGAGGCACCTGGAAATGCTTGAGAGTTCTGGTCTCTCCATACCCTGCATGGCAGAGTCTGACACCCTAGAAGAGCTAAGCAAAATCCCCAGACACCAACCTGCCACTAGCTGGTTGAAAAAATTGAAATAAATTAGCATTGACAGAGCAACAAAGATTGTCCTGTTCTATACTCCAAGCAGACTCACAGCTAGGAGTCCAAAGTCTCAGTTCTCTCCCGAACAAAAGCACCAAAAAGGATGCTTTGGAAATTGCTTTATTTTAATATCTGGAAAATGTGTGTTTAGGCTCACACTTACCAGTATGACATACAGCAACATGTATTAAGGTATATTACATATGCAGAGCTTCTACACTCACCATGTTTTAGAACAAACACAACAACCCAAAGACATTGACAAAATCATTCTCTGCGGGATCCTGGAAAAATCCAGAGATTAGAACACATAAACCAATCAATACAGACATCAGGACAAAGTGTCACCAATATCTCTTTCAGAACCTTTTCTTCAAAAAATTTTCTTAAAACTATTATCTTACTAGCAGTATGGACAATTTTACTGTCTAACCCTGCTCCTGTGGAGGGATGTCATGACAGAGACCTACTGAATTCTGTCAAAAGTCAGCCACCATGCAGATAAGCATGGCATAATTGATACAATGTAATCCTTTTGAAAGAAGCGTCTTTCAATAGAATCCCTCGTTAAAAGCTCTTAAATTAGCTAAGCTCCCATGCTATATGGGGTAACAGCCTCCTGTGAATAAGCAACCAAATACAATACAGGAATCAAAGGGTCAAATTCAAATAATGGCTTTTTACAGTGGGTAGATGTTATCAGCAAGCACATTAAGGATCTGTTCTTCAGAGTGAGCTTTTTAATATATTCCTAATACAAAGGAGCCCTCAGTAAGATGCTTAGTTAGAATAATTTCATCTTTCTGAAGACTAAACTTCCTCACTCTCTTCAAACCAAAGTCCTGCACAAGCACATAACTGCTAATAAATGTGTGTGTCAATATAAACATGTGCTTCAAAGTAAAGCCTGCTTGCCCTTAGAACAGAGACAACAGAACCCGAGTCCCACAGAGTCCAAGGTAGGCTGCAGGAGCATGAGGACTTCCCTAAAACAAAAAAGACATTTCTAACACTGGATCACCTCACTCAATTTTTAGCTGCTGCCAACCTTGCAACTCTCTCTAGGAAACCATACTATCACCTCTGTAAAAACCATGGCTTTCCAAACAGCTCAGCCGCACTGGTCTTCATCAAAGTTCACTATCCTGAAAAGGTAAAATGCCTTTTGGCTCATGAACACCAGCATTTCTGAGAAGCAATTCCATTCTCTTAACTAGCAATTAACTGAGGAGAAAACGGAAGTGAAATATTAGATTGCCACCAATAAATATTTCTAAAAAATCAATAAATTCAAATAAATAGGAAAGAACATGGCAGAGAACAATGAAACAGAACTACTAACGAGCAAAGAAGGCAGCAGTTTAGATATTTAAATATTTAAAGCTGGAGATAATTATTTTGAGTTGTTTATATTGGATTTTACAACATGAAATACTCTTTTAACTAACTTTTGATAGCAAGTAATATTAATGTTAAATCAAGATCACATGGTTTATTCAGGCTCTGGAAATGTTCATCCATCTCCAAAACAAATTCATGTAGGGCTTGGTCTAGGATGATAACTGTGAGAGCTAGTTTATATTTATAGGCTGTTGCTAAAGCACTGGTGGACTAAAAATAAGTTCTGTCAAACAATGATACTGTATTCTCAATCTACAACAAACACTTTCCATAGATCATCTAAATCAGGAGAGTGAAAACGAACTGTTATTTTTGCAAAATAATAAATAAGGACTTGGCAAAGATAAGATTCTGAATTGTCTTGTGCTGCTAAGACACTGGCAGAGGAGGTAAGGCATGAACATTTTAACAGCCATTGTTTCCAATGATACATAGCACACGTGCAGTGTTCACTAGGTTATCACTTTCTAGACTGGCTGCAGGTTTTTTGTAGCGAACTCTGAGAGACTGTGTGCCCTCCATGGATTTTCCCCCTCTAACTTTCAACTTGAGAGCTCTTCTGAAGAAATCCTTTTCACTTGCCCTGCTCTTCTGAAGCTCAGTGCCTGCATGCCAAGTGCTGCTAACTTACCTGTTCTTGGGATAACAAACACAACCATCTCTGAGTGGTCTCACTTATGTCTTCAACTCACTTTCACATATCATTTAACATTTCTGAAATAGAGCTTCATTTGGGACCTTTTGCTCAGAGTGACCAGTTACTATCCAAATTTTAATAATGGCTTCTCTACAACGTTTTCATTGTGGAGCTTTACCAGGTTATGTTTTTCATTTTTTTCTTTCTCACTGCAGGGGCAAACACTGCTTGTTTTGGGGTTCACTCAAAACCCATTACACGTACTCGAAGACATCCATGAGATCTTTTCATTTAACATCCTTATCTACCACCATTATGATTTTACTTTCTGCTCTTATTTTCTCCCACAGAGATAATTTGTATTCTATTCTTTACTGGAAATGGAGATAGCTGGTGTACACCTCTCCAAAAGGTGTCTCTGTTCAAGTCTGCATATTTTTCAGCTCCTGACAATTTCTTCTCAGATTTTAGCTAAAAAAAGTAAAAATGGAAAAATTTGCTTCACATGCTAACATTCCCACTTCACTTTTGGAGACAGGACACCAGTCTCTCCGTATAGATATTCCACTTGGCCCAAAAGAACCCACAGTGACCAATGAACTTAAATCTGCCTTTCAGACTTTCTGAAATCCCAAATTACCTTTTCTGACTTGGAAAACTTTCCAACTGAAAGCGTGCTTCTGAGAAAACTACTGTCAAGTCACTAGATCTACACCTTTGAGTTGAAAGCTCCCAGGATCTTTTACCTCCATCTCCGGGTGTTCTTAGTCAAAGGGCGCAAATCCCCACAGCTCGATTTCTAGTTGACTACTGTTTCCATGAATGCAATTGACAGATTATTTTCCAAAAAAAAATTCATTACATTTACAAGTCATCCACCCAAAGGGTCACTGTGTTCAATTAAGAAAGAGAATAAGGTCTGAACAACTGGGCTCTCCCTTTCATACACGTATATAATTCTGTCAGTGTCAAAAGGCTTAACTATTTCTCTTTTATTAACTAAATTTTTGCAGCACTTATTATGTACAACATGGTGCTTATCAAGAAATAAATTAGACAGATTTCCACTTTGCAGTCCGATAGCATGTGATGAGCATTACCTGTAGACATCGCTAAAAGGCACTATCCCGAAGACAGGGTGGATATTCTGAAACAAAGAACTTTCTGTACCTTGCAGTCACTAGTTTCAGGCAGAACACACCATAATAGGAATTTCAGAAACATGAATAAACTCCAGAATGTATTTTACCTCTATAAAAAGCCCAGCTCTTTCAAATTAAGTGGCTTTTCAAAATTAGAGTAGTTATAAATCCCATATGGAAGACCATTTTATTAGAAGATCTTAAGAGCAAAATCTTATTTTGGCAACAGCAGTGAAGACAAAGGGCACAGGCAAGCCTTGGAAAAACCACCTCAGCTAAGACTGCCCAGCTCTTCCTACTCTATCTCCTTAGCTCTTATAATTTTACCAAGCTGTAATTGTTCTGACTAAAATTTTCCACACTGGGCTTTGCCAATTTTGAGAGACATTTTTCAGGGCTTTTTTAGCCTCTTCCAAGAGAGAGGCTAGGGGAAAACACCCTGCTCTTTACAGATTAATGAGTCCCACTGACCTTTTCCAACAGCTTGAGAGCACTAACACTTCAGATCAGGTGGGTAACCGAGCACATCTTGTTGCCAACCCCAGGAAAACCCCCCCGAACTTGGCCAAGCACAAGTGTTTGGACATACTGCAAATTTATGTGTGTAGAAGAGTTTTAGATTTTAGCAGCTCATGGATCACCCTGTCCAAACACAATGCAGGAGACAAGGAAGCCACGTGCGGGGGACATAAAGGGCTTGAGGCAGACTCTGAGTGAAAGATGCAGAGCCAACACGAAAGTGGAATTTGTAAGTGCCACCTGGGCACAGAAAGTGGGATCAAGGGTGGTAAAGAGTAAAGGCTGGCTGATAAAGTGAAGGGGTGGAGAAGCAACAGCAGGAGTTTCACCTAGGAGTAAATGTAGGGGGGGGGCAAGAAGCCAAGTCTACACATTTCCCTCCAGAACTGGAATGAAACCCAAAGTTGCTGTCTAGCAGACAAACGGCAAGACTCTGTATCTGCGGAACCATAAGTAATACATTCTACTTCCCTATGGACTACAGACAAGATAACTATGTACTACTCTGCTAAAATAATACTCTTAATTCAAACTACAGAGGTCTGTTGGATTGGAAGTTATCCATCCTGATAAAGAGCAACATCTGCTATTTTCCAACATGTATCTAAAGAAAAAAAAAAGACTAAGAATTTATAAGCCATAAAACGAAGTTAAAGAAAAATCTGACTGCAAAACCAAGCACTGAATGTCTCAGCAATTTTAATTAGGCTTTTCTGTGCAGGCAGTTTATGAGGAGTTTTTGAAGACACAATCACATACTACAACTTTGATGAAAACCCTTGCTTTTTTCCCATGACATAGCACTCTGAGAGTAAATCAGTGTAGGACATGAAAAGGAAATGCATTCTGCAGACCTTGCAGAATTTAGAAGTCGTGCAATGGAGGACACATGAGATGAAGACCAAGAAATATGATCCCACAGATGATGTACCTAAATGCTGGACTTGAAAAGTGGATTTATCCCTGCTACTGATAAAATCCTTTGGGGATGCCAGGAAACCTGGGTAATTGTCTTAAGATCAGAGAATGCTGGAGAAACACTTTGCAGAAGAACTAGGGACACGTTTTGAATGTGGAGGGTCATTAGAGATGGTTATGTGAGAAAAGGTTAGTGCCTTCCAATGAGTGCTAAAAATGGTTGGTTACATTTTTCTTCTTCCTATGACTCAGCTCATCTAAGTAGAAAATACAATTATCTTCTTGGTCCATTGTGAAATTGAATTATTTTGTAAAGAACCCAATGGAAAAATAGCTTGCTTCCAATCTAACCCTCTACATCTTAAAATTAACCTGATACAGTTTGTGTTCAGCCTCTTTTAATGTCTTTGCCTACAACTATGGTGTTCCAGCAGAGTAAGCAACAGACAAAGCTGGCATAAGCTCGAGGGAGTTGGGGGAACACCAGGAATCTAGTGCTTCAGATTAGAGTCATCACTCCTGTACCTTTTCCAAATAAAAATTTTTATCCTTTGAAGTTGCATCATGACCCAAGTGCACCTCAGTCTTCTGCCACATCTTTACAGCTGTACCACTCCACAGTCTGAGATAAAACACCCTCCCCCCCAAACCAATCATCGAAGAACAAGTCTGCAATATTTAGGAGACAAAAGCACACAGGACTGACACCCAGCTAGCCCTTACCTCGTTTGGTGGAACAATAGCAAAAGGCTGGATGACAGCTGCCAGTGGGATGCGGGCCTGTTTGGCCATGTCTGAAGTCACTGGGAAGCAATAGGTCGTACATCGGATGTAGCGAGGGCTGGCATGGCCTGGAAAATCCAACAGAGCAGAATGAAAGGCTGGTAAAAGGAACCTGCCCACGGAGCAGAAAAATCAAAACAACATAAAGCAACAAGTCCATATGCTACATTAAATACACGCTTTCTTTTCCTCCCATGCAGGCTTCTGCCCATCTCTCCTCTTTCTGTGTCAGCCCATTGCCCCTCCCTCTGGTAAATCTTTTCTTGCTGTCTGAGTGTAAAGCAGAGATTTAAACACCTCAAGAGTAACCCCACAACTATTTGCAACAAGGGGGTCAATAGAGATTACTTTTAAAAATCTCATATCTAAGATCTTTAAAGAAAATATGAATGATATCCCCAGTGGACATGTAAACACTTTATGTAAAGGAATGAGGCAGACTGACACGTACTGTTGAGACCGCTCTAATGAGCTACCTCTGATTCAGAAAATGCTGTGAATGTCTTCACATCACCACGCTCACTTATATTGCAAAATACAGTGTGCTAAAGTCACCACCCCATTTCCAAGAGCACACTTAGCTCAGGTCCCTCAACCATAACTGCTGTGTGCTGCAGACAAGAGCATTGAAAGGAACACAAGTTCAGAAATCAGCTTCCGTATGTTCCCTGTTCAACCAAAAGCTGCAGCTCTGCTCAGTTTCTTGAAAGGAATTTCTTGGATTATCAGAATGGCATTATCCTGTTCTCAGATCATGCCAAAAGAACTTGATGTGTTTGTACATTTTATCCAGTTTATCTAAGCACTGAAAAATTACTCCTGGGCTGAATGATACCATCAGTTTAACCTGTATTAGAATACTGAGTCTGATGTCAAGGGCAGCACGTGGAAGATTGTACTTCCAGGCTCCAGGAAGAAGCAACGGCAGATAAATTTTTCCTTTGGGCAGTGTACATCAACCAGACAGCTTGCACACTGCCCCTACCACTTGAATAGAAATTTGTATCTTAAAACCTAACAGTGCTAGTCTAGTTTTACTGCTTCTTCTAGTGTCCATCTTGTAAAATTTCAGAAGCATCCAAAAATGATTTAACTTGGAATGTAACACCTTCAAAAATTCTAAGTTCAAAAGGCAAGCTGTCTCAACTATTCATATTCTTTTAAAGGCCAGGAAAGGCAGAGGAGGTGTTAAGCCAAGTTGCACGAATTCAACTCCCACTTCCTTCCTCCCTCCCTTTTTGCTGTTTAAAGGAAGTTTGCAATTTCATGTCAAATTTAGAGCAAGTACTGTCATTTTCAGATGGGAAATTTGAGAATTTAGTGTTTGGATTTTTCAATTATATTTGATTTCCCCTAGAAAGACTCCCAAAGCAGTAACAAGGACAGTTACCTTGGTCCTGGATTACGCAGTTGGTGGTGACAAGGGGAGGAACCTGTCCTCTCGTGTTTGTGGCATAGACCTGCCCTCCTCTGGCAGCCTTATCATTTTCAATTACTTGAATCTGATGAATAAGAAGCAAGAATAGTATGAGAAAGGTAAGCCATGCATTCAGCTACATTCATGAACAGGCTAACATCTATACTAAATAAGACTCTGGTTGAAGTCTAGTTTATAGCAATTTACAATATAATATCATGAAATGCTCATGCAGCTGGCTTTACTCTCCAGATGCCTTTCCTATACACTCCTCCCTGTTATTTCTGCACACTCCCTCACTCATGTTTAAGTCAGACACTTCTCAAGATATAAACAAAATGATATAAAGCTGTTTTGTTCCACACCAGAAAGTCAATCACTGAGATGATACCATTATTCCTCCTCTTCCCTCAGCAACCTGGTTTAGAGTGCAGCCAAACAGCTATGAGAGGCAAGAGGAATGAGACAGGAAATTTCTGAAACTGGCTTTGCCACTGCTGTCAGTACCTCATGGAACTGTATCTTTACACTGCACATGAACTTCTAATAATAGCTAGGGAACTTCAGAAGCCTCTGTTGGAAAGTAAACAGAGAAGAAAAACTACATTAGTTGCATAGAGTCTACTGATCAATGGCCAAGAGGTATTTCCTAGCACACTGAAAATAGTCTGGGGCCTGTAACTTTTTTTTCATCAATGAAGTTTTTTGTACTGCAATTTAAATATACAAGACATTCCTCAGAGAGCTTGTTAGATCTTCTGCTTGATTACTTCACCCTGCCTCCTTGGCTTGTGTACTTGCTAACTCTTGCATTAGAAGGAAAAAGGTTTTGCTCTAGAAAGGTCCATGAGCTGAAGAAAGCAAACCACTTTCAGACTTAGCTCTGCAAAGGATCAAGGTACCATGGTATTCTGCAGCTAACTGACCTAAATATATCATTGTTCTTGGAAATAATTGTTGACAAAGTCCAGATGCTAGTTTTCATAGATGTTGTCAGGGTACATATCAACCTCTAACATATGTAAGAGAAATATAAATCAACAATGGCTACAGATAAGAAGTAAATTTATCTGGCAACAGTACTGTCATTATATAATGTAAATATAACAACAGAAATACACATGGTCATACTTATTCTTCATTCTGAATTAGCTTTTTGCTCTTTACAGACGTTGACCCAGATCATGTTTCTTTTAAACATGTCACACTGATCCTCTCCGTGCTGCTTAAACAAACCTTTTAACCTATTTTAACATCACTGTTGCAGTCAAGGCTGTTTATACTACAGGGATAATTGAAACAAGACATCAGCCCATGCTTTCATGCCAGACCTCCTTCCCCCCCTGCCTTTTTTTTTTTTAAATTAGACAAGATCATTTTATTCCTCCAATGTAAAAGGCACCACATTGAAACACTAGGAATGATAGACTTAATAGCATTTGTTATTTATACAAACACAATGGTTTTCAGTTGAAAACTGCCTTTAACAGAGGCAATTGCAGTTGCTACACTAACCCCTAAGGGATTATCAACAACTGTTTTCCCAAAGTTCTGGGGGTTTACATCAAAACCATCACTGGATAAAACAAATCTTTTCTAGAAGAACAAAAGAGTACCCCAATTTAAGGAAGCAAGACTGTTCCCTACTAGATAGTGTGAGGCTTTTGCAAAAATGTTTTTCCTGTACAGCAAACCTGCCTCAGCAAGAAGTGGAGCATCCCTTCACCCAGACTAGCTTGGCATGTGGTCGTGAAAACACTTATTTAAAGTAGAAAGTTCTAGGTTGAAGCTGCAGGACACAGCCTGTTTCAAGAACCCTGACTTTCTGAAGACCTTTTGACCTGTTCAGATGATTGCCAGAACCACTCTAAGTGTGGGCATCAGAAAATTTTCCCGATGAGTTTAGCATGTTATTGCTTTTTATTTCCATCAGCTATTTCCAGTAAAGAAGTTCAATGCTGCCTGCACCTCACCAACAGCTGAGCCTCTTCAGCCTGCATGAAGCTTAAGCATCAGGAATATTCCAAGCTACTGAAATCTTCACAAGGCTGCAGCAACTGGAAGGATGACTCAGGCAAACAATTCTAGTTGCCTGGGAAACTCTTGAACTCAAAAGGCGAGGTGGCTCTTGAGCATGTGACTTCTCAGCATTGCCAGGACTGCAGTTCTAGAGTTCATGTACCTGTATTCTGCACAAATCCTACTTCAGGTATCTGTTACTAAGTTTAAGCCTTCCAACTTTTCAGAGTGAAAAGGAAAGGTGATAAGCCACAGCGAATGCAAGTGATTCTTCAGTACTGCTCACTGTCACATTAAGAATCCTGTTGAGAATTCCTAGTAAAATATTTCCTCTAAAGTATTTGGGACAAGCATGTCCCATGTTAGATGAAGACATAAAGCATCTTCAGTGCTCAAACTAATTTTATGCACCAATTTATCCAAAACTGACACCACAGAGTATAAAATTGCATGAATTAGAAACTGCAAAAACTAGAACGTATCTTGAGAACCAAGCCAAGTAAGCACAATTTTATGTTACAAAAAACCTCACCAGCTCAAATGAACACAATGTTAGCATTGTCATTCATTTATCTTAAATGCAGCAGAAAGTTACTTTTATAAAAAATTAGCACCACGTTACTTACTGGGCTTGGAATAGAGTCAGGATCAAGCTTCTTCTGCTGTGGGCCTGACAGCTGTGCTGGACCACCAGGAAAAGCACCAGGATAAGACAGCTGAGATCCTGCCATCTGAGGACCATAGTTTGCTGCAGAGTTACAAATGGCAATTCATTTAAAGTATTTAAATTCCAATATCAACTTTTAACATCAACTTCTGCCATGCAATTAATTCTTACTCAGCTAAGTGCAACTTCTCCTTCCCCTCTGTTTTCAGCAAGTAAAAGAAATGGATTTCTTGGGCTCAGTTTGGCTTCAGTTTGTGTTTTTAAAAAGAACAACACCAGATGTGACAACTTCGGCTCCAAAGTTTTCAGGTTTATGTCAAGTAGGATGGGTAGCAGAGATTACCACAGCTACTCATACCAGGCCATTCAATCAGTGAGAATCAGTCAATGCAAACTGATGTCATTAACTGGCTTTTGGTATCCAGTTACAATTCATTACTGCTATAGTAAGGCATTTTTGAAAGCTGCTTATGACAGCACTACAAGATAGAAAGCAGCCTATACCTTTACAGAGTGTAAGAAAAACTCTTTCCTGTAGTGTTGTGCATTCACCAATTACTAACCACATAATTCTGTTTCTGATCCAAATTAATCTCCTTTTTCTTTTTGCAGTCTCAACAGAGTGCTGAACTTTTGAGCAAAAGCAGAATCTGCCTCAAATGTACAGACTGACAATGCAAATCCTTCCCTTCTACAAAAAGACAATTCAAATTTCACTTTTATAAGCCAGCTGAACATTCAACCATGAATGGGTGTAGTTCCACCAGTGATTGTCCATGTACGCTTTGCTTTCAATTACATAAAAAACATCCTTCCTTACCTTGCTGAGGATGATATCCTGGCCCTGGAGGCTGTCCTGGAAGCTGTTGCAAGTTAGCATTTGGAGGCACAGGCCCAGGGATTCCACCTTGTCTGGCCATAGGAGGCAAGGATGGCTGAGCACCAAGGCCATTAACACTGTTTGCTGGTGGAGGAGGAACCTGCGGTGCAGGAGGCAAACCCATTTGCTGCTGGGTTGGCGGCGGCAGTCGGGGGCCCTGGAAAGACGCCGGATGCCCAGGAGACACACAAGGACTCGGAGCAGTGCCAGGACCTGAACAAGAAACTATGTGTCAGATGAGTCAGAAATGATAACCTACCAACTCTGTGTCAAAGGTACTCTGGTTTTGATCCATACACTTTTAACATACAGATAGTATTGTACCTCATACTGACCACACTGCGTTAGGGAGACTCTACACGTCTGTTCACATTACAAATCTGACCTCACAGTTTAAGTCTGAGGTGATTTATTCATTTTATTTCTTTAGGCTCTATATGCAATAAAACCCTGCAGCTGGGGTAGGTGGGGAAAGAGAGAGAAGGAAGCCAGAGTTTGACAATTCTTGACTAGAATACACATAGATCACTCTGCTTTCAAAATAATATTTAATTTCAGAATACAAAACAACATTCTTTTTGTTCAATAATCAATTTCAATTTTGTTCTATTTCGTTCAATAATCAATTTTTATGTGGCATGTTTTTGTTAGTCTACTATTTGTATTTCACCACTACAGGTTTGATGGAAAATAAATCCACTTGATGCTAAAAGATGAAACACAAAAAAAGATCACTCCAGTAGCTTTTCAAGCTTTGAATTTCTCACTCCATGAAGTTACACGAACACAGTCTTACAGCTATGGAAACATCACAAGAACAAAATCCAGGAGAGAGGCAGAGCTGTATAGAATCTGTTTTCAGTGGCCTGAAGGGTATCTTAGTCTTACACCAGGCAACGTGAGAACATTAAATTTTACATATTTGTTTTAAAATTGTTTATATATTTTACATAATTTACATGCATATAAACATTCACAGTTGGAAGTAATTTACATGGAAGCATCACACGATCACATCTCCACAGCCAAGGTTTGAGATGGTATAACACCAAAATAAATTCAGATAAATTTAGATTAAACTCCAAAAATGTTTAGACAAAAAAAAATAAAATAGTTTCATAACTGAGAGAAACTGTAAGAAGTTGAAAAAAACTAAACCCTATCTACATATTATTGCTCATGCTTTGGCTGTTGCTGACAGGTTCACTAAGTAATTTGAGAAATGACTGATGGGATGGCTGAATTTTACAGTAGGTTTGTCAAACATCAATTCAGAATTAACTCAATAATACCGATTTAAGGAACTGGATGAGGTTAAAAAAATTTCTAAGAATTTCAGCCAATGGTAGTGGTCAAAGGTCTCAATTTCTGTTAATACAGAAGTTCAGTAAGTTTCTAATTATCAATGTTAATGCCTTAACTGAGAAAAAGTCAATGAGATGAAACCAATTACCATAGCTATTTATCTGCATGCTGTTGAGCTGGTCAGCAAGTTGAGCTGTAGATGAAGCAGACGCAGTATTTGGAAAGGCTGGTTGTGACTGATGGCTGTAGGGAGGATAGGAAGGTCCTGTGTTGCTTGGAGGTGGAGGGCCTTGAAACCTAAAGGGAAAAATTAGTGCAGTTATGCAAAAAAATTACATCACCCAATCATAATTCTAGAAGATTTCATACCTCCTCAAGAGTGGTGCTGAAACAATTACTTAGAGCAAAGCCTTAAGAGAGTTTGCTCACATTCTGCTCAGAAAATGTACACTTGTATTAAAATGTATGAAGCACACAAGGGACAGAGAGATTGCACACTTGTTTAATAAAAACAGGCAGCACATGTCTGTTTGCATACTTGTTAAAAACAAAGCAGAGTGAGTGTGCCAAGGCAAAGTGAGAGTAGTAATAACTATAAGCCTGAAGATTAAGAAACACAAGCTTCTGAACATATCACAGCACTCCATCCCCTTTCCAAGCTTATAAAGGAAGATTCCCTACCAGGGATGGGTGAGGAAGATTAGGAGAAAAATCTGTGAAGAGAAGAAAAGGAAGTGAGAAACTGTTGAGGAATTCTCTGTAGTAGAGGAAAAAGGGAGAAGTGGGTAGGGAAAAACTTCATGGTTATCAGATATGGAAAAACATGAATTCAAGAAAAATAACTGAAGAAAAGAAAGCAGTCACACAAATGTAGCTTACAAAGGCATTTTCTACCAGACTATTTCACTCTGGTAAAATAAGATCTCAGKCTATGTCCCAGAGACAATCAACACGGATTTTCCTGTGACCCCTTGTAAAACTGAGGAGATGTGCAGCTGTCAGGGCAATGACTAGAAGTCAAAGAAGAGAATCATTATTTTGCTGGGTCATGCCAACTTGACTCCGTTCACCTTGTTTTTTCATCTTCAGGACAACCACCACTTCTCCCTGTGCATGAATACATCATCTTTAAGAACTGACCATCAGTCTTTTTGGATTCTCCTTCACACAATGATAACAAACAGGCTTCTCTATTTTGACCTGAAATAACTATACAACAACTAAAAAGCACAGAAGCAGACTAAGACTTTAACCAACTACGAGAAGAATGTCAAATCGTGTCAAGTTCACTAAAACTGCAATAGCTATGGGTACACAAACCAGTTTTGCCACTCCTGGGAGGTGTGTAAAATAATTAATATTTGACAGAATAAAAGAGCTGCATATTGACCCACTTTACCTGCAACACAAATACTGTGTAATAAAGCTTGGCTATCCCCTCATACAATCTTTTTTCAAAGATTTCTTTTTACAGCTTAAACTTGTCCCTACTTCCTCCCTTTCCCATTCCTGTTTCCTTCACAGAGAGGTAAGAGAGGTCCAATAGCTTAGATGTCATATATTAATTCTTTCCAGTCACCTGTGTGGCTGCTGTCCTGGTGTACCAGACCCATTTTTGAAACTGGTCTGGCTGAATTGATGCGCACCGGGTGGTGGAGGCCCAACGGGAGCTGAAGGTCCAAAAGGCACAGTTGATTTCGACATACCTGCAAAAGATTAAGCACTTTCATGTAAAACCCTGTCAGAAAGCATAAGATGGCCAAGAAATACAAGTGTGCAGCTCTGCTCTAGCATTAAGAACAACAGCTTCAGGTCACCCTGCTTAAGCAGAGGGGTTAGACCAGAGGTCCCCTTCAATCTCAGTGATTCTGTTAGAAAGCACAGTTTTCTGGTCAGTTATAAAAGCAGATATGAAAAACTAACAGTAAAAAGGAAACAAACTGCAGTTTGTAACTTTCCAGCAAAAGAACACAAGAAAGACAGTAAGAAAGAAGCAATGAAAAGACAGACCCTGCAACTGCCACTTTGGGATAGTAATTTCCCAAAAAAATTTGACAGGTAATTCTCTGTCACCCAGTTATATTTCTAGGTAAAAGCAAGAGGTCTCTGATTTCAGAGACCAAGGTAAGAATGAAAACTTAGAAAAACCTTTAAAAATAAAACCAAAAAGAGCTTCCATGTGTAGAACCTGTTCTCCTCTGTTGAAAATGGCTCTTAATTCAGATGTAGTACAGTGATTGTGAAGAAACTGTCTTGAATTATTCTCCCTTTAAATTACTCCAACATAAAAAAATTATTTGGTATGAAAATGGATATTTTCCCCAAATGTGCCAACTACCAGGAGTATTTCTATCAAAATTCTGACTATATTCAGCATTCCATTAAAGTAACACAGCTCTTGCTGTCTTCAACGAGAAGTTTTAGAGAAACTGGGTAAAACTTTTTTCTATTTCCTGTTGCAGTATCAGCATAAAACTCAGACAAGTCAGAAAAAGAGATGCAAAACACCATCACAGAAAAGTAGACCCTGAAAACAAATTTTAAGCCAAAATAATACCTGGTTGAGATGCTGGGTATGAGGAGTTAGGGTCCCCATAATGTCCATAATGAATTGAAGAATTAGGCGGTCCAAAACCTCCTATTCCTGGCTGGGATTGGGAATACGGAGGAGCTGCAACATAACCTTGTTGACTCATGATGGCAATTTTCTCATTCCAAGTTTTGTGTCCTCTTCAGGAATCTGCAAAAAGGAAAATGACATATGCTAGTATTCATCACTCTTTGTGCATTTTAAAAGGCTGTGAATTGTATTAACACCCAAAAAAGATAAAAGACACATTTGAAGATAAAAAATGACCTGAAGTCAGGGGCAAATGTTGGTTTTGCTTGATAGCTTTGTTTCCTCAGCACTACTACCTGCTGCATGAATTCAAACAGGATTCACCTCTACCAGGCCCACTGAGAGAATTGTAAGCAATGGATGTGCAGATGGAAAAAACCCTTGGAGTAAAGTCCCAAACTATTCTTTTTACCGGGAAAACCTTGACTTCAATTACACCTGGAAAATACACTGTGAGTCCTGCTCCGCAAATACCAGCCGTCCCAACAAACACAGAACACACTGAAAAATCAGGAGAGGCAGAGTGAGGAGGTATGGAACATTACATCAGCTTTCCATTAAATCATCAACAAACCTTCAACATCAGCCCCATTCCAAGCAAGTGATGGAAGATTCCTTGCTTTTAATGCTGGTGAAACAGAGAATAAAGTACAGGATAGAGAAACTTCCTATTTCTGGTTGTCTTCTGTGTTACTGGCTCAGGTCTGAGCAGCCTTTTTAATCCAGAACTCCACAGTGATGAAACTGAGCAAAAGATATTCCACAAGTGAGAGGTGAGGCAGTATGGCCTCAACAGCATTGTACTTTGCTATTATCAGGCATCTTTTCCCTAAGCTTTCACATCTTGATCCTGTCATTGCTAAAGAAAATGAAACAAGCAAAACCCAGAATTTGATAAAATGCAATTCAGAAAGAGTTTTCTAACGATGAGAGCATTTACAGGATACATAATTTCTTTCTTGTAGTCAGATTTCGTTAAACAGGATAGAATAACATTTTTGAAAACTTTCAGGAAAGAGCTCCTGATAATCGCCATCATTTTTAGAACCAGAACATCTGAAGAATTCTGCACTGCTAAACCATATGATTGTATTTCACAAGATCAGTTTTCAGACACAGTGCCCTTGCCATCAAGGGATCTGAAAAGTTATTAAGGTTGTACACTCTGCAGTCTTGATAACCAGCTTTCTCTTTTCCATGTGAGAACTTCTATTTTGGTATCATATTGAATTTAACAAACTCAGAATGACTCTAACTTTCTTGATGCCCAAATTAAAACTGTTATGAGAAATGCTGAGGGATCCAAACCCTGAACGAGCATTTACTACTCCTGTAGAGTCCCAAGCACACAGGTCAAGTATCCCCAAGGAACTAAAGATACACAACATAAACTAGCATTTCAGGTGTTAAATGTTCCTTTGAAATAGCTTTCCCAACCACCTATACTTCACATTCTGAAGCTCAAGCCATGGAGTCATCTTTAAATATGGAAACTGGAAGAAAATAAAACAAGATTTGTGCTCCAGAAGCACATACAAACTCATCTTAAAATTACAGCTCGAAGAACAAACAGATAAATTTATGCTGCACTGGCACACGTCAGTAGAGAAAAGTTATCCCTATCAGAAAGCCCATTTCTAGGCTTCTCAAATTAAACAAATAAATAAAACTTCAGCAGTTTTACTCATCTTCCACATCAGACAAGAAACCACTCTGAGCTGTGTACAGGGCCTAGCCCTCGCCACATACTGCCTGTGCCACCCTCTAAACCACACTCCCCAATGCAGCATAAGATTTCTCAGTTGCAGCATTAAACTGCTTCCGGGAGTTAATCCTGGGGAGTCTTCTTCTATTTATTAGTTAACAAGGTAAACATAGGGAGAAGAAAGCAAAATGTTTAACCAGAGGCTTGGTGCTGTCAGCTGTACTTTCTTCCCTCCCCCACCTCCATCAGAAAAGACGTGGCAGTGAGAGCTTTAGTTGTTCCAGAAGACACTAAACTAGCATTAAATTACCTACACACCAGCACAGACATATATATTTTGCATCTATATAAAGGAAGAGATTTTCACTTAGAGGTACCTGCAACAACCAACACGTTAAGCTGCAAGAGCATTCAGGAGAAATGACTTCCTCCACAGCTTATTCACACACACACACACAAAAATCTTGCCACGTCAAACTTCCCACAGACAGTATAAACACACAGAGGTCGTGCTGAAGTGAGACAGGAGCTCTGACAATAGTCAAAATAACACAAGTTTTTCGAACACAGTTCCAAATCCTATTTAATACTGAGAATGTTTAATCTCTTCTCAAGATAGGTATATAAATCAACTGTCAAGAACGAAATGTTTTAAGGTCACTTAAGGAATATTGAGCATTTCAGAGATAATACTGTGGAGGAGGGTGTGGATGCACCACCACATCAACACATCATGAAGAGTTCATACAGAAGGTCACGAAAACTTTTTTCTACCTGTCACAACAGTAGTTCACCTTATACCCCATAGCTTGGGGAACAACACTAACAGTGAGGAACAACTGCAGAATTTAAGTGACATCTATTACAGAATAGGTTGTCATCTTTTTCAGAGCACTGCTGTACCTATGCAACACTCTGGTATCTCTGTGAGGATGTAAAACTCAACTATGTGCAAGCAGAAGTACGACAATAGAAACAAAAACAGGCTCGCGTCCTTGGCTGCCCGAAAAAAAGAAGTATTAACTTTGTATTTCTTCGGAGACACTGTGCTCCACAACACATCATGTAGGATGAGGTGCTGCCCTTCCCACAGGACACTGCAATCTCAATCTGGCAAGCAATCTCGGGGGTGTGCGCCTTTATCTACACGGACTCACACGAAGAACAGAATATCGCTGCACACACATATTTTAGGGGTTTTTTTTCAGTAACACATTTCGAACTAAACTATGAAGGCAAAAGCTTATTTTTTCTCCATTCAGTGCCAAGCCTGCACAGCTTTTCTACATTTTGTTATGGACGTAACTTTTCTATCTCCATTACCTACGAGATTTAAGCCGCCGCAAGCTCGCAACAGGTCCGGCCCCGCGCTCGGTGCCACCGCCCGCCCCGCGGCAGTACCTGTGCCCACCCGGGGCCGCGCTCCGCCGCCGTGTGCTCGCGGCTGGGCGCGGGTGGGCGCAGCCCCGCGGGTCCCCGCTGCTGAGGGCGGCCGGAGCCTCGCCCCCGTCCCCGCCCCCGTCCCGTCCCGTCCCGCCGGTGCCCGCGCTGTCCCCGCGGTGCCGCCACAGCCGGCGGCGCCCGTTGGGACCGTTACCTGCGGCCGCGCGCCCGGTCCCTCACGCGCCCGAGTGCCACGTCTGAGGCGGCCCCGCGCGGGCAGCGCCTGCGCAGTGCGGGCGGCGAGGCCGCGCCCGCGCCCGGGCTGTGCCCTTACGGGCGGGGGCGAAGGGCAGCCCGGGGCGGTCGCCGTGGGACCGAACTTCCTTCTGCGCTAGGGACGGCATCCCGCTCCAAACAGACGGGTGTCCTACAAACGCGATACCTTTTCTTCCTTTATGTGCTTGAAAAACAGAGTCACGGAATCAGTTAGGTTGGAAAAGACCGCTGAGATCATCGAGTCCAACCCACGACCGAACACCACCACGTCAGCCAGACCATGTCCCTCAGTGCCACGTCCAGTCTTTCCTTAAACGCCCCCAGGGACGGTGACGGCACCATCTCCCTGGGCAGCCCGTTCCAATATCTAACCATACTTTCTGTGAGAAAGTCTAAATAATGTCCAACCTAAATACATATTTTTACAACCACATTTTACACACGTATATCTTACATATCTGTATGTAAAATTACGTCACCTGAATATCTGCAGTGAAATATGATGCAGGTACTTTACCTGTTTGCATATGCCGGTTTTAGTTACTGTTCAAGTGCATTTAAAAATGCTGCCTTGGTTACAGGATAGGCAATGTTTTTCTAATTAACAAAGTAGAAACATGGGAGTAACATGAGAGAGATTGGAAGTAACATGAGGAAGATGTAAATTTACTTTTCCTCCCAACCGCAAATAAACATTAATTGTGTTGTTAAAGTAAAAAGAAAGGAAAGTGGCAGAGGATTCACAACATGGGAAAAAAGCAATCACTCAAAGAATCACAGAATCATAGAATATCCTGAATTGGAAGGGACCCTCAAGGATCGGCAAAATCCAACTCCCGGTCCTGCACAGGAAAGCCCCAAGAATCACACCATAACAGCTGCATAACTCACGTGCATCTGGAATTCAGGCTTCAGAGGCTTTCTTATCCTTGTTCTACAACCTTAATAAGCCTTTTGAAAGTACTAAACAGTTTTACCTAGTGCTATACTTCAGTAATGGCTGAGACCTCAAACCAAATTGTCCAAAGCATTCATTACTATAAAAATAATGCTGAAAAAAAATATAATCCCAGTGCCTTTGAAAGAGATGTCAAAATGAAGATACACAGTGGCATCCTTTACATGAAAGACTCACTAGAAACCCCAACAAGCAACACAAAGTAGATAAGAACAAAGCTTGACCTGTCTTATTCTTGCTATCTGGAGCTGCATTTACCATCGAATACTATAACCTGGTTTTCCACGTGTTATCAGAGCCAATACTGTTGGATATGTCAGGGAAAGTCTAAAACCTTTCAAATCTCTCCCAACTGTCTAATCAGAATGGAAAATTTCATCCCCGAGGTGACAAGCACCAGTTAAACTGAATATGGTTTTGGCTGCAGGGTATCAGCGACTCCTTCATAAGCAGGATGCCAACCAATGCCTTTCATCATTGCCGTGCTGTAGGTTCACCCCTCATCCCTCTCTCTTTTGCTGGTTATATGGACACATTAGAGTTATGCAAAACTCTTCTGGAATACCACGCCACTGAGGAAAATAATGGGTTTAAGTTCGGACATTCCCAATTTTACTGGGGAGACAGGCAGCCACCGTCCCACCAGTCCTGCTGTGTCTCACTCCAAGCTATTAACAGTAAGCAGCTGTGGATAACTCGGCGCTGAAGAACCGTGCACTTACTTGGCCACTGAATACTTACTATCAGATTTCTCCTCCCCGAAATCAGCTCCAGTGAAACCGAAACATGAGATCAGCAAAAGATAGCAAGGAGAAGCTATGGCACTGGCAGTTCTTCCCTTAATTCAGGCCCACTCTGGAAATGGATCAAGATGCCTCTTTTTTTCGAGGATGCTTCTGCTGTCCTTTAGCCTGGGACACTGAGACAAAAGGCATGCATGTCACAGTCTGGAAGCTACAAGTAGTATTTATCTACAGTTTTCACCTATAACATTAAAAGTAATCTAAGGTTTTCAATTGCAGAAGCATGGAAACATCATTAAAGATTTAAGTGCATTATTAGTCTGGAAAGTAATTTCACAAAAATGAGAATGCAGGATTGTTAAACTATTGTAAGTAATTGTATTAAACCATTTTAATTGAACCTTACCATAAAATCTGAGAATCAGACTGGTTTGTTCTCTATCGTTGTCAGTAATGATGACCTTGTAGGTTAAATTACCTTTCTTAACAGAATCAATTAGGTTGGAATATTTATTCTCTGGTGGTACCTATGCAATGCTGCTGAAAACAAATGTGATTTCATACACTTCAGACCCAATTTGGGGTTAGTACTGGTGAAGTAAAT
The DNA here is from genome assembly GCA_018881555.1 of Amblyornis subalaris. Taxonomy (NCBI): domain Eukaryota; kingdom Metazoa; phylum Chordata; class Aves; order Passeriformes; family Ptilonorhynchidae; genus Amblyornis; species Amblyornis subalaris. Next base: position 60,912 of record JACAXG010000007.1, read on the forward strand.
AGAAGAATTTGTCTAAATCTATACGGGTTTTTGATCTATATTAAAAAAAACAATAAATCCCCCTGTTTCTAAAATCTCACTTTTAAAGTTCTCACTAGCATTTTTTGGGTAGTTCTGAAATTAAGAAAACACATAGTCAGCCATCAGCTTGGGAGATTATTGGATACAGAATGAATACAGGCTCTGTAGAAGGCTAGATGAAATCTTTCAGAGACCAACATTAAATTCATTTTTAAATTATTATTATTTTAAAAATAAGATGAGATTCTGTTCCCAGAAATTACTACTGGAGGTCTCTAAATGAATGTGATGAACAAACTGTGCAGAACTCCTGTCTCTGTCTCACAGCACATTGCATTAAGGCAATGTGTGATTCCAGGAAACCTAAATCCTATCCTAACATTTTCATTTACAGGATGTCCTTAAAATGCGGCCTTGGCACAAGCTGCCGGGAAGAACCAGAACAACCCTGGGATGCATTTGAGCTATGGGCAGGTATTTCTCAGGATGGTGGCCACACTACAGCTTTTGTAGCTGTACAGCAGTTAACCTTGATTGTGGTAACAAATGGCTGTGACAAGTATCTGCAGTTCAATGCTATAAGAATTTTTTTAAAATCAAAATATATTCTAAACCTTTCACTAGTGGAAGACGTGGGCCATGTTCCTTAAAGAAAAGACTATTTCATCATAAGGAATAGTTTTTAAAACTCCAAGGATTATACATTTTAAAAGGAGCTTCTTTTTGTTGAAACTGTTTTTCTTCTTTTAATTTCATTTGTATGTCCTTCAGACAAAGTTACACGTTTGCTTTTGCACATCAGAAGGGTGCTAAGAGCTATTTACATAAAAAGACTACTTTCTTTTCTTGTCCTGCTTACATATAATCCCTAAAACTTTCTTTAATGTTTTGCCTACTGTATATTTAAGATCTATGAAAAACAGTTTACAGCTTAGTGTAAAGTGGTTCACAAGAAAATTAGAAATTATATTTCTAAAGATTGTATTTAATTAAAATGAAACCAAAGACTTTTGTTAAAAAAAGCAATCAAACTTTGAAGGAATCACGTTCTTCTCAAAAAAAGAATGTGTGTGAGATTAGAAAAGGCTACATGAAGAAAAAGAAAAGATGTAAGATTTCAGGAATCAGAACACTACTGTAAGAAGAAACATATCAGTGTTGTGACTTAGCTAAATTTCTAATATAAAAAACTAAGCACCCAGAGCCAAAATGAGTCCTGGCCAGTCAGAGGGGCCACTTGGACATCATTAGGGATTGCTGAGCACACGGATCATGCCAGTGATTCTCCCTTTTTCCTTCTGCTTAGTACTGAGCTACCACTCCACAGCAATGGTAAAGCTGTGGTACCCCTCAGGCTGCTTTCAGCACGAAGAGGTCCTGACACCACGTGCTCATTGAAGTTTCCAAAACATTTTTAGATAAGAAGGAGTGTAAATCCAATTCCAATTCATAAATTTATTTTCTGTTTGTCTGAATTCATCTGCAAACTCATTTAGACTGATTACACATTCTGTTCCCTGCTGTGAGCTGAGATATTTTGTTGGTTGCTGGTAGCTTTGGAACAGCTGCATTGTTTCACCCTAGAAATGGCTGCATTTTGTTATACCCTGCAGAGGATAGAAAGACTGGGAATGCTTCACTCCTTCCGTGCTCCAATCCTTTTAAACATCACTGGCAACTGGTAAGCCCACAATGGCAGCCTCCGTTGTCTCCATGGTGTCTAACTCCCCCAAACAGAGGACAAAAATCAACCACCACAGAGGGCATTCACTGCCTGCCTTGGAGACTATTGGTAGAATTTACTGGCATATTTGCAAAGCAAAAAGTTCTGTTTGGGGATGAAAAATGATACGCAAGTGAAAGAGTACTTAATGCTATTGCTTAGGAGAGACTCTAGGTCTTGAGAAAAAGGGCACTTGCCTTAAAGCCAAGGGCCTGATTTCTTGTTAAGTTGTCTCTAATAGTTAAAACCACTTTTTTTCCCTGAAACTCTGTAAAACAGAATTTTTTATCAAATGCTCTGCAGTCCGCATGTGGTAAATTCTACGCAAGTCACACATTACAAAAGCAAGTGTGCTTTAGAAAAATGACTGTGGCTGCTTTCTTCTAAAAGAGACTTTCTGGCTAGTTCAAGTCTCTGGATTTTGCAATATCTGCAAATTGTGAGGCTCCTCTGCTTACTCTCATTGGCTGTTGCTATTTCGGTGTTCTAATGAAATCAACATTCTGGCAACTTGATCTGGAACATTTACAGGAGATAGATATGGTGTTCTGAGAAAACTGCTGTGATGTTTCAGTTGGGGAATTACAATTATCTTTATAATTAATTTAGTATGGTCTAAGATGCATGAGAGTGGAAGATTGCACTACCTGTTCTTAAAAAAAACAAACCCCAAGACTTGATTATCCTGCCGTAATTCCTACATAATGAACAGTAACATAAAAACAAAGATGAGAGCTTATTGTAATCTGATGAATAATGTATCACATATAAAGCACTGTGAATAAACATTAAGCCACCAGCCTGAGAAAGGACAGCAGTAAGTGAAATGATCCTTTCTGTGTTTGCTTGCTGAATGTATGGAATTTCTCAAACCTAGATATATTCCACTTTTACATTCAAAAGCATCTGAAGCAGCTTTATTTTCATTGGCTTTTATGTTTCCTGCTTGTGTTTAAAATTTCTGATGTATTAGTGGAGGCTTGCTACAGAACTGTACTCAAATAAACTTACTATCATTAAAAAAGAGTAACTGAGTTAATTCTTCATAACAAACTGGTTGTTTGATTGAGTTACTTAAGATGCAAATACTTCTATGTACGTTCCTACTCACATTGACTGTGCTTCTGCTTTACACCACCATTAATGTTGAAGTAAAAAAATCTTCAACCCAAGCATGGAAAAATTTACATACCAGGAAAGCATCTCTGTTATTTGTAAAAATATCAGTCTTGATTACAAAAGTATTTTTCAAAATACTGGGTTTGTGCTGTTCGGATACCTTTAGTATAAAGCAATTGATGCCTTCCACATGATCAACAAAAATAAATATTAGAATTAAATTTTTAAAAAATCCATCATGTTATTTTTATATTATAGAAGCAACAAAGGGATGGAAGATGCAGCTGACATAAAAATAAAGGGCAGGAGCAAAATTCTACATCACACTAGGTGCCACAGCATGTGTACTAGATTTGCACTGTGGTGGCACGTTAAACTCTTGTTCACCATTTGCAGACATCGGCAGTAGTCTGGAAAACTGGCAGATCCACGTCAAGCCCAGGTACACAGCACATTATCACCAAAAGCAGAAGCCTGAACCAAAGGCAGAAGGAGCTGAGAAGTCTGGAAACTGGTTCCTGGCAAGAAGATGCAGCGCAAGAGGCAAGGCTGTGGGATCAGCAGGGGTTAAACATCAAGGTGTTTTTGGAGGACAGGTTTTTCTAATATAATCTGCTCCACTTGGAAAGGAATTAGTTATCAAAGAGTTGGAATTCTTGTTCCTATTGCCAGGAATGAAGATAGCTGGATTGTTTTTTAATCTATTGCAGTTATTTGGATGTGGGATAAGATTTCATGCAGGGAGGTCCTTGTTGTGCCACCTCTGCTTCTCTGGTCAAGTCTAACCAGAACCACTCAGAGGCAGAGTGAGCAAAGCTGTTTGCCTTTTGAAGGCAGAACTTGATGCCAAGGCAACTTTTTATGCCCTATCCTTTTGCCAGATGCTGTCTGTCGTTGGAACAACCAACATCAGACCCACTGGGGCAGACACTGAAAAAAATACTTCACTGTAGTTGTAAAGTGCGTGTTAGAAGCTGCTTCACAAATCTTACAGCTTATTCTGTAATACAGAGGAAAGAGGGAAGAAAAGAGCACTACAGGAGGACTCAAACTATCAAACTACAAGCAGAGAATTTCAGTAGTTTTCATATTTCTGAAGGTTACACTGTATAGCAGCTACTCTCCTCATTTTCCAGGCCCAGACCAAAAAATGAGAATTTTCAAGTGTAAAAAGAGAACTCAAACTTCCCACGACCCATACTGCATTATAACTCAATTGTTCTCTGCTTCTCCTGTTCTTGTTTTCAGCATGGAAAAATTCATTCTTATGAGACTTCCAAGTAACAAACAATACCTGCTTTAAACTGCAATGCAAAAATAGTTGATTTTTATGCTGGACTGTGGCCATGCATGTAATTGAGCTCTTTAAAAGCAACAAGTAAAGGGGACTTAATCACTTCTACACTTGCTAACAGGAAACAAAATTTAAAAGATGAAATTTGATGCAGGTAAGTATTCACCACACTAATGTCAAATCTTCATGTTCATTCTTCAGTTCCACATTGTACCATAATTTCAAAATTTAGTACATTATTCGCGCCTAATGCATATCTCAGCTACGATTAAAATATATTTTCTAACTGAATCACTCTTGATTAATTTCACTGTAGTACATCAGAGGACAGTTTAGCACGGTGTATTTCTTTAGTCCAACTAGTTGGCATGAAATGTTCTTTCAATAGGAAGAGGGGAGATCATAAAATCTGACTAAGATGAGCAGATGGATAAAAGGTGTTGTGTTACTTAACTGCCACTTTTAAATGACAATTCAAAGAGCAGGATGAAGCATTAGGGCAGAGGTGAGGAAAGTGGAACACCTGCTTGCATCACTTACATGCATGTTCCTTTCAAGGCTCTTCCAAGCTTTGGCAAATAAGATCAGTTTTGATTCCCATAAGCTCTGTTAGGAAGAATGTGATGCAACCTCTCCCTGCCAAAAGCAGAAAGAAAATTACACAGAAATAGTTTTCTTTTTACTTTAGAGTCTTTTATCAGAATTTTTCCAACTACTGAAGCCAAAAACATAGTCATCCCATCTCCTGGGAATCAAAATGAAAAGGAAATAGACACCTAAGAGTCTTTCCAAGTCCCAAGAGTGAGTTAGTTGTTGCTTGCTAAAACACAGGGATAAGTAAAAACAGCAGTGGAATGACACCTGGAAACATGAATTCTAACCCGAAACCTTACTGCTAGATTAACAAGAAACAGGTATTAATTCCAGCATCACAAAAACTTTTTCCATGTTCACAAACCTTGCAGTGAGTGTGTTTTAGTTTTTCTCACAACAAAATCTTGTACCTATTTTGTGTATTAATTTTTGGACACAATCTGAAATCCTTGTTTTTTCCTAAAGGAAAACTTTCTCAAAAGACTTTTGTCCAAGAAGAAAAAAAGTTTACTTCTCTTCAACCAGTTTAGGAAAGTATTTCCTGATTATCTGAGACTGTGATAGGAACAGGAAGGACAAACACCAAAGAAACATGCGAGTTCTCTTCCCCAAATTCTTGTCTCTTCGTGTTATCCATACCTTTTTATGTCTTGTATTTAATGGTGCAGGTCTTTGGCTACAGAGGGCCTGTGATATGTACGTGCTTCAAGAGCTGGTCATTAATCTACCTCTTAACAGGGTGAATGCTAGTTACATTCTCTACACAAACTTCTACTCACTCTGTTATAATTCAGCAATGCTCAATGATAAGAACATTATTTCTGTGTTTAGGAGGAAAGTGCTTCTTTTGCCTGCTTGGGTTTTTTTTCCTCACAATAGATGCAAAATTCCTAATGACCAAGCCATTACAAGCATCTAGGACGACACCCAGTAATCCAAGTGCTGAGAAATACCCTCTTGCACATTTCTCTGCTTCTTCCACTACACTTCATTTGCCAGTCTTGAAGTTGGGGAAAAAACCAAGAAAGCAGGAATAGTGCTAAAATTTCAACCCATCACACAGTACCTTGCCCTATAATCCACATTAGGGATTAAAATTAAAAGTTTATGCCTTTAATGGTGAGGAACTGCTCATGCCTCCTATGAGTGTGAGCAGAGTTTTCTTGTCTGGCCTTATAGGTAGCTAATAATTTTCTATGACCTCTATTTTTAATTTCTTTTCACTGAGAACTTTGTATTACTGTTTTTAATACCTTTGCCACTGAGTGTCTGTACTTTCAGTGAGCAAACCCTCTTATCTGGCAGTGCACTGCAAAGTTCCTTATGCAATCAATACATCTGGATTTTATTAATTTGTCTTGTAGGACAAGAGAATTTTAATGGGAAAAAATGAAGAGAATCACCTTTAATGGATGTTAGCTGGAGGCACACATTTGAACCTCCCATCAATATATTTAATTCACTTTGTCATTTTATATCTCTTCTGAAAATTAAATCCTTTCCATGTGTCTCTGTTCCTTGTTGCTTCTCAAGTCAGGAGAATTAAACCTAGGGGTAGCAATTAAGCAGAAATATATTTTTCTACTTCTGTAAGGTTTGGGGAAAATGATGCTTATATTTGCCTTCAGAATTTGCTTTTGCCTTATGTAACTACTGAGTTGTAGGACTATTAAACAAAGTATGTTATTAGGCAATTAGGGAAAATAACATATGCTGAGGTTCCTGACACTGCCCAGCTTGCAGAAGCCACTTTAAAAAAAATCATTTGAAGGGATTTATTGGAAGAGGTCATCTTCCCTTCATTTGGAAGAGACCATGTGTCATGATTTCTTAAATGGCATGGCTGTGATTTTATCTTTTGTTCCATTAAACCAGCTTTATATTTACGAGTGGGGTTTTTTTTCCGTGTAATCAACAAAAAAATCCCCAAGCCCCAAACAAATAAGCACTGGCACTTTTTTCCTCTTTTTTTCCCCCCTGCTGATTCTCCAATTTGGCTAAAATCACATTCTACAACAAATTGGATAGTTTATTAAATTGTTTACAGATGATACAATTAAATCTCCTAGAAAGCTGTTTAAAAAGGTATTTTCAGGGAACTAGCTTATGTGGATTTTAATGTGGAAAAGATCAGATAAGAAAAGAGAATGAAATGCAGAAAAAGGAGGAAGTCAGACCATCTGGGTACTTACAGCAGTAAAATGCTGCCCATAAATTAGAGATCATGATATCCTCTTTCCCTCTGTCTCTTCCTCATTACTAAGGAATGGGTGGAAATATTTGCATTTTTAAAGAATCCACAGACCTAGGATACTACTGTAGGAAACTGTAGGTGAAATGAAAGCTTTGTTTTTATTGCTGGATGAAAAGACAAACATATGTCTTATTTCTTCTTACATTTGGAGAATGTCTTCTGAACTCAGCTACAGAAATACTTGGTTTAAATTAGATTTTCGATAAATCCACTTGTAGTAAAACTGTTCAGTATCATAAATTATTATTACAATATGAAAAGAAAATATATGGACAAGTGACAGCAGATGAGGCAAAGAAAACTAAGAAGTAGTCCCCAAGACCACACAGAGCTTTAAAGGAATTCAAGGCTGAAATAGCTGACCATTACTGAGATTAGAGAGTGCCATTTTTTAAATGAAGTGTTCCAAGAGAAACTCAGAAAACAACAATCCTGTCAGCCTGATATCCATACAAAACAAAGAGGTGGAAGCTGTAATATGGAACAGTGGACATCTGGATAAATATGACTTATCTGGGAAGAGTTTAAAAGGTTTTCATAAAAGGAAGTCCTGCCTCACAAACATAAGGCAGTTCTTTGAGGGGATCAAAAAACACGTGGATAAGGGTGATCTGATTGATCTTGGATTTACAAAAGGATTTCAACAAATTCCTTCACCAAAGGCTTTTAAGAAAACTAAGCAGCCATACCATAACATGGCTTAGAAATATAAGGTGATACACAGCAGGGGAAAAACCATTAATTCTCCTATAAAACTATGTGCTTTGAACTGAGCAGCATCAGACAAGATTTTAAGATTTTGAAGGATAATTCCAGGAACCCGTTAACTCAGCAGTGTCTGAAAAAGCAAACTGGGCGTTAGTAGTGTTAGAGTTAGCAACTAGAGAACAAAATAGATATCATCATATTATTGCATGAATCCCAACTTCATCTGCTGCCGGAAGACTGTGCGGTGTTGCAGGCCCTCATTTCAAAACAGACATAGAACTGCAGAGGATATAGAGAAAGAAAATGAGGATAATGAAAGGTGTGAGATAGCTTCTTTGTAAAGGATGACTAACAAAGATATTTCAGGATAGGTGGTCTCACTTCGGCTACTCTCCAAGTGTGGCTATTCCTAGCTTATCACAGCTCATCAAGGCTAATGTGCTGGGGTTTTTGTCTGGAAATTCTTGCAAGGAGATGAGCAAGGGGAAGTTTGACTTGGAAATCTTTTAATACAGATTTCATCATATACAAGGTCAGATTGAAGCCAAAGCTTCCCCTGTATTTGAGCACAGATAGATTTTGGGACAGTTCTGCCATTTGTCATTTGCCGAGTTTATACGAATTCTTTGTGACATGAAAGTTTTATCACTTGTTGCCCAGCACTGGATCTTTAGGTTTTAGTGAAATGAGGAGATGGTGACAGTGGTTAAGTGGCTGTAGTTGCCATTAGCTTTAAATTTTTCAGTGTATTGTGAAAATAATCTCATAATTTATGCAATTTATTTCAGTTCTAGAGACTACAGAGACCAAAAAGTGATAAACTCCATGATTGACTCCACTTTTATCTTGATGTCCAGTTTCTGACCAGCATTTAGAAATTCCAAAGGATGCAAGAATGTACAAAAAGATAAGAGTAGTGTTAAAAAGCAAAACATGCTGCAGCATAAGCATTTAAGAAATTCATATAAGGCAAATGGAAATTGTTAAGGCCTTCTTTGTTAGATTAAGACATAGGACGCTTTGGGTCTCCCCATCATGGGAATAGCTTAGTAACAGATTTCAAATGCTTTTCTCACTGCAGAGCAAAAAAGAAATTATCCCTGAGAAGAAAGCAGCAATTTATTTGGAATTGTTGTTATAAAAGCCCCTCAACATGCTGACTAGATTAGAGTTATTTCTCCTATCTTTTTTTTTTATTGTCAGGATCACAGTTCTTGTCAGTTCAAGCAAAGAGTCCTATATCACTTTAAATGTAAAATGTTTAAATATCCCCAAAGCTTTCTCATACAACCAAATCAAACAGATGCTGGTGTTCTGATCAGTCATTTCTTCAGCTGAGCAATGACTAATCAGGGTTGTTCTGCTCTAATATTTTACACAGTTCAGTTATGTGGGCAAAGGAGATAGAAGCATCTCTATCTAGTACAAATTCCCATCATGTATATGACATCCAAATGCAGGGGTGATTCTCTTTGTTTTCTGCAATAAGTACATGACGAAGTTCAGAAAGAGGGATCAGATTTGATTATTCCTTTTTACCAAAATAATAAGAGACTAATACAAGCTCAAAACACTCTAACAGTAACTATTTCATCACAAATTTGTAGCATCTGAAGGGCTGCTAATTATGTGATACCTTCTCCTAAAGTCAATGTTTAATTTTTGTATTTAACAGGGTATCATAGGGCATTTGTTGCAGCTATAGACTGAAGAATTTTATTATCATAGAATCATCTATAAAAATGTGCATCATTAGGTAAAAAGGAGACAATTTTGTCTAAAGCAAGATTCTGCCTAGGGAAAGACCAAAAATCTGTCTGCTATGGCAACATATCAACACTGCAGAAGATAACAAGCGGTTAGCCACCCTGAACTATTTCAAATGAGGTGTCTGCACTCAAAGATTGTGCAGCAAAGTCCCTTTAAAGGCCATCCCCTTTCCTAGTATGGCTTCTCTGGTAGTGTTTTCCTGAAGTATTTAATCATAGGGCAACCTGTGCTTGTTTTGCTTCTCCAGAGCTTTTGACTTGCAGTCAATAAAGCAAGAGCTCTTCCTCCTACTAAATCCTGTTATTGAGAGAGTGACATTTTCCTCTGTTTGATTAGGGATCTTGTCTCCACCCTGGTTTTGTGTTACCTTAGTGTCTTAGAGGAGTAATGAAGGGCTCAAGATCCTAAAAGTGTCTCTCCCTTTTCCAGCCATAATATTTTGGTTTAACAGAAGATCCTGTCTCTACCTTGATATTTTGCCTTTGAAGCATCACTCTAGGGTTACTTGCTTGACAGATACACTGGTTAGGTTTAAAGCCTCAGTGGTTACCAGCTACTTAGATGCAAAGTCATGTAATTTAAATGATGAGTGTTTCCTGTTGCCCCGACATCTCTGAAGGCTTAGGACCAACCAAGTGGAAACACTTCATACAGGAACCTCAGTGAATTTATGCTGTGAGAATCTGATGTCCCCAGTACCCTGGGTCTCAAAGCAAGAGGTGTTTCTTTCAGTTCAGACATTAAAGATGTATCTGGCTCACCTGCTGAACACTCTCCTGTAGAACCAGCTTGGTTCGAAATGCAGTGTGATTTAAGCCAGGCTACCTGACTTTGGGCTGAGGTGAGTGGGAGCTTATGCTGTCTGCTGGTAACACTCAGCTAGAGAAATATTCATCCCTTGTTGAAGAACAGTCACCTCTTAAGCCTCCTCAATGAATAATTCAATTTTTTTTTGGTGGTAAGGTTCCCCTTTAATGACACAATGCAAATCATCCATTAATAGCATCCATAGAGAGATCTGATCCTTCATTTCACTAATCCTCTTCCCCTCTCTGGTAGGAAAGGCAACAGGCTGCATTAGAACAGGTATTATTAGGGTCCAATAGTAATTCTGGACATTGCTAAACAACAGTGCATTATAAACTATACTGAGGTTAGAGAGAACTAGAGAAAGAAGCAATACCAAGATAGGGAAATTATAAAGCTTTTCTGCTTTTTTTTTCTTGCATGCCTGCAGTACTGCAGACAGTGAATGCAGGGTAGAGATGAAAATCCTAAACCCAGTTCAATCTGAGTGTATCAGCTATTCAGTGGATGTACATGATGTTCACTTGAGATTCTGCTCCCTCTGTTTGGAGTAAAAATGCAAGAAATGGGTAGAATAGAGTTTAAAACGTCTGGCACCATTTACTGAAGTAAACTTATTTCCTGAATTGTCACAGGGAAATGTACACTTCTTTTTGCTGTTGTTTTGATTTAGCTGTCAGGAGAGTCATGTTTAAATCCAGCCTCCTCTGCCTCATGGCCGAGTCTCTTTGTGTGCACTCCCTCAACTTCACTTACTTTACTTTGAAGGTGGGCTGAGCATCGAAATCTGACGAAAGAGTGGGCTGTGCCCTCGCTCCGAGGGAGCTCTTACATTCTCCTCAATGACTACATTTGCTGGTGCAGTACACAGCAGCAGCAACAGTGTGGTGCTCTGGGTCTCCAGCTCTGCCCGGCAGACGAAATCTCCAGCTCGCCAAACATCCGCAAGACAAGTTTTTCATGTTCTCCTGTATGTGAATGCTGCCTAACTGCACCGGGAAGATGGGCACGGGGGATTATCTCTGCATTGCTATGAGCGGAGGGGCACCGTGGGGCTTCAGACTGCAAGGGGGCAAGGAGCAAAAGCAGCCGCTGCAAATCGCCAAGGTAGGAGCATGACAGAAAGATGTCATTGGTGTTTTGTGGACTTGCGTGACAAGACCAGTTTGTTTAAATCCATCCTGCTCCCAGGAAAATGGTTGGTGTGGATCTTGTTGTGATGCTTGTTTGAACTCGCTCTGTTTTACAGAGATTCTACAGGTGCTGATTATGTTGGTTTCAATAAAAAGAAATTATTACTTTTTGGTGGCTGGCAAGTGTGGCAAAGGTTTTGTTAAATGCTGAATGTTTCACTCGTGACATGATGTGTGCCTTTCAGCTCCTGTTTGCTTCGCTGTCTGGCTTTGAGTGCACTCGGCACAATGCAAAACTCAATCTCATATTAGGAAATGCTGCTTCGGTCATCTATTTATGATAATTTTTCTACTCTAGTCATAGAATAAATACAGCTTTATCATGAGAAAATGTTCTTACTATTTTGGGAATCCTGGAAGGCATTGCACTGACTTATCTCTGGTTTTGGAAAGTTATCCAGTCTTAGAAGCAGCTTTAATAGATGCCAAACGTTCTCTCTTATATTTCAGGAGCAACACTGAAAATTACTGGACACTTTATAAATTATCTGCATGTATAGCAGAAGGGAAAATCAGACAGTAGAAACTGAGAAAAAATTAAAAATAAGAACTTGTAGCCCCAGCTTGCAAAAATAACAGTTCAAAAGTAGTTTTGTTAAAAATCAGTGCTCACTCCAGTGCAACAGCTTCTCCACTGGTGCAACAATGAAGATTTGTCATGGTTATTAAGGCTTATGTAACTGTATGGAGCTGCATTCTGTTCTCCTAGACAAGAGGGACAAATTTCGTCCAGAGCTCTGAGCTCAGCAAAATACCACTGGCTGAAATGGTACTGGGACTGATCATCATACAATGAACTCTGCCTTATTAAATTGAGGGGGAGAGTTTAAAAAGTATCTTACCTCCTTTTAGCATCTTGGTAATACAATACATTGCATGTTAAGGTTTTTGTTTTTACTTTGATATAGTATTTTATATCAGTAGTTTAGTATTTAAGCTGTAACTTTCTTAAGCTGTCAATACATTCATTAACTAGCTAACTTTAATTTACTGGATCAGTTGACTTTTTCACAAAGAGCAGGAACAGCTAGTCTACCTCTTTTTATAAAAGAAGGTCCTTTTAGCTCCTCTGTCAAGAAAAGAACATCTTTCACTATTCGTTTCAATTATTTTCAGACCAAAATATTAATCATATCCAGTAATAGAATTATGATTTATTGAGGGCCTGAACAATTTTTCTCATTACTGTTAAGTTTTCAGTTGTTTTTTTCTATTTTGCAAAACTTGAATGTGTTTAGTTTTTTTCCTAACGATAGGCAACTGTTGCTGTGCAAGTAAAGCCTCTGATAACAGATGGCAGTGGACTCCTGCCATCTAGTGAAAACTTGTAGCTAGAACTTAAAATATCCTGAGTAACAGTAAAAGGCAAGTGGCCTTGATCACATTAAACCAAAAGTTAAAAGCACAGTAGTTTGAACACAAGATTCTGATTAAGCTTTAGTTTTCCTTATAATGGCCTGTTCAAGGGTGGTGGTTATTTTAAATATTCACATCCTAGACCGGGGCACTTAAGTTTGGGTTCTGTTTTAGCACTAAAGGTTGGGATGGAGAACTAGATACATGGTAACATTTGTGCCTTCCTTCTAATGGGAAAATCCTCAGGAGGGTATCTCCAAATTCAGCAAAATAGTAATATGCATTTTTAGAAGAAAACCCAGAGGCACAAGTTTGCTTTCCTGTAAATAAAGCCAATCAAAAGGCCAAGTAATACAATCCTTCAGAACACCCTTTGTAAGAGTAAATGTGCATCTATCAGTGTTACAAGCATGGTGAATTTAGGTGCTTTATGAGCTCCAGATCACTGACTTCTCCATGCTAAAAGGCTGTGTTCCCTAAACACAACACAATTTATTTTTTATAATTTTTTTTTTTTGGTTCAAGGTTCTACTAGTACTAATGTAGCTCCATGGAACCAGTGGGTCTTTGCCAATTTACACCAGCAGAGATTTTGTCAGATGTGGGTATTTCTGGTTTTGGTGTCTCAGCTCATGGGAGCTGGGAAGGCTCTGGAGGGCTTGCTCACCTTCATTGCTGGTACAACCAGAGCAGTGGGAAGTGCACTCAGGCTCTGGTCATGAGTAGTGAAGTGATTGTGATACAGATCTATAGGGGAGAGGGATACGAAATGGAGGGAAATGAGATAATCCATTAAAACGTGGCAGGATACAAAAATCCCAAATTCACACTGATCTACTCTTTGATAAAGGAAACATTTTTTTCTTAAAGCTGATGGAATTATTCACTGTAGCTCACTGTCAGAATCAGCTTTTTACCAGTTTGTTTTATGCCTTTTAAAATAGTTTTATTACATTTATAGAGAACATATAAACCATCCCCACACTGTCTGTTGCCTAGCTCTTAACGTATATATTCAAGTAGCATTCCCACTAAAATCCATGAGAGTTTTGCCTGTAGTATAAATTATTGTCTTGCATTATCACACAGTGTGCTAATGGAGAGAGAGAGACAAACCTTTTGCCAACAAATACCTCAGTACTTTTTCTCACCGGCAGATAAAATAGGCAGTTTTCATCAGCGATTTTACAAACAGTAAATTAGATTCAAGACTTTTCAGTAATTTGTTAGTGTGAGATTGCAACAAATGGATTTTCTTAAAGTATCACAAAGTAGCATTTTGCTTGTCCATTTCAAACCCTCATTCAAAAGATAAATTTGACTCATTTTCTGTAGAGGCATACAAAGTGTTTAACAACTCTCCTCCTCTGAATCCTTGCTCCGTACACCAGCTTACTTTGTGAAGCCCAATAATATTGAAAATACTTCATAAAAACCAATTTTCAGTTAAAAAGAATTTGCATATTCTAGATACTGTCCCAATATATCATAAGGGCTTCAAAAGAAAGAAAAGACATACTTTGCTAAGAAGGTTATCTAATAAATGGATGTTATTTAAAAAAAAAAAAGTTACTTGGGAGTACAAAGCTGAGGAAAATGGTGGTGGCGTGCATCACTTCACTAAATCATGTCAGTACTGTGCTGTAGGACAGCTTTCCCAAAGCAGGAGACGGTTGGGAAATCCCAGTGTAGTAGTGACCCTAGAAGGATAAGAATTCAAGATATATAAAAGCAAAGCAATACATGATGTCCTTTCTGTTTTATGATGAGATATATGAAAGAATGCTTTTTTTTATTAATATAATTGTGGGTTTTTCCTTGAAAATTTCTTTGCAGTTTTATTTTAAAATATATACAAAATAATGGCTGATTTTCTGAGTTAGCATTTGAAAGAAAGTCCTGTGATTTTTTCTATTAATACATAACCATACTGGCTATATTATACATAATGAAGTTATATCCTTTAAGAAGCATCTGTTTTGCAACAAGTAATTTAATGGAGTTGTCCTATGGGTGATTTAGATTTATAATTCAACTGCAATGTGACTTTGTTAAATTACCTGGTTGCAAGAGAGGTGCATTATTCTCAGCATATTTGTTACCAGTAACAAACAGCAATTTGATGAACTCATTGTTTGTATCTGTCAGTCTTGATAATTTCAGTTTGGGAACTTAACCAAATGGTTCCAGTATTTCAGGGAGCTAAGTTGCCTGACTCAGACCTATAAGCACTTCAAAGGAAATTTGGATTAGTATCCTAAAAGTAAAAATGAACAAGGAGACTTCTGCTGCTGCGTCCCAAATAGTAGTTTTACCTTTGGCTTAGTAATGACATGTGACAACCGGCTGCCTGGTCATTTTAGACTTGTGCCCTTGTCCATCAACATGATCAGATTTCAATTCAAGGCTCAGTTTCATCATTTCGGATTCATTGGAACCGGAAACAGAAAGTGAAACTCAAAGACTTGGGAACAACCTGAACCAACAGCGTGAAAAGTGATGTCTGAATATGATTGTTACTACTGGATGGAAACAAAAGTGGGATGCGTTGTGATAGTTTGGCTTTTTCTCTGCATGTATCCAAAATACTTGACCCATACAGAACAACCCCAAGAGGTTTTCATCAAGTTGGCCTCTACAATTAGCGTAGCAGAAAAAAAATAAGGGGTGAGACATGTTAGCACAGTTATGCTTTGGATCCTGAGGTAAGGCAAAGCACATCACTGTCACATATATATTAACATAAGTATTAGCGAACAGTTGGTCCATCCACAAAAGACATCACAGCTGCTGGGGTTAAAGAAACCTTTTCAAGTTCTTGTCATGCTCTTACATTGTCACCACTGGCAAATGCTCACACTTCCAGGCAGGTAAATTCCTCTACACCACTGTTTGGAATTGCAGTTCTCAGTGTGCTGTGTGAAGTCTCAGCACTGGGCTAACACGACCCTGCTGATATTGCCTTGTATCACTTGACATTTCAAGCAGGATTTGAACACAACTTTATGCAATAGCAGTCAGCAGAACAAGCCATGTTTAAAACATGCTCGTTGAACTTTGGCAGCAAAGGAGGGGAGTTTAGAGTCAACCTACAGGATTTTAAACACAACTTCCCTTACTTGGCCTGTATTTAAAACTGTTTGTTTAAATTTGCTAGCTAATACATTTCCAAACATAGTTTGTTTTTGCAGCCCGGACAGACTCTTATTCTCAAATTCACCCTTCAGACCATCTGACACAGCCGGTATTTGCTGATATTCAGAAAACCCTGTGAGGCATATTTACATGTTCTTTCACACAAGGAGTTATGTGGAAAATTGTGGGTTTATCTAGCTTTTCTGGAGAGGATTTTTACTGTGTTGCAAGCCTTGACCCAATTTAATAACCAATACATTTTTGCACTTGTTTAGATGACTTGGTTCAGCTTTTATTTAAGTAAATTACAAAACTTCCATTGACAGACTGGAAGAAGCTGGGCTTTATGGAGGTTAAGTTAATTTATTTTGCAAAACAAAGGAACCAAGTAAGGTCCCCCAAATCTAGCTAAAATAGACCACTGCTAAATAAGTCTGTTCTGAAAAACCTGCCAGTGCTAGTTAGAAAAATAATGAAGAGAAAAAAAATTCTAACACCTTAACCACCAAAGGTTTACATGTACTTCTAAAGGTTAGGGCTCTGCGTTCCCTACTTTCAAACTTTTGCATTCCAGCCATCGTGCCAGTGGAAATGTTGAGCACTGGAGTCCCATCCAGTTGTTTAAAAACTGCAGGCTGAACTAGCACATGAGTGTATACCCTGTTTTGGATACACAGGGCTACATACCAAGCTGATTTTGGCATGCTTCCCGTGGTATTTAGGCAAATACACAGCATGTTTTGGATACATGGTATTATTCATTTATGCTTATTTCCAGCTGATGCTTTTCCAACTCTCACGCTAGGCGAGTTTTCAATGGAATAGAATGAACACCATAATTTACACTGATTTAAACTAAACAAACTAAAAAAACCAAACAGTGTATTCCTATTAAATTGCATTAGCTGTTTTGTATAGAGCTTTGCTTCATTTTTTAGTTTCTTTGCTGGAAACATTTAAAATACACTGCAAGACATTATTACTTGTCATTGTTCTGTATTTTTTGCCATTGCATTATTATTGTGAATGTGAATGTAACAGTAAGACTTTGGGCCAAGCTCACATTAAAATATCACAACAGGAAATGTTATTAACAGAGTCCTCTAGCATTGTGTCAGATTGTTTGGGAGGACACAGCTAACAATTTATGCATATCATGAAAGGGGTTTCTTCCAAATGCAGAACTCAGTGTTCTTACTACTTGCAGCAGAAATATTTAGAGCAGAAATTACTTTAAGGGACCATATTTCATAAGTTAAATGCTTAGCACTCTATAAAATGAGACCGATTAGCAGAGATAGCTATCAAATTTAGGAGGAATAATTCTGTGCATGGAATTAGCTATGGACAAAAATGATAACATTTAGATTGCAACCAGCACTCAAAAGAACTCTTCATTGGCTGGAACAAAACTGGCAGCAAAAAACCCCCTGAATATCAGCTTGAAGGTTTTAGATTTCAAACCTAATGTACACAAGTTACACAGTGGATTTCTTCTTCCTTTTCTGTAATTTTTCCCATCTGCACCGTTTCATTAGAATCTGTAGTCCATAGTCAGTGAGAATATTAGGATGAGACTAATACACATTTAGACTAAAACATTTCAGTTTGCACCAAAATCAAAGTGCTACATTTTGGTTACCTGCCAATACAACCTGGTGTTGAGCATGAAGGCCAAAAATCTTCGAAACACCTCAGCACCTTGCTCTCAGTGGGCTGCTAAGAGCAGTGAAGAAGTGGCTGCCTTATTTGTTGCTTATGTGGAAGATAAATTATAACAAAACCCTGACTCTAAGCTCGCCAGAGACAGCAGGCTTAGACCCTGAGCTCTCTATCATGTACTGCAGTCCTGGGCACAGAATGGACTGTTCATCTCTGGTTTAGCAGGGAAACTCAGCCTGCAAGTTGTCTTTCTGCTTTATAGAAATATATTCTGAATCCTTTAAGTTTCCTTCCTTGTTATACATCTCCTTCTGACATCTGGGACTGGGCATTGAATGTATGGGTAACCTTTTGCTTCAAAAGAGTTATGTCATCCTGGACTGAGTAGCTGTGGAATCATTATTTTATAAACTTGCCTTTTTGTAAGTATATTTTAGAAATATGGTCCTATTTAGGAAACTGGATGCTTTAGGTTTTGTACGCATGTTTTATATTACAAGTCATTAGCAGATGAACTGGTGATGGGTCAAAACTATGAAGAAAGTAGATAAGCTGTGGGCTTCTACACTGCTGGTTTCATTTGAAATGTTCTCTGTAGCATAAACATGCCACGTATGGCATAAATTGCTGCAATATTGAATTTCTAAAAAGTTTTAAAAATAAAGGTAATGTAAGACATCATGTGTCCATTGTAGCACTTTACAGTAACAGAAAGAAAAACAAATGGAATGACAGGGGAACATAACTTCAAAAGACTAAATTTGCCCTTCCTAGTACTTCTGCCTAATACAGGAATATCAGGAACTGCTTGTTGTCTGAAGGCAAAGGTGGCACAGATGAATCTCTGTTTTAAAACCTAACACTGAAATTGCACTAAAGGAATCCTTAACAAAGGAGTTACTTTTTTCCCCATGAACTCATTGGGAGCTTTGCCATTGACTTCAAAGGGCAAAGAATTGGGCCTTAGTATGTATAATGCAGTGCAGTTATTTGATTAGAAGCAGATATCATCAATAAAAGTCCTCATTGGGAAGGGTGTAGCAGATTTTGCTATGGATCTACTTAGTACAGATTTCTAGGTCTAGCAGAAATCATTCCCTCTTAAGGAACAAAAAACCACCTCAGACTTCAGGGTGTTCTGATAACACTATTATATAATGTAACTTTTTTCCAAATTATTTGGTAAGGGTAAGTTTCATTTCCAAGCTGTCTTGGAAGTCTATGTGAGGACAAAGACACTCGCTTGAGCTGAAGACATTTCACTCTGCCTATTTGTAAGAGAAAGAAATTATTCCTAACAGTACATGGTAGACTGACATTACTAGAAACTAGAGGCCATTTATTGAAGGACTGATAATGTATTAGTATAAGCTAAGGGAAAAATCTAGACAGTGGGCATATCTCTCAGTTGCAAGTGTTCAGTGGTTGAAGGCACTCCTTGTAACTGCCCTCTTGCTTTCTTCAACTCTGCAAGTAGACAGACTTGTGTTGGTTGAGTGGTATTTCCTAAACAATTTAGATACCAGGGCCTTGCTAAGTAACCTCATTTTGCCTGACAGCTCAGGCAACAGTCATACAAGCAGCTCATCTGTAAGATTTGAAGTGTAGAAACCCCCAGGTTAGGAGAGGAAGGAGGAAAGGGAGAGGAGTGCCAGGCAGCTGAGGCTGACAACCTTTTCAGCAGGCACAGCTGTGGCTGGACAAGTCAGACAGTAACCGCTTGTGCTGGCACACCCATCTTGTAGATGTATCTCCAACAGTTTAACTGGCATCCCTTTGGGAAGGTTCTAAGGGTCCTGCTTTTCATCTGTAAGAAAAGCATCTCCATGGAGAATCGTGCAACAGTAATTGCAATGGTTGTCTATACCTTTATAATAGAAGGTGTTTCCAAGATGTGCTGCTGGCAAGGGGAATCACGTCATGAGTTCTAGCAGCTGTATTCATCCACCACCACTGAAACAATCATCTCTCTATTTATCTCTCTAAACCCTTGTCTTCCCTGCCAGGAATTCTTGTTCTGCTTTCTCTCATCGTTCTCTCTGTGGTACTTTTATTTAAATACACAAGTACAGCTGCTTACTTAAGCATCAGTTTCAGTGAATTCACTTCAAATTGTGGGCAAACAGCGCCTCAGACTTCCAAACTTGTTACTTGGTTAGAATAGTGCCCATCACTTCCATTGGACTTCCTTTGGACTGAAAGGAACACAGGAAACTTTCTGCTTTCATGAACTGTCTCAGCACAGAAACCTCTGAACTGCTAGAGCTTAACAGATGTGGCTGGAATAGAGTGATCAGCATTTTGTTCCACAAATTACATTTTCCTATTTTGCAGAGATCACTTCAAAGACCAGCTGCAATAAGCCACTGATTTAATTACAGAGGATGCATATGGAAGTAATCTGAAAGGGATAAATAGCTTTCTGTATTATCATATATTCATAATGATCTTTCTGCATGCAGAATGGATAATATAGGACTCGCTTGTAAGATTCTTCAAATTAGGAAAAAGCTATCATTAAGCACGGATGTTTTAAGCAAATTCTAACATGTGATACTATTTAATGCCTAAGATCCTTATGAAGGAGCAGCTGTTAGACATCCTTGATAGAAAAAAAGCCCAAACTCTCAAAATTGTTGGCTTTCCAAAAAAAAAAAAAAGGATACCTAAGAAATTAGAAGTGTTTCACCTAAAATATCAGTCAGAGGAATAAGTATATTATGCTGATCAGTATAAAATAAGCCATTCACAAATGTGGAGAGTTTCATTACAAGAACACACAATAGGATTACATAATGGACTTTTGAAGCAAAATTTTAGTATTAAAGTTTTTATCTCATGGTATCCCTACTGTTAGTCAAAGTTAGTCTTTAGATGCATTGTGCATTTTTAGAAGAATCTAAGGCAAGGTACTTGACATTTGAAAATCACAACTAGGACACTGTTTCCTTTTGGGCCCCCCAGTCCCTTTGGTAAGTGAATTAAGCAGTGTGCCTTTATGTCCAGTCTAAATAATCACTTTTTCATGATACTGACATTATTGATTATCACTAGATGGTGCTCTTGACAATCCCCAAAATCATAGGTAAGTGAATGTAAAGACAGTTATACCTTGGAGGAATTTTGGTTGTGAGGTTTAATGTTCTCTTTCTGAAGCCGCAAAGTAATGTTCAGCTCACTACCCTCCAGACCACATAATTTAAAAGTGTAGAATTAATGCCCTCAGGAAAATTCATATATAAACCAAGTCAAGTATCACAGAATATCAAATTAATCAAAATCATATTATCAAATTTGTAATTCCAAATCTTCCTTTCACTTCTACTTATTATTCCCTGCACACAAAAAGAATAAAATCCCCTTAAAGAGGGCTCCATAAATTTTTACTAGGGTTTGATTTTTGGTTTCATAACACTATATTTAGGACAAATTTTGATCTTAAAATTAAAAAAAAATGAACTGAAAAGGAATATTTCAGAAGAAAGAGGCAGTTGTAATCTTTTAAAGAGAAAAGAGAAAAGTATTTCTGCACCTATTTGGCACCATATTATGAACATTAAATAGTAATATTTCACGCAGCTATTGAATACTTGCAGTGAAATAGTAATTAAAAAAGAGTATAAAGAATGTTATCTCAAACTTCAGTTTCTTACAGCCCAATATGACAATAGTCTGAACAGACAGGGCGGGGAACTCTGGAGATGTAAGAACTCTCCCAGGTCTTGTATCCAATTTAAATCAAATTTTAAGCTATATTAAAATGGTGTTTTTAATAAATTCCTCATTATGCTGTTTTTCCTTTCTCTGCCCTCACTTTTAGTCATGACTTCAGTCTGTAACACTAGATCTTCATTTTACTAATTTGATCAAGAACAGACTCCCATGAAGAACACCAAGTCCAAGAATGCATCCTTGAACAGTTATGGTGTTGGAGATCTACCTGAGTTTTGCAGCTTAAGCCCATTTTTACTCAAATAGTTTTAAGTTAACAGATCAGTACATGTGTGATCTAACTAAATTTTTTATGATTGAATCTTAATTTTAAGGTCCCTGATTCAGCTCCTAAATGTGCTATATTTTTAAGTAATTTTCCAGGTCCCCAGGATAACATTACCAAAGTATTTCTGATATCATGGCACAATTTGTGACTACCAAAAGAGTTTGACTTTAAAACCTCTTGTCATTCTAGTTACAGTTTTCTTCCTCTATATTTATAGGGAGAAACAATCCAATGAATCCAAATGTAGTGAGAGGACCATGAATGCCTCTTTTTCTAAGCTGACAAGAACAGTACAAAGGCTACAATAATTAAGCCCGACGAGGTAGTTATGGTTGTGGCCTGTAGTTTTTTTTAGTTACACTATGAACAAACAGAGCACTGAAATGCACGGCCTGAGAACAATAGTGCCCAGCCCCGTACCAGCCTTCTGGGTCACTCACTGGTTGTTTGCTTCCAGGCCTGATTTGCATAAGAGGCCTGGAAAAGTTGCAGAGACTGGGAATCAGCACAAGTTGATTTGGGGTGCTAATTGATTCGGGCAAAAACTAAAGATGCACTGACCTGTTCAAATCAGACTTGAATTCGGGCCTCAGGATTTCTGCATCATCCAGCGCTGAAGAATTAAACCTTGGCATGGTTCATCAGCTGCTGGGCCCTGGGATAAAAATAGACAGGCAGAAATGGGATCATGTTTTAGCATAATCAGCTGAAACTGAACAGGGTGGGAAGTAACCCTTCCTCTTATGGAAAATGCTTTCTTTTTGGGTGTTTCAGGTGTTACCATAGGCAATGGCATGGCAATTGAGCTCACCTGTGAGCAAATCCAAATCTTTCCCCAAAACCTTTTACTGCTCTAGACCCAAATATTTTTTTTGAAGTTGGAAAATACTCATTATTCCATGTTTGTGTGCAGGTGTGTTCCATCAAGAGCAAGGAACACAATTTATTTCAGTGGTTGGATCAAATATGCTGGATGCAGACCCAGTGATTCACAGCTGCATGAGTTACCTACTGCCTCAGCCCCATGCAGTGCCTCTCTCTTGTTTGATATCCAACTAAAAAGCTTCTTCCAATAGTTTTCCATCAGATCATTATGAGAAGAAATGATATGTTACAAAGTCCTCACTGTTTTTATGGGTCTGTAGTACTACAGAAAGCAGTGTTCACCCATAGGGATTCACATAATCTCATGTTATACCTGAATGTCCCTTAAAGCAAAACTTACGCTTTGGCCTCAGTGAGTTCAGTTTCATTTAAAAGTTTTCTTGGACTTTCATGGATTTCTTTAGTTTCACATTTGCAAGATGCTCTCAGGCCAGATGATA
Source organism: Amblyornis subalaris (assembly GCA_018881555.1). Taxonomy (NCBI): domain Eukaryota; kingdom Metazoa; phylum Chordata; class Aves; order Passeriformes; family Ptilonorhynchidae; genus Amblyornis; species Amblyornis subalaris. The sequence continues at coordinate 83,873 of JACAXG010000007.1, forward strand.
CTTTCATGTGGTTGGGTTTCCTTTTGGCCATGTCACTTGGCTCACAAAGGCCTTGTGTATCTCTAGTTTCTCCATCATTTCAACACACTTAGTCACGCCCTAAACCGGTATCTCAAATACAGATCCTGACACAACTGCACTTGACTGGTTTTGACTCATTTCTTCCATGCTAAAATAAAATACGATCCTCTCTCATACAGTGACATTAAAATGCTTTTGCTGTGTTTTTTTCAGTTAATTGCTTAAGTTAATAAGAAAAAGGTAAGTTTCAGGGCAAAATAACAAAGAGAAAAGGAAACTGGACACTGATTGTAACACAGAATTTAATTTATGTAGGTGCTGACCTGTGTCATCTTTTTAAAGACTACGCAATCCTTAAAAACTGTGCTTCCCAGAGAAACCTGAGAGGATACTAGCAGTTCATATAATAGGACCTTTCCCTCAAAATTATTTTAGTAAGAGGTGTCAGCGAAGTCTTCTGAGGCAATCTGAGTCAGTTTATCTTTTTTTAGGTGAAAAAGAGCACTGTACATGTTTACATTCCTTTTCAATTGCTTAAAATGTCACTCTTAATCTGCAGTCAGTTTTTAAATGACTTCTTACATCACCAGTATGCTGAAAACTGTCTGACTATAAAAGTTTCTTAAACAGACATCTTACAACAGTGCCATGAGTCAAGGAGCTACACAACCTATCCATTTTCAATGGATACAGTAATTTGAATTGCAGGGAAGCACTTGCTCAGGAAACAAATACAAAATTATGGAACCAATTCACATAAATGTCTTTTCAGTTTATACCGGTGCCTTCACAAGTTCCTCCTGGCCTCTACTCCCTTTGCTTGGTGCTTTGCAATTGGAAAAGTGCTGCAGATCAGGGCTGACTTTGACATTACCAGTGGCTTCCCGACACTCCTTCGAACCATCATCCATGAATACCATGCTGTCATATTGCCAAATGATCCCTCAGACTGTTATTTTTTTTTCACAAATAAGCTCTGAAAGCAGTACAATGCATATGAGAGGAGAAGACAGTGATTTCCATTTCCTCTTCTGCTTTTGTCTCATATTTTGAAGTTAGTATTTGACCTTGTTGGGAGTTGACGCACTTTCCACAGGAAAATGCTACATGGAGGATTTTGGGTTTGTAGCTGCCAGAGTCTTCCTTTCAGAAGTACTTACAAAAAGTGCCTCTTAACTTGCTACAAGATACAGTTGTTGCTTTCCTACGCAGTAAAGGCAGTGTTCACTCTAAAAATCAAGTCATGAGGATCTGGCACAGTTTAGGATTTATACTTCCTAAGGTTACATGGAGGTTCCATAACAATGCAGCCAAGTTAGATGCATCGTTCAATAGTTGAAAAATATGCAGGATATCTTGTAGCAAAGTGGGAGCAACAGTAGCCACACAAAATGAAACAGAACGCTGCAATCCTAGACTAATATAACTCAGGCTATCTGAAAACTTTCTAAGACCATGTTGGGGTGAAATCTGATGGCAAGCAGGTATTTTACAGCCACATGTTAATCTTCTTAAGCAAGATGAGTTATTAAATTAAATCCTTAAAATGAGCAACTCTTTCATGTGTGCTTATATTTTCCAGATGTTTGATACAGTCAAGATCATCCTGTTCATTTGCATGTGCTTGTTTGTTTCGTTGTTATTTTTAGAAAACTCTTTAAAACTTAGTATTATTCTAAAATCTGAGTAAGATTTGAAAATATTTTTTATTTTAGTCTCAGAGCATTTTCTTGTTGTCTTTCTTAATCCTTATTTCTATTATTTATAGTTTTGGAAGCGATCAGGAGTCAATTTAAACTAATTAAGCAAGTGGGATTTTGTCCTAGATTTTTTGCCTACTCATTTGAGGGAATCAGCAATATCAGTGATATTTATCTGTCATATTTAGTGCTATGGTTTTATGAAAATTATACCCATGCTAAAAATAAAACCTGTGCCTCAACATAAATAATACCACTACAAATAGTGGTGTTTTTCAAGGCCCCTCCTCCTTGACAGAACCAGTGTTGCAGAAAGTCAATGCTGTGCGTTCAGTACGTGGACATTCCCTGCTGAATCATTCCCTCAGCGATCCTGACAAGAAATGTACACCTGCGGGTTCAGACCCTCTGCAGTAATTTCACTTTTAAAAAATATTTTAAACTAAACTCCCAACTTGTGCCTATGATCTAATAACATCAGTTACCCTGCATCCCTTTCCTCTGTGAAAGTTTCATTAGAAAAACATTTTTTCACCTCCCAGTAGGAACACATAGGACTGCTCTTGCCGTAGGATCGATGCCTTTCATGAATGTGTATGGAACTGCATCCTTGACTTAGCAAATCTGTCTTAAAGCTGATCATTAAAGTACTTCAGGATCTATCTGGCAGGAGAGATGCCATATTATGCTTGTGTTAGTACATAAAAATAATACTTCAGAAGAAGATAATTAAACAAAATCATAGAAAATGCATGCCAAAGGTCTGCTTGAAACAATACTCCAGCTTCTTATGTTAAGAATTGTCAAAAATAGCAGCAATAAAAAAAACCCAACTGGCTCCTTCCCAAGATACGTCTTTTGGATTTCCTTAAAAATTCGATCTTTACAGTTTCTGAATAATGCAACCATTGTAATCCAAGGACGCTCCCCTGCTGGTCTTGATTAATTTATTTTAACAACACAGAAAAAGTCTGCTGTAGCTCCTCTGGTAATATAAATCCCTGTTACAAAGGATTCTGTTGTCTCCACCTCTCTAATAAACTACTGTGTCAGGGGTTCAGAGCTAAATGGATGGCAATACAACTGAAACAATTCATCTCTACTTCTGTGTCTGAATTAATATCAGGGTTTTTTCCCCTTCAACCTTTAACTAATTTATAACTGTATTCTTACATTTCTGTATAAGTAACAGATTCAGTGAAATATTTTAATTTGCATGCAATTACGCATTTTATACTTTTAAAATTAATATCTTGAAAAAAATATACCTATAGTCACATATTTTAAAAGATTCCTGTAAAATAACAGTGGCTATCTGCCCAGCTTTTAAAAACTGATTGTGAGTCTCATGACACATCCAATTTTCCTTACGGTACCAGCTACTGAAATCTGGTTCTTACCTGAGTTCCAGCTTTCATTAAAATTAGAATACATCTCTTGATACCCTGGATTGCAAAGCGATCCCCTCCCAAGAGCAAAAAAAACCCCAAGTAATCCCAAGTTTTTTGTGTTTTAATCTTTTTTCATGTGGTACTAGAGAAAATGGTATTTGCTAGGTGCAGGGCTAATGGAATAAGCTTGGCGGGACTGCAGTCTGAGAACAAAATGCACAGTGAGGACACTTAAACACCTATTACAGTTCCTATGGACAGAAATTGAGTAGTACAACAAAGCTGCTATTAAAATAACAGTGGCTTTCAGAGGTTACAGAAATTGTCACAGCAAATTATGCCATGTAGGTACTTTCCCAAACCCTAAGAACATGTGAATTCTCTAGCATTCAAGCAGTATGATTCCTTTTGGGAATCATACAGCACTTTAATAGAAATTGCTGTTAGCTTACTTATACAATTACATACTCTTGAACTGTTTTTGTTTCACATAACTATTAAATACTTCTTAGTTTAAACTCATTTATTTAAAAATATTAAATGAAAGGAAATGAAACAATTTTCAAGCTGGTTTTTTACAGATTTCTGGTAAACTAGCTGCTCGTTTGACATGTTGCATGTGTAGTTTCAACAGTACCCCTATGTGTAAGTGTATACACAGATGCTTTAGGCTAACATTAAACAATGTTCTATAGCTATGACTGTTTTTGTAATCCAAATAAAGTAGGTAGTGTTTTTATAACTATCAATTCTTGGGTTATGGAGAATGTCTTCAAATAGAAATAGAAAGAGGTTTATCTTTACAAACAGGTCTCATTCCCTTAAAAGGAAGTTGTTTCTTTTTTCTTCTGCTTCTTTGGAGAACTGACTACAAACTGGGAATGGTTATTGTATGACTCATTTGAGAAGAATAGCTACAGTGTAAAAAGTTCACAAAGGATTTTAATAAAACCAAACCAAATTATCTTCTGTTTTGGGCACGATAAGGATAGTTTTAAAGAGGAAAATATTAAGTTTTTCAGAATGCTGTAAATCAACATCACACTGCAGTGTTTTGAAGGGAAGGAGGAAAAGGTCAGGGAAGACTAAAACATTTTCCCCAAGTTTCAGTTCTATAGATAAGACAGAAATCTCCTTCACAAGCAAATTTTTATTTACTTTATTCTGGTCTGGTCTGGACTGGCAGTGAGCTCCTGCATGCAGCAGCGCAAATCACTGATTGCCAAAAACAGACATGGAGCTTGGGAGCGATACCTTACTGAGCTATGCACAGATGCTGGGACTTTCCCTACTGCACTCCACCTACTTCAGCTACTTGGAAATTCCTCAAAAGCCCCACACTGTCAGTCAAACTGCTCACAATAATAAAATTATTTCAATAAAACAACATTAATGCCATAAGCAGCTATGCTGTGCACAGCAGAAACTACAAATGCTACAAGTAAATATTATTGTATTACTCCCTCCATTGCTTTCCCTGCAATGACATAAAGAATACAATAGTAAAGTTAGGACAGAAAAAGGTCTTTTCCATCTTAAACCCCTGTTATTGTTTACAATTCAGCATCCTTTCCTTGCAGCCTTTCTCTTAGTTTTTACAGTTTTATAAATGAAATCATGTCTTCAACATGCCACTTACAGTTCTGCTTTTCTTTGTGCTGCAGGATTCAAGTATTATGTCTTTCACGGAGAGAAACTGGTGTTATGTCTCATAAAGCAAAGTTTAACAGGTTTGTGATTTGTTCCTGTTAGCAATATGCACTGACTAAGTGCAGGCTAGCTCATGCAGTAGCTGGGTGAGAGATACTGACTGTTTAGCAAGTGTTCCATGCAAAACATGGAAAAATGCAATTTTTTTTGGAGTTCAGCACTAGTTGTTTGCATATTGCTACTCTAACAAGAGAATTTTAAAAGATTTTTGTTTTCTTTCTTCTTAGTGCACATATACTGTAAAGGAATTTTCTGCTTTTGTCACTTGTAGTCAAGGCATATTCTGTGTTCAATTAATTTTAAACAACTATTGCGTGGTTTTGGGTTTGAAAGTTCATGTCCAATACTGGCCACTTATATAAAGTTTCCCAAAGTGCTAGTAGGATTTTTTTTTTATTATTTTCTCATGCTTGAAGCACTATGAAACCTTTCCCTGAGTGTTTCTCCTAAGATTGCTCCAACTGAGGCTGAAGTTAATAGAAAGAGACCAAGTGATTTCAAAGGGAGTTTCACATTTGAAAAGCAAAAACACAACTGTACTTTTGCAAGACTGTCTATGTATCTGAATTCCCATTCCTAGGAAGTTTACAGGAAAATGCTGAGCGCTTCAAATTGCCATGAGGCTAATTGCATTTGAATCTTCTTCTGGATATATCTAGAATGTCCTGCTGTCTTCAGAGACAAGTTTTAAATGAAAAAATGCTTCAAAGCCCTCTCCACCCCACTTCCAACTTGTTCATGTTTGACCAGCTGGGAATTTCCTGGCCAAACAAGGTTCATGGATGTGTCACAAGCACTCAGTTTTCTACAAACCCAGGAATCTTGCATGACTCTGTACTTTACAGTGCAGCCCAGGCTTCACAGGAGAGCTCAAACATGCACTGCTGATGCTTTATGAGGTGCCTTTGATGGTCAGAAATGTACAGTCACAGCCATAATTTATCATTGCAGTAGATTGTGAATAGACAGAATTACAGAATTTGGATATTTTAAGGGATTTTTAAAAAATGTATTTTGTAGACCTCACACTTAAAAAAATGTGTGGGTGAAACTGTTGTTGCTGCTACTACTGTCCTAAAGTGCTGTTCACTCTGGGGACCTAGAAGGCTGCTATTTGGGAGGGGAGCCCAAGGGTCCCACTGCTGGGAATGGGAGGCCAGCTGGGACAGGAAGCTCCTCCTTGACAATAGTCTGGATAGTGAGGGGAATGATATTGCAACAGACTGCAAAGAGTCTGTGCTTCTTTCAAAGGCCTATCCTGGACCTGGTTGCCAGGGAGCTGCAGGAGGGAGAAGGCTGGCAGCAGACAGGGAAATAATTCAGCTGAATTCAATTAGAGTGCATCAGTAGAACTGAGTGAACTTTTAAAATAAACAGTTTCCCTAAATCAGAAAGGGTTATGACCACAGAAATCAGAGCCCTTACAGATTTCTTTATATCATATTGAGCAATTAATGCTTTCTAACACGAGCCACTGCATTGCTCAGTTGCAAACGTGCTCAGGACATGATTGTGTTTAGGGTTGCACACGTGGCAGGGACCCACCTTGGCCCTTCTGACATTGGTCGTTTTTCAGGACCCACAGCAGGCAGCGAGGCAGCAACGCACTACTTTGCTGACAGAGACTGAGCAGCTGCTACCTTAGGTTGTGGATCAAAGGGACCAAAAGCAACAGCATGACAGAACAGGACTGTGAGCAATCCCTTCCTTCCCCCTTCTGCTAAGACTCCTGCTGAACACCTGCAGAGAGGGCAATGGTTCCTCTGGTAGAATGACTCCAGATTTTTCAAATATCCTGATCAAACCTGTGGCCAGGATATAACCTTAATCGAGTAGAGATAACCCAACACTTCACTAATGCCTTCGGATATCCTGGATCAATTTTCCTCTAAGTGATAACTAATTGATTTAATGAGAGAGATTTTCTTTTTGAAAAGGAAGCATCCTGAGTATTTCCTGGACTGTAGATTTAATCTGTTCAGCACTGGTATAGGTATTCATCAGCAAGCAAACACCTAATTTTAATTTATAACAGCCATTGAACTTCATACTAAAGCCAGAGATTTAGGAAGAAACCGAGTGTGAGAAAGTACCGCTTGCCATTGAGACAAGAGGGTTCTTTGAGCAATACAGGAGTGCATTTTCCTACTGCTTGGATTTCTTTGACAGTAACTTTTGTAGATAGTTATGTCTAAGTGAAAAATCACAGTGAAAAAATGTGGCAACAGCTAAGAGAAGAGCATATGCTGCTAGAGATTGCTAGGTCATATATTCAGAGAATAATACAATGTCCAGCAGAGACAACAGAGGCAGTTATTTGTGTTGAATAAAGAAGTACCTTGGCTTTTAGGTGGTATTCTGGAATTATGATTTCCTGCTTCAAAGAGAAAAAGAACAATGAAGATAAACACAAGCTAATGAAGAGAAATAAAGAAACAACCTTATAAAAAATGTTGGGGCAGGAAGCAGCATACATTTTGTATATGGAGAAAAAGACTCCAAAGAAAGTGTAGTGACAGTCCATAAAAAATGTTACCTCAAACTGCTCTGGAATTTGCAGTTGAGCTCCCATTTCCTTCAAAGGTTCAAAATGAGAAGTTTCTGCAAAGCAGGGTTCTCAAAGTTTGCAAAGAGCCAACGGTTTAGTTTATATTTTTCCTGCTGCAAAGCAAATGACTGACAGAGGTCAAGCACACAATTTGGAAGTTAAGTCCTTTCCCCTGCTCCCTTTCCTGTTGCTGCCTCCCCTTAGTGCTCCACTCCATTGGTTTCCAAGTTCTCCTATGCATTAGTTGGCAGCCTCAGCTCGTAGCAACACAAAATTACACACAGCACCAGCAGAACTCCAACTTGGTGTACTTTGGAGGCCTAAATTTGAACCAATGCTTATGGAGAAAAACTTAACAGATAATTTTGCTGGAGGAAAATCTCCATGCTTACAATATAAAATATCTTTTGCCTGCTTTTTTGCAACCAGAAGCAGAAACCCAAAATGTTTGAAAGATTTTTTTTCTCACAGTAATACCTTTTTTGGTTATAGACCAGTGGAGCTCACAAATACTCAACTCTTGCCAGGAGCTAAAATACTAAATGTCAATCTAGTCCATTTTTGACAGTACACATGCAAGATATGGCCATATCTGTAAACCCACACTTTCAGCATGCTCCTTAGAATAACTAAAATAAAAACTGCAAGAGAAAGCACAGCCAGTTTCAAACCTGGTTGTGTAACTGTGATAATTACTTCTGAAAAAAATAGCCTGATGCACAGAACCAGGGTGACAACTGGTTCTGTTCTTTAGTGTACTCTCAAAGAGCTAAAGGTGGAGTACAAAACAAAATGTCAGAAATATTATTCAAACTTCCTAGCTTGACCCATTTCAAATTCCTGCAATGTGGGTGAGAAGTCTGTAACATTTTGTGCTTATATCTTTTGAGGCATTTGGATGTCAGGACCAAATTCTTAGCTTGGGCCCAAGACTGTTCCAGGAAACTCATTTTAGAAACATGTTTAGTTTCCATATTGATGTGATCAGCAGAACTGGTTAATGGCAATGCAATCATGCTGAAGGGCTTCATTGGAAGAGCTGGTTTCAGTAATTATTGCAGCAGTTACAAAGAACTGATGAGGGGCAGGGATGAGCTATGAATCCACACAGAAAGGTCCCATTTAGCATTACAGGCCAGGGCCTAAACTGAGTCAGACACAGCTTTTTCTGGAAATAGTTATGACTTGGGTTTCCAACTACTGCTCTTATCTGTAAACCTGCCTTTCATCATGTCTGAGTTGTTAAACGGATCAGTTCTGAACACATTTTGCAATCAGAGTCTCCTCTAATGTCTTGCTTTCCCTGGTCTCTCCCCAGGCTCTGACACCCATGGTGTGCTCCTCTGATTTCCTCTGCACAGAAACATGAGCACTCAACTTCCATCCTTGAATAATCCACTTCTAAACTACCTTTGTCTAAAAATCTGTCTTCAAACACCTTGCATTGCTTAGTCTAACCTGCTGAACTGCTAAAAGTGCTCTCCTATTTTCTTCTACTCTCCCTTTGTTCTGCTGGTCCTTTTATATCTTTCCACATATATATCAATTACATCAAGTAACATCAACTCTAACATCAGCTGTATCGTCTTGTTAGTAATTTCTACCAGGGGAAACAGCTCCACTGTGCTTTCCCCTGTTTAATGGCAAATACACATCTTTCCTGATGTTTCCCATTCCTTCATCTGTCAGGTGTTTTAAGGAAAAGAATTCAACAGTCATGTTTGAAAGAAACCATTCTGAGGAAAGGTATTGGGAAGCCATGGTACACAATGAATACAACAGTTCAGACTGGGATTGTGAGCGTTATCAAACAGGGAAGAACAGTAACTTAAATGTATTAACTGCTTCACTACAAACACTGTGTGCACAAGAAGATGTAAATGATGATGACAGTAGATTAAACTTGGTTCACAAGCCTTCAAACACACTCAGTATGACATTCTTTTTCATTTGTGCAGCTGAGCAAGTTTACTTCAGCCAGCGGGTGGGGGGGTCTAAGAAAACTATTTGGACTGTAGAACAAGAACACATCTGTACAGCTGAGAGAGCTTTGAAGATATGCCAAATTTGTTTGGGGGTTTTCATCTTTTAATAAGATTAAGGCTTTTTTAGAATAATCCTAATATTACTTCTACTCCTCATACCAAAAATACAACACATCAGGGACAGTCATATAAGAACTTTTATGGCCCAACAGATAAAGTGTCACAAAACAGAACAGTATACAAATAAAAAATTGAATAGAACTAGTTCATATATTATGCATTCAAACAATCATCAGCCAAACACATCTTTGAAAGTGTTGATATGAAATACAGAAGTTGCCAATTCCCAGCAAAAATCACCTATGGATGTTTGCAAATAGCAACATCCAATTACGGTATGCTTCAGTATTTAACTGGGCTTGGCAGGCAGGAGGAAAAACAAAAATATACTCACATTCTGGCAATCCACTACATGCTGAATTTTAGAACATCGGGGGATGTACCCATTTTGTCCTATTTAGGAAATTTTTTTGTCTATATTTCTTTCTTTGGGTTTGATAGTGTAACTGCAAGCTGATCCACAATGACAATAAGCTTCATTCCAAGTGCAGTATGAGAACGCAGACACAGATTCTGCTTCATTGCTTGTCCATAAGGAGGATTCCAAAGGCCATTTGCAGACAGAATTTGCTGGTGTTACTGATTTGCTACATTTGTACACAAAATAGTAAGGTACATAAATTTCAGGACAGTGTATCAAGTTCTTATGCAACATAAATGTTCTAAGCATGCAGCTTGGAAGGACTGGATTGTATTCAAAGTTTGCGGGGGGGGGGGGGGGGGGGGGGGGGGGGGGGGGGGGGGAAGTAAAAGCTGTTCCTCCTGCACAGCTACATTTGGAAAGCAAGAGACCCCAGGTGTGCCCTACAGTGTTTTATGGGCTTGTATCAAGAACATTATGCTACCGGGTACACCTTAGGGCAACACTATCCAATTCCTCAACAGTGGGCATGAGAGCTCCCTTGCCTAATAAGTGGAAACACAGGTAAGGCGTTTGCTATTTTCCTTCTATTTTCTCTGTCCCTCACATTACATAAACCTAAATTTTCAATTTAAGATTATTAGAGATTCAGATCAAAATTAACCTGAATGTGCAACTCTCTTTTGGCCACATCTAGATAGTTGCTTTGCCTTCTTTTTCTGATTGTCCTTCATCATTAAATCTTACGTTTTGAGAGAGGTAACTGGAAACTTCAGGCTTTCTGTTCCATGTCGAACTTGCATTTGAATCTGTGAAGGACGCAAGGGGTAAAGCACGTTGGAATTTCTTCATGAAGCCCTACTGGTGGCTGTGCTGTTAGATCTCCTGTGGCCACTGTGAGGGAGATGGCTCCAGTCCCTGGGGAGCCATCCAGCAATCCTCTTTCCTAAGTAACTGGACACAGTAGACCTTGGTGGCAGCATCATACACAGGGCTGTCATATGCTATTGCACTCTTATTTTTGAGCTTTTTCTCCTTGGATGAGTTTATTTTTTCAATCCTAACATGAATTGGATATGATTTTTGGCCAAAAAACAAGGCTAGTTCTGTGCCAGAACAGCCTAGGATAAATGTGTCAGACCCTATTTTCATCTGCTTAAGTCTTCCAGAACTACATTTAAGCCCTTCTCACCATCCAGAACTGTGCCTACCTTGAGCGGTTTGTTTATTTGTCCTCAGGATAGCTAGGCAACAAGGGAACAAGTACCCATGACCTGGTAAAACTGAACTGTACTAAGCTGTCTATGTCCAAATCTTTTCAATGTCAAGAGATCAAATCAAATATAAAATCTAGAACAAAAACATGGAGTTGTGGTTTTCTAATGTTATCTTCATCTCTTTTTTCAAAAAATTAATACCGCTACCATCCAGTATCACTGACAGAAACAACTGTAGTGTTAACTTCTGATCCAAATCCTGCAGACTCTTGGCGTGCTGAACTCATATATACTTCTTTTACCATCAACTGAAGATGCAGATTTGATTAACCTTTACCTACTTCCCATCAGAGCGCATTGATAGCAATGCATCACGACCCCTGAGGCACCTAAAATGAGCTCTTGCCAGAGGAAGTGTGTGGCACCTGACAGGCTTTGGCTCTGCAAAGGGGCTCTGGCACATTGTGGAGCCCCACAGTGTGAAGTCTGTCAGGCTGAGTAGTTCAGTATAAGGTCGGTTCATCTGCCCTTGTTGCACAATCTGGGAACTGGGAGTACTGGGAGTACCACAGAAGGGCACAGGAGCGCTTGGACACATCCATTTGGGTGCAATCAGATTTATGAGCCCAAGCTCAGTGCTGTTGCTGCAGCCAGCAGAGGCAAGGAAGACTCTGCAGCCAGTTGTGGGAGCTGGGTGAAGTGGATGTAATAGAGAACAAATCTGGCCAATTTTTTCAAGCATGGCTTGGCCTCAGAACTGTTCGGAATAATTTCTGTATAATATATTAGATGTGCTTGAAGAAGTTAAATTTCTTGTTTTCTTGGACAATGAAACAATGTTCCTCCTTTTCTGTACTATAAATTACTGTAAAATACAAATTGAGATATCCTGTTGATATGTGGGTTTTCTTTCTGGTTTTGTTTGGTTTGGTTGTTATGCCTGGTTTCTAACAAAGCATAACTTTCAGTCCACATTCATGTCAGCAATGGCCTTATTTGAAACAGCAGTTCTTCTCAAGGTGCCTCGCAGGGTGATGACCCTTAATTCCACACGTCCCAGCTTTGATTAAAACCACATGAAACAAGTTCATCTTTGTAACCCTGCACTAGTGGATCGCCTGCTTTCCTCAAACACACAAAAAGTCTGCACTAAGACTACCTAATTCGTCTTTATGTTGGTCACATTTTCTTAAAGTTTTTCGCTCTCTCACAGTTCAAACCCCAAACCAGGTACAGAATTGCGAAGTACACTGTCAGGTAGATCAAAAACAAGATCCAGAATGAAGTATAGAGTGCCACATTAACTCTTTCAAGAAAGAGACTTTTTATGAGACATTTGTTCTCTCTCTGTGCTCTCCCACAACAACAAAAATATATGCTGGCATCAAGGACAATTATTACAATCACAAGCATTCCTCCTGAATGAGCAGAGTCATTTTCATTTTAAATCCAAGAACAAAACCATCTTTTCCTGTAATACAAGATTTCCTGCTCTCTCCTTCTACAGAAGTAAACTGTCTGTTGTCTTCCCTAGAGTTATAAGAAGATGAAATCATGTACTTCAAGTCAGTGGCTATTCCTGTCCCTCCTAAAAGTAGCTGACTAGAATGGAGAGGAGGAGGAAAAAAAAGGAACACAGAAGGAAGGAGCAAAACCACAAAGCTCTTTGGGGAATTGAAAAGGTAGAAAAAGGGAAAAAAAGGAGGTGACACACAACTGCCACAGCCAGTAACTGCAAAATCCTTAAAGAGGAACTGTGAGGAACTACTTTGGTTTTATTACCCATTTTAAGACAAGATCAACAAATATGATACAGGGCTTTTCAACATAAGCCAAACTATGGCCATTGTCACATTATCACAGTGACACAAAGACCACTCTCTCTGAATTCTCTTTCCCTGTGAGTGATCTCTACCTTCACTACTGCAGTTTTATTCCTGTTTAGAGATAAAAAAAAATCTTTTTGGTTTGACCCTTACCTAGCTCTCTCAGGCTTTCACAGAGGGTTTATGAAAAGTTGGTGAGATCTTTAATGCTCATAGTTTTGTGTTTCCCATTTAAATACCTACAACCTTTTCTTTCCTTCTAAAGCAGCTGCTCTGATCATACAGGCCTTGCATTAATTCAAGTTTTTGAAATTGCACTGGAGATGCCCCAGTCAATCAGACACTTGTGGAAATTGATTAATAATGACAGCTTTACTGCTCATATCCAAATAAATATATTTTTATCCATCTTTTCTCTTCCTGGAGAATAAAGAAGGTCCCACCTAGCACTTAACTTTTTAACAGATAAAGAAATCAAGCATTTCTAAAGTGTCAGCAGATCCCCAACTCCATCACACATTTTCAAGAAGAATCCAGAACGAGCATAAAAGATATGAAATAATGTGCAAGTGATCCTCCAATATGATAATATCTAATTTCTGATATCTAGTTGTTGTTTCTGGCTTCTAGTTAGCAAACTAATACTGATTGTTATTTTTTTGAGAGCACCACACACTGTTGTGTGCTCTTCTGACTTTCACAGTGTATCCACTGGTGATTACTAGCAATAATATGCCATTTCTAAATCAGTGTAGATTAATTACAGCACACAGAGTAAAATCTCATGTTCTGAATATATTAAGCATGGCCACAGAAATTATCTCAAAAATCTGCTCGCCAAAGTTGTAAGAAATGGGGGACTTTTCTTTAAAGAAGAAAATGCAGACAGAAGATTCAACTGATAAAACACCAACCAAAACAGACTTTCTGATTTATCTTCAGTCCATAGGTGTGTTGATGTTTTCTCAAGGTTGTGAAGTACTAATTACCCCCAAGGCTAAAAGTAAATTCCTCATATAATAAATCCTAAGCATAATACAGCCACTCCAGTTACAATACTGCGTGTAAAATCAGTTGATCCTCTAATAGTTCGAATTCTAGCAGCAAAAATACTTCTGTTCATTGAATTATGAGACAGGAACCCCTTATGAGCCCCAGAAAGCAATTCAGTCTTACTAATTTTCCATCAGAGCTTGTAATCTTGCCTAAATATTAAGTTCCAGGTTAAAAAAAAAATTAAAAAGCACTTTAAAAACAGAACAGTAATTTAATATTGTTTTTTAAGTTGTGGTTTCACTTTCCTTAGGAAGCAAATGTTCCTGTGGGGATCACCTGAAGGAATGCCAAATATCCATAATAGACTTCAGTACTGCATTTCATGGAGTAGTGCAAACCTCTTCACACATAAGCAAACTAGGAGAAGCTTAGCTCTGTTTCAAATAAGCATGAAATTGCTTCGTTGTTTCTTCAGTTTTCATGTGGAACCAAGTGAAACAGAGCAATTTTAATTGAGTTTTGCAAAAAGATTTTTATTAGTTAATTTTAACTCAATTACCAAGCATATAAGCTGTTTACCTGGACATACAGGAGAAGGCAAAATTTAAGTTTTCACAGCCATGCTTGTGACTTTGAAATGTGAAGCTATAAAAGCCACATACTTAGGAGTTTATAATTAAATGAAGGACTAGTGTCATCTCTACCCTCCTCTTTTAAACATCTATAAAAAATAAAGCTATTGGTATTCATTTATTGCAATATTTGATTTCTTAAACATTAGGGTCAGTTATGCTTATAGAACAGGCATCTTTGCACAAGCTATACATACAACACTTGCAAAATATACAGACACTATATGTGCTTGTAATCTGGAGATATAAATAAACAACCAACAAAACATGGAGCTTAATGCTGTGCTAATGTAATGAGAGACAAGTTTTCTCAAAAATCTTGGAAGATATGTTTCTCAGATCTTTTGGGACTGAATCTATAACTCATAAACACTGATTCCTATCTACTCTCTCAGCCAGAAGTAGCACATGACAGGCAGTAACAATAGTCCTAACCCTGCAGAGTGCTCAAGCACATAATTTGTATAAATATACAAGCATTAATTTACACAAAAGCTCTCTGCTTAGGCTCAGATTAATGCTGATACAGCTAGCTGAACCACAGCACATAGAACTGTTAGCCAGTACACAGTTACTCCTGCAATGAAACATAAAGTAGAGCCACCACAAGTAAAAATTTCTTTATAAGGATCCTTTTGCCACAAAACCAAAGGTTTTCATATGCCTGTACGAGACTCTACAAATCAATGCTGGTGCTATTTGCCATAAAAGCCCAAAGAGAAAATCCTCTCAGCATCTAAAACACATGGATCTTTTTTTTCCTTTTGCAAGAGAATTGTAACTTGAGTTCTATCTCTAATCTGCTAAAGTGATTTCAAGTGTCAAACCTGTTTATACCCTAAAGAACAGGACAGAATAGAAAGTACACAGCAGCCTCGCACAGACCATTGGGGAAAGGCTGAGTCCCGGTGACAACGACAGAAAAGGTAGGATTTGGCAGTTAAAACCTGGAGTCACACAGGTGCAGATGCTTTGTTTTCACTGCCAGGAGTTTAGGTATCCATTCATAGGATTTAGAAATGTAGATATGGAACAATAATTACGCCAGCAAAATTTTTTGTGTAGACATAGTCCAAACTGAATAAATCAACTGCCTGGAGACTCTGTGCTCAGAGACCTGGCATTCATCTTCTCCCATCTTCTAGAACACACATAGACATGATTGTTTTCTTTTTGTGTTTCTAGGAGACATAGGTTGAATAATTAAAAAAGAAAAGTTATCATGTTGAATATGCAAAGAGATAACGATATCTTGGGAATGAATGTACCCACATAAAAGATAAACACGGAAAAAGAGGAAAAGAGAGCTGACTGAAGGAGTTTTTAGCAGCAAGGGACTGTAGTGAATAGCTGAAAAGATACAATGATAAAATGGCAACAGTTAACTTTAGTCTTGCACTGGTAACTGTGGTTCACCATCAGACAAAAAAAAAAGCAGATAAAAAACCTGAGTCTTGTTAAACTTTAAAAGTGTAAAGAGATGTAAAGCATTAAAAATTATTGCCTTGGTCTTATACACGTATCACTTTCTACAGAGTTTAGCCAGTGCCTTTACATCAAAGAGAGCTGGAATGAAGCCTGCTGTCTGGCAGCCTGGTGTCTGACTGAGCTTTAGTTCCCCATGGATTTATACAAGTGCTACAGCCCAGATCTGGGGTGGCATGGTCTGGTTGCCAATCATCAGTTTATCTTTTAGGGTATCTTTTAGCAATGATGGAAACTCAAAGGCCTGGGCTTGAGCAGAAACTCAGAAGTCCCTTGCACACACGAGCTGTCAAGCACAGCTGAGGATATAAATCTGGAATTCCTTCCAGAGGATCTTGCATGACTGATGTTTCTAATGCTGAGCACCAGAAGGGCAGAGTTACAAAAATGCACACAAGACGTAATGTTAACTACAGTTGATTTAGCATAGAAAATTATCAGAATGGCAGCTAACACAAAGGTTTGGAAAGAAGAGTTTATAATCTCTAAATGGAATGTGAAACTGCTGTACAGGGGGAGGATTCTATCCCAATTGTAGCCCTTGCAAGCTCTCCCCCGTACTCTAAGTCTATTTATATCTGATTTATCTGGAGAGAAAAAAATATTAAGGAAAAAAAACCCCAAAACTCACTAGTGAGCTAATGAGGACTTTTGTACAGAATGACTTTAAAGTTTTCCAACTTGCTGCACTCTTTGACATGATTTATGGATTCCCCTGCTGTTTAGCTTCAGTACACCACAAGGAACCAGGCTTCCAAACTAACTAGATCCCATGTGTTTGTGACATACATAGACAACAGTTTCTTGAGGATGTTCTTTCCTTGTTCAATTTCCCAAGTCACTAAACCTGGACCACATACTACTGAGATGCAGTCAGTACAATTTTCTTACTGAAAGAACACAGTTCTTTTATCAGTTTGCACAACTATTTTCATTTTTTTGTGGAGAATATTAAGGATAGTAAACAGTAAGTCCTACACACTCACAGGATAATATGAACAATTTTGATTGGAAATAGTATATATTTTTCTAGCCAGCTTTGGAAGAATCAGCACTGACTCAGGTCCAGTTACAAGCAGACTTGTTGGAAGCATTTTCTTTTCAGCAACAATATTAGTCATCTGAAAATGTGTGTGGGTGTCCATGCACTTACATCTTTCTATACTTCGGAAAGGAACTCTCCATGATAGATGTAAGCAGCAACAAGCAGGCAAAAATGTCAATGAATATCTTTATCACCAGGGTAAACCAGCTATTCGAGACCAGGGAGATCCCAGTGTGTTCCCTGATAAGGGAACAACATAGGATGGGCAGCACTGCTAAGACCATTCACTGTAATTATACAACATTAAAGTTGTTCAATACTTAATCTGTTTACCTTAAGAACACACCACAAAAGAAGGTATTTGAGAGCAAAATCTAGTCTGAGGGAAAAATAACTCGTATTGCCATTAAGTAAAAACAACAATCCAACCTGTTTAAAACAGTCAATACAGGCTCACCTAAAAGGTGATATCCACAGTCTGCAGAAAAAGGAATAACTGTAAAAACGATCTCTTAAATCTGTTTTACTTTGAGAGTCCAGGATATGAGGAAATTCATATTAATAACATCCTTTGTAAAAAAAGAAAAGATACAGACCATGAGGCACATGGGATTGCAGTGATTCTAAGTTTATATTCTAGGAGAATGCTCTCCAAAGACTCTTTGAACATTTCCTTGCTTGGCTTTTGTACAGTAAGTATGCTGTGAGATTTCAGGCTGACCTTTAGCTTTTGGAAATCCCTGAGTCTGTGCTCGCTGAACAAGCCTGCACATTTCAGCTAAACAGAAGAAGGAAAAACAGTGAGGAATGTTTTGTTATGGGATAGACTAATTTCTTTTAAACAAAGGAAACACTGCTGATTCAACAACATATAGCTACAGATGTATTAAGTGGAAAGTAAGAGAAATGTTTGATCTGGCCAGCAAAATTTAAATAAGGGAGACATTTTTCTACAGATGGTTGACACTGGTTGCGATTACATAGAGGGGAAGTGGAAAGATATTTCTTTTGCCCTGCCTTTTCCTGGTTTCTTTGTAGATAGCCTCCAGAGGCAATGCCTTTTCCAGCTGCATGTCAAATCCAGTGTATTATCCTTTATGAGGGAATGGAGTAGGTGGTCTCATTTACTTGTTGGGTGCAATCTACTGTGGAGGAGCACATAATATGCAAGCAAAGTGTCTGTAGGATCATCATCATGGTTGCCAAGCTCCCTGCTGGAACTGCCCTTGGAACTCATTTCTCTCAGGCTGTACAGTGAGATAGAAAGAGATAACACACAGGTCTTTTGCCCTTTGATCATCTCCTTATCTTCAGGGAGATGTGTACCAATGCCCTAATCAATATCCATCTAATCTAAGCTGCTTCTCAGTAAAAAAAATCCAGGCCACAGCTAACAGTTGTTTTATGAAGAGTGAGCAAACTCAATCCTCTTTGGAGTTCTCACAAGTCCACTTAAAACACTACTAAAATTAGAGTTTTGTCCTTTTTAATTCATTACAACCTCAACAGCTTAGGCTGAGATAATGCCAGTGGTTTCCAGGCCCACTTTTCCCAGTAGACTGCTTTAATGGACTTTTATACTGGGAAAAATAACTAATGTCTTGTTTGTTCTCATATCTGACTGGGAGCAGCAGAGTTCCAAGAGAAATACAAGAGTTACTTGTTTATGTTAAGATAAAGCCCTGATGTAAGATGTCATCTCATTTATGATTTCTCCCATAAATTCAGTACACTCAGAAACAGATGCTTCTTATTCAGAGTGATTAATTGTAAGAAAACTTCTTAATATGTGGGTTTAAGGTTTCTCACTTCATTTCATTTGAGTGTGAAAACAGATGGGAATGAGGTGCAGAGAACAAATATTGTTCCAGAAGAAAATGGAATAATTTTTCACTTCACAACCTGTAGTACTCTCAGCTCTTCTAAGCACAATACTTTAGGGTAGTCAAAACTGGCTTGAACTTCTCATATTTCCTTTGGACATTACTGAAATAATTTATAATTAAAAATTATTAATGCTTTTAATGGAAAAGTTGAGCTACAAAAATATGAGAAGCAGGGGTATAGAAGAAAGAAGTCTGAGGGCCTTAACAGTAACAGAAATAGCAAGCTCCAGTGCCTTGTGTGTGTATATTCAACTTAGTTGGTGATTTTCTTATCTTCCCCAGCATGTGAATTTGAGCAGATGAACCATATAAAGGCCATGTAATCCATACAGCATAGCATACTTCCAGGTATTCCCTCTTTTTGTAATGTACCATAAAGCTAGGAATAATTCAGAATAATCATCAACCAAGGGGATTCTCTGATAAGAATAGGTTAAATAGAGCCTTCTGAAAGTGACATCACTGAATGCAAAGCTACTATCACATCCAGAGGGAGAGAAGAAATTGATTACGAAGGAAATAGAAAACAAAAAACAAACTGCTGTCAGAATTGGCCACGAAAAAGAGTTTCCACTCCACTACATTTTTAGGTGTATCTTCAAGTGTTGGTAGTTGCAGGTTTTTTGTATCATGTTTGAAATTGTAGGGAAAGAATTTATCATTTCGTGGTCCACACGTATCTGTACGTACTTGAGGAGCAGTACCTAACATTCCTGTATTTACTGCTCAGAGCTGAAGGTATAGTTTATAGATATTCAATTACTACCTACAAGTCATTAGTCTTTCAGAAAATCTCATGCCATTTTGGTACTAGACAGCTGAACTAGGAAGCCAGCACTGCTGTTGTGACACAGTGCTTCTCAGAGCAAGTCTAGATGCAGTAATGGATCGAGAGAATAGACAGCAGTGCTAAATCAAATAGTTAATTACCTTACATTACCTATGCCAGGGATCCTTTTGGTTTCTTACCTCTCACTGCATCAATGCAGCAACAACAAAAGACTTCCCAAAAGCTTTGTGTGTGTGTGTACCTGTTTTCTCCATTCTTGATCTGCTCTTCTGGTGTGCAGGGCCTCTTCAATACAGACGACTCATAATGAAGTATTCTCCAAATGCAAGGTGAACAAGCATCTGCAGGGGATTAGGGTGACGTCAAAGTCATTCCAGATTGTCTATATTAGATATGAACTTGGGTCAGGAAAGAAATGAAGCATTTGTTCATTCCATCATTCAGACACTTAACTCATCTTAGCCATACTTTGGAAGGTAATTAAATTCCCAATAGCAAAAGTGATCTGAAATCTATTTTGTCGGATGAATCTAGATGAAAGGTCTGATAAAGGCTCTGGGAGCTATAAGAGTCTTATTTTCCATAACCAGACCTTGTTACAGTCACCAACAAGTGGAGTAATATTTTCAAGATGATTGCAGAATCCTCTCTAGCACAGACTGTAGCTTCCTGCCTTGACCCCAAAAGAATGGGAGAGATCATATAGTACAATCTCTTCTGTGGCTGCTGCCCTCTTGTGTAAGGTCAGCCTGGACCTTAAGGAGTCTCAATTCTGTGCTAAGTTATTCTAGAAAGGAATGCATTTATCTTCTATTATGCTATTTTTTTCAGACACAGAGGTAAAGTAGCTCTGTGTTTTCAAGTATTCATGTTGTAGACACTCTTTCTCTCAAAAATATGTCTAAGATGAACCAAGGCTGTTTGGGGTACAATTCAAGACAGATTTGTATGGGCCTTTTCAGTTACTGTAGTAACTACAGATTCAGTCAGGTCCCATAGACTGGGCTCCTGGCTGGTTTTCCCCCTTTCCCATTAGATTATTGAGATGGTTGCTAGCATTGACCATAGATGTGTGTGGGTCTGCTTGAGCCTTGAGAGGTTACTTAGCCCACTGATTTTAGCTGAAACCACCTCATATCTACCAACTATGCTGATGATCTCTTGCAATGGGACTTTGTCAAAACCTCAGTCATCATAAATCAGGACTTGTCAGAGTAAAATTTCACTCAACAGCCACTGGAAACCAGCTTCTAGCCCTGAGGATTAAATGAGCTTAGGCAATTCCTGACAGAAATTTACTTCAACTCTTCTAAAATCCTTCAGTGAAGGAGTTTCCAGGACTCCTACCTTGGCAATATCTTTCATTGTCCTCAGAAATACTGAATATGTAAGCCTAAATTTTCTTCGCTGCAAAGTTGATTTCTTGCTGTTTTAAGGCTACAAGCAAGAACCAACAATTTTACTGCCTTTTTAATAATAGTTTCCTGCTGTGAAGAGGTTAAGTCCTCCCTCCCATCTCTATACTCGTGTTTGTGGGTTTTTTCTAAAAGAGAAAGACCGAATACAGTAAATTCCTCCCCAGCTTCCTCATAGGTCATGCTTTCTAACTCTTTTAGCACACTTACTGATCTACCTTGGACCCTTTCCAATTTGCCCACATCTTTCTGAACTTGACAGGGTACTCACAGCGCCAAGTAAAGATGAATAATTACCTCCCGTGTCCTGCAGATTGAGCTATCCTATTAATATGGCCCAGGATCACATTTCCTCCTTTTCCTAAGGAAAAAAACCTACCACCTACCTCCTGCCCCAGGCTTCCCTTATAGAACCACACTAAGCAACCCCCAGAACCTTTGTAGCTGAACCGGTGCCCACAAGACACTTCATGATTTATCCATTCCATTTTCCAAGTGGAACAGTTTGTGTTACTCTAACGAATTATGGAATTTCACTTTTTCTTTTCAGTTTTCCAGATCACTTTGAATGTGGTTCTTTTATAATGCCAACAATCACACCTTGTGGGCTCTTATTAGTCAATTTTATGTGTATATACTCCTGCTTCAGTGAGGGATTAATAAAAAGAAGTAATAAAAGGGGATCTTTTACAAAAGTATATAACACTGCTTGGATGTAGAATGTTACTTTTTAAAAGGAGCTAACCCTGCAAAGCCACACAATAATGATAAATGCCTTCAAAGGCTTGTAAGAAAATTCCTTCCCTGGTGTCTATAACATTGATAGCTTTCTAATCAAAGATAGAATCTTCTGGCAATAAAGTGTGGTATGTTTTGTGTAAGGAAATACAGAAACTCACAGGAGATCTGTCATTAATGATAACAGCCAATTTTCCATCCCATGGGGATATTTTGCCACCTAGAGAGATTTGGTGAAAATCTTTCTGTTCTCACATCAAATAATATGTCAGAAGACAGAGAAGCACAAAAAATGCTCTATCAGAATGGTCTTAGTGAGGACAAAAGAGGACAAAAAAAAGATAAATATCTCTATCTCAACTAGATCAAACTTCTGATTTTTACTGTTAATCTGAAGAAACTGTAAAAACATATTAAGAAATGTGAAAATGGTACTGAAGAATTTGCAATACTTTTAATGTGCAATATGAATGTGCTTACCTCCATCAGCAATTATGTCTTTTAATAAAGCTGCTTGAATATTTCACATCAAATTACTGCTCGAATATTTCACATCAAATTACTGCTCTTTGCAAAACTGAGTTTTAAAGTCAGTAGCTTTGGGGAGGAGAGAGTTTTAATGATGGAATGTCCCAAGCTTTCTGGGTTTTTTGATTGATTGGGTTTTGGTGGTTTGTGGTTTTTTTAACACCCTCAGCCTAACTGAACAGCTCCTAGTGTTCATATTTCACTTCTGTCAAAAAATATTCAGACATGGAAAATTATAAGAAACCACCCACTACTGTAGCTGCAGATAATATTTTTTGTGCCCATAGTACTCCTTTCCCCGAGTCTTAATTTTGACCTCATCTCTTTTTTTTTTTTTTTTCCACTTAGTCCTTGTTTCTCTGCTCCCTTTTGCAACCTACCAAGACAACAACATATGCAGGGTAGCAAACAGGACTCTGGCCTGCAAGTAACAGTTAGTTACAAAATCATCCTAGTTTACTGAATTGTGCCTGGCGTTGGGTCTATTAAGTAAAGCAAAAAAGCATCGTCATACCTATATATGTAATTTCTTGTAGTTTACTTTGGGTATATCCTACAGTGGCCATTTCTGATAGGGAATGACTAAGATTGGGATTGTAAAGTAAGAGAATAATAATTTTTCTATGATTAGACATTTTAATTTTCCTGACTAGTGCATTCACTGCCCTCTACTGCTTGAGGCAAGCACAGAGCCACCAGGGAACAGATGAACTTCAGCTGTAACACAACTTGACTTGGGAAACCTGTAATCAGAAAATAGCAGTCTCACCTGACAAGGAGAATTAAACTTTGTACTGATAGTAAAGCTTTCCATTAAAATAACACAAAATTGCAGTGAAGGTCTCTGCTATTATCTCATTAAAGTAAAATTATATTATATTGCATTGTACAAAGGGCACAGCATGTGTGTGCACCTAAGCAACAGGAGCAAAAAAAAACAATAGCAGTAATTATCAAAACAGACAGATCAAATTCCACCACCCTACTTTTAATACATAATCTAGCTTTTCCAAAAAGAGATTTGGGGCTGCTGGTGGTGATGGACATGATATATAAATCCAGATTTTAAAAGCAGCTTTTGAACTGTGCTTAGTATACAGGGGGATGTTCAACACATCATAGACTGTACTGAAAAAAGCCCCTGTGAATTGCATATAAATATTTAATGTATTTAAGATGTGGCACAATGTAATGGTACTTAGGCCACGGAGCTCATGGGAAGTATAACAACAGTAACAGGGGCAGTAACAAGGTGAAAATGGCAAGGATATTTTTATCTCCAGATAGCAGCTGGTGATAACATTATCACACCTATTCCAACAGCATAATTGCACACTGCAAATACGCAAATCCCAATTTAACAGCTTGTTGAGCACTTCTCACTCTATTCAAAATATGCAAAGTAGTGTCACAGGGCAGCTTCAGATGCTCTGGGGATCACAGTAACTTGCCAAGAGAAACTGATGAGGAAAGAGGCAGCTAACATCAGCCAATTGATAATCCTCAGGAAGTACTCTACACTCAGGCTTGGTTTCGTGCATTTTTTGTAAAAGTAGATTTCTGATGTATAGTTTTCTTTAAAAGAATGTGACCCCCCCATATTAAAAAGAAAAGAATAGTTGCCATACTTCTAAAACCCACCAACCTCATAAAGCTAGAGATAGAAGTTAAACTCATCAAAGAATGATTTTAGAAGTGTCAGCTACGTTTTTGTATTCATGCTTTATGATAAACCCACACAATTTTTATCAAATTTTTTTCTGTATCACAAGAAAGCAAGAATAGTGGGGTAAAAGGCAAAAAAAAATATCCCACATTCACCTGGTGTTCTTTATATTTAATGTTTACATATATAGTTTTAATGACAAACACATATGGTTACATACAACCAGACAATACTTAAAAGTACTTAACAAAAAAATAATTATTTAGCATTTCCCCTTCAGTCATTTCTTTTACCCAGTTTGTTTACTTCTTGCTTGGACACTCAGAACAAGTATCACGGCAAATATGTTTCTGAAACAGCTACAGAAAAAGACTCCGGGAGTAGTAAGATGTTTACAAATATTTTGGAAATCGATGGCTTTTCAAATAAATCTTTATCCTTACCTAAATTCAGGCTTGTATAAACACACGCACAATACAGCTGGTTTTTGTAACATTGTGAATTTTGTGCTGAGTTAACCTTCAGCTAGTTAGGCCTGAGGAAACCACTGTACAATCATGACTTACAGACTGATGGTGTTTGTTTACAGCACAATGGTGTTGCTTAATCCTATTTGTCTCCTACAACAGCATTTCAGTAAGATGATGATGCTGTTTTTCTTAAAGAAGAGCTTGGGTTTACTGTATTATTTAAAGAGTTTTCAATATGCAGACTATGTTATTGTCTCACATGACTGGAGACTACTGTGCACAGGAAACAGAAGTGTGCTTATCTAGAGGAGCAAGAGAGATAAACATTGGAATAAAGCTAAAGAAAAAAAATTGCAGAGTCAGTTTGTAATGGTATTCATCAACATTTTGAAGTTAATATAAGATAAGAGTTTGCAAATGAAACAGAAATATAAACCAATTTAAATGATAAAATATGTATTCTTGTACTAACCATTTCAGATGATCAATCGATGATGACTAGAAGTTCAGGTCTGATGTTGTGTCTTCCTAGTTTTCAGCTCTTTCAACCTTTTTCTTCAACATACCCAGCCAATGTAGCGGGAAAAGCTCAAGTGATGCAGGATTATACACCTTGCTCTAAACTAACAAAGAAGAGATCTTACCTCAGCTAAGATTTCCCTTTCTCAGGTCCAAAAGGGAACCTTGGAGCTTATAGTCCTTTATTATCGCCCTGGACTAGGCATTTGTATATTAATGTATTTGTATTCACATTTTACAAATGGAAATACTATGTAATAATTTATGCCATCATTAAACAGGTAGTGTTGATCAAATGGAAGCTTTTATTTATTTAGCAATTACCAGTTCTAATCTCCCTCTGGACATCACCTAACAAAATAAAAAAAAATTCAAGTGCAGAACACTGAAGCATGAAAGTTTTGGTGAAAATCACACTGAGGAAGTTAATTGAGAATACATTAAGACAAATGACTTACCAGATGTATAGCATTTTAAGAAATGGTGTTTCAATAGCATAAGACTTTTCAGTTTATTAATAAACATGAGAAAGAAAAAGTTCATTGCCATCTGAATGCACAGCAAGCAAAAGTCAGAATAAACTACTAAACCAGTTGCTTGTTCGGGAAACAGTGTGAGGATTTGTTTAATCCCAGAAGGAAACTCTCCAGGAACTGTGGAAAGACAGCCCGGGATTCCTGCCTGGAGACAGCTGTCAGGGGATCGAGAGAGGAATGTGCCTTTGCGGCAGGGTACGCCGGCACACTGGAGACATTTGGGAAGGAAGAGAGGATGCCATGGGGAGATTTCTTGGGGGCTTCCTCAGTGAGACAAGCGGAGGTGCAGAGGCACCTCAGAGGGAAGAGGAAAAAGACAGTTTTGACTCCCGCGACGGGTGAGGGGCTGCTTTGTGTGGAGCCGCTCCAGGAGGGAACATGATAATACAAAAGGCCTTTAGCAGAACGGTATTGCAGAGTTACGCCACCTTTCTTACGTTTTTCAGGAACAACCCCTCACGATTCCTGTCCTTCTCTGACGGCGGGTTGGCCCTCAGCGCTCGCCGCCAGGGGGCAGCCGGCGCCGCGAAAAAGCGCGGGAAGCGGGGACAGCTCCCCCGCCTTCCCCATCCCTCATTTCATTCCCTCAGGAGAAGCCCCTAAACTCCAGCACAGCAAATGCTCTCCGTGCCTGCAGTGCCAGCCAACTGATTCACAATTGCCCTATATTCACAATACTGTTAGTATGTAAAGCTGATTTCACCAATAACTCTGCAAAGGTACCCGTGTGCACGACATGGTACTTCCGCAGCATACTTGAACTGCTTCTCGTACTGTTGATAATAAGCCAGGACCAGTATGTCAGTGTATTCCTAAGCATTCTAAATAAATGCCAATAATTTTATGTCTGCTGAATAACAAATGTCAAAGCAGAGAGTGTTATTTCTCCTGCTATTCCTGGCTCAGTGCACTGGGTGGATGAGGGAATTTCCCTCGTTGAAGCTGCTCAGCCATTGCTGCCTATGCTTCTGCTTTGCCACCAGCCGGTCTGCCCTGTCTTACCTTCTGCACAACCCGACTGCTGTCTTTCTTTATGTTACTGGAATGCAGATATCACTTCCAGTTGTTGTGGTTTTTTCACCACTCATTCAGACCGTGTAGCTGTTCCCAATTTAACTCACCTGAAGCCAAAGAGGTTATGTCACAGTTAGACAGACAACATAAAAACAGAAGTAGAAATTCCAGGCAAGTCAAGACCAGCATCATTTCAGTCCTGTCCCCAATTCAGGATTCATCGCAGGAGCTGTGTCAGACTACAGCAGAAGTGGACCCAGTGTCCTGAATTTAGCTCTGTTACCTCATCTAGTCTTTACTCAAGCAAAACCATATTGGCCCCAAATGCTGTGCTAACATTGGCAACAGCTAAAACTGGTGTTACCTGGGCTGCCTCTGAAAGCTCAACCAGACCAGAAGCCAAACAGTTCCTCTTCAAAAACTGCAGGAAAAATGACACTGAGAAAGTTAATTGAGAACACAGGTTTGTCCAATTCTGTTCAGACCTTTTTCCTATCTATTAATACAAAACCAGAGATTAAGGGTTATGGAGTTTGATGTTTCCTGGATGATTCTATGTGACAAAAAACAGGCTTCAGAAGAAGGCTCCCCAGCAAAGCCAGAACACAAATTCTGTTCCATTTTCCTGCCATTAACTGTGACTACTGTTCTTAGCCCACCCAACCGATGTCTCTGATGGCTTTGCTGCAGCACCCATTCAGTTTAGGTGCACTTTGTACTCAGAATAACTAATAAAACTCTACTTGTAAAGGCTGAATCTGTAACACCAAGCTTTACTTAGTTTCCCCATGAAGGAAATGATGGTTATTTGTTGGGTTTCCCTAGTGTTGTCACATGTTAGCACAGCAAGTTGTCTTTTGGCACCAAACTCTGCTTGGAACTATCTCTTCCCTCTTGCATCACCACCCTTGATCAACAGCCTTGTCTGATATTTTTAATGGTTAAAGCACTTGTTTCAGGAAGTTGAGAGAAATTAGAATATTGAAAACCAAATACTGAGTCTTCAGTTTTCCTCTCAGTTCCTTCTCAGCCACAAAAGACATGCAAATCAGAGTATCTTTGTGTTTTTCACTTTTACAGAGAGTTTTTCTTCCCCACTGAGTAATAAATATTCTCATCTATTATTAAAAAGTAATGGTCTCCCCAGCACAGCCTTATATAGCTCTTTCAGTAGAATCTCTCTCTAAAAATAGAAATCTCTTTGACATTGAAGCTCCAGGCAGCAGCAAAACTGTTGCATTTCAAGCTGAAGCTTTTGGAAAGCACGGTCTGTATTTCCTTTACGAGTGTCCCACAAACGTGCAAAATGCACAACCTGTCCTGTCATGAACTTTGAGCAAACAAGATTTTGTTTGCAGCCAGTGCTGTTGCAGCAATACCTTCTTAGAAAGGAGCAATAAAAAAAGATGCAGCACTGGCAAAAGGTGCTGGATTTACAGCTCGGCAAAAATAACACTCTTTCTTTTCCCCCCCTGCCCTCAGACACCACTGCCAGCCTTTCCCAGACAGCCTGACTGGGCAAGATATCCTGAGTTAAGCCCAACACTTGCACTGAGGACAGCAGGACAGATGAAAACAAGCAAACAGAAATCTCACACATCAGGGTAGCAGTTTTTCCAGTTCTCAGGCAGACATTCCTCTTGGGAATATAGAGAAAAGAAAGGGCAGGGAGAATACAAAATCCTCCCGGTCCAGCTTTTGAAGATGTTGACAACTTGCTCTGACTAAAGTCACAGACAGAACAATCCAACTCCGCCAGCATGCCTGAAGTGGAGATTGTAAGAATACGAGGTCTAATTCTTGGGAGCACTAAGTCCAGGAGCATTAAACAGAGTGCAGCACCTCTGTGTAAGACTTGCTCAGACACCACCGTGCAAGGGCAACAGCCACAGCCAGACTATTGAAACAGCCAGAAATCTGGCTCAGCTTCCACAGTTACCATTGGAGTAAAACAGCATTTCCTCAGTGGTCTGACTACTATCCGTTTGTCACACCAAAATAGTTCTTCTTCCAGCATTCTAATATTCCCCTGGCAGCATATTTAACATGAATTTAGAAGTGTTGATACTTCCAAATTGTGAAATGTAAGTGAGTACTGATCTTAAAATCTGAATGAGGAGATGGGGATATGATTCTAGCCTACCTTGGGAGAAATTCATTCAGCCTTCAGTTCCAGGGCAAGTCTCATGCTCTACTTGTAAGACTTTGTTTTTAGTCTGGTTGGTCCCACACTGGAATTGTGATACATGACCATACACAGGATTTTATTTAAGAGCTGAAAGGCAGATCATGATTACTAATTTCTATGTCAGTTTTATGAAAACTGCACAAATTGTCGTGTTCAAGGGCTGCCTTCACAAGCAAGGATTAGGGGGGTGACAAAGTGTTCTTTGCAATAGAGATACTTATTCCTATTTATTTTATAATTGTCTGTGGTTAAAGCCATTTCAGATTAAGCCACTGAAAAAGAAGGATGAATTTTATGTGATGGTTTGCATCAATTCAAGTTGACCATTTTAAAGCTTGATAAAACTGATGAAATTAAAATTAGGCAGATTCTGGATAGATCCTTAAAAAAACTGAGACTCGGATAAGGCAATCTTCATGGCAGATTACAGGCTTTAATTTTTTGGTTAAAAGCACAGGTTAAAAAACTTGCCCATTGTTGTTGCCCAGGTGAGTGAGAAAGCCCACAAAGGGAATACTTTTGTCTCTTAATTCACCAGATGTTTTGGAAACATCTCTCAGGAGTCTCCAGCCACCATTTCCCCCATCATTAGGGCTTCCAGCACAAGCACAGAAACCTCATCTCTTCTAGAAGAAGAAGCAGAGCACCGACCTCCCCTGGCAGGCTTGGATATCCTTTGTGTACATCCACCCTCCGAGCCATCATTGCTCCTTTCCTGGCCAGCTTTATTTGAGCCACCAGGGAGAGGTGAGGCTGATGAACATCCGAATTTCCTAATGAGTCACAAAACATGAGCTGTCCAGGACAGCAGCCAGGCAACACTGGAAGGCCTCTACATGAACCTATGTGTTGGTGCTCACCAAACATTCACCTGCTTTGGCAGAGCTTTTCTTTCTAAACACCAAGGTGGTGAGATTGCCCTCAGTTTTAAAAAGTTGTTTCAAAACCTTACACCCTAAGCATGAGGGTGCTAAGGAAATTAAAAGACTGGTAATTGAGTTTGCGTGCTTCCTTTGACTGTTTGTTTAAGTAGTGAGTCCTGGGAAATTTGTCTGAAACTCTATTTCATGGCTATAGCTACTAGTCAATATGAATTTGTCCATTACCTGTCTAAGATATGAAGAATTGAGCAAATAGAGAAATGTCAAGGAATAGTGAAATTTCAGTGAAACAGGGAGTTTTGAAATTTGTCAGTAAGAACTTTGCAGGGAATTAGAGAAGCTTGAGTCTAGCTGACTTATTTTGAGAAGCAAACGGAGTGGATATAGTTCAAGACAGAACAACATGGTGGAGTTTCATGTGAAACCTTGGTAACTAAAACTACCAGCTTTCAGAGAGGACCACTAGGATTTTCTTTAGACTAACCACAAATTTTTTTTAGTTGAACAGTTCAGCTAAAGATGACCCCAAGCACTGGGAACTGGAAAGCAGCCCCTATATTGAGCTCTCTTGGGCCACTGTTTGATTCACACTTCTCCAATGACTTGGAACACTGTGCTTTCCTTTGAAGATTATTAGGCTTTGGGCACTTTGCTTGTGCATAACACAATAACAGTTTAATGTATATTATCTAGATGCTGCCTTTAGCAGATGCTCATGTTATTTGGTTTCTTGGAACAATCTGTCTCATTTGTGCTAATACAGCCACCAAAGTCCCCCTACCCTGTAACCTGAGATCTGGCCCAGTTGTGCTGAGCTTTGTACACACAGAAAGCTCCCACAATAAACACAGTGCCACTGCTTTCTCCACTGGGAGTGAGGCAAAGCTTCCAGTTACCTCTGCATGATCCTGCTGGTGTTGACTGAATTGCTGCCTCAGCAGTGAGGCAAGTAGCAAGAAATACATCACACTGGGCACACATTTCAGGATAACCTTGACATCATCGACAGTGATAGCTACAGCCCTCACTGAAACAGAAACCTGCAAGATGGCATTTGTTCCTTCTTGCTGCCTTTGCTATTCCTTTCAGGAGGATGATCATATGCCCTGCTCATGTATTTGCAAGCTCATGACATAATGTTAAGGGATTGTAATAAACAATACCATTTCGGGGAATGGACTGGGGACACCGAACATTTTAACTGTCACTGGAGTAGTTTTGCTTTAAGGATTAAATATGTTGTCTCAAATCCAGACTTGTAATGAGAGCCCTCCTGTCTTTCCTTCTCTGCCTGTTCCTCGTCCCCGCTACTTCAAGAGAATTTGGGCAGGTGACCAATGGAGTGAAAATGAGACAGGGGAGTCACACAGAACAGAGTAATTGATACAGGATATGAAGCTAGGAATGAGTGGATTTGACAAAGTGCACACTGGTAACTGAGTCCTTTGCCTGCTAGTAGGATAGATTTATAGTCTGTGTGTCACTAACTAAGAAGCCAGTCATCCCCCCTACTCCTGCCACCCTAAAAACCCCTCACACCCCTTGTGTCCCCCTCAAAATATTGCTTAATCTGAAAGGGAGGTCACAAGCCAAAGCATCAAATTACACAAACATGCTCTGGACTGAACTGGGCGAAAGTACAAAGACCTCCAGCAAACTCATATTTTTTTTTTCTTTTTTTGAGAAACTGAAGGGTTTAGTTACTTCTCACATACCTTTGTTGCTTTCTCCCAGCAGACACAAGTCTAGGCTAGAAATGTTGTTCTCCTTGTAACAGTGTGCATATACACCATCGTTCTCTTACCACCACCAGCAAGTAAGTACTTTCAGATGTCAGGTTTTGCTTTTTACCTTTCATTTACCTGTCCTTTGACTGCAATTTTGGTACAAGAAATGTGCCACTTTTTCTGCTGGAAACACCTAGTGCATGGTCTTGGGACCATACAAATAGTGCAAGCATATTGCAGTTCCACTGTTCTATCAGTGACAAGAGCTCAGCCCAAGATTAGGCACTGGATATACTTATCGCAAAAACTGTCTATTGTAGCACTTCATATGTTGCCTCCAACTGCTCAGTAGCAGATAATAAAGACATTTCAAATCTCTATTTATTCTCCCTTAATCTTATCATTACAGAAATTCTGATCTCCAGGCCATAAGCTATACTGCAGTTAAAGACTTGTGATTCTATCTACATACCAAAGCACTACAGATGCATTATTTTCTCAATCCCAAAGAAGCACTGACAATTCAATTATCCCTCTGCATGGGGGGTGGTGGGAAAGAAGAAACGAAAATATAGCTACAGTGTTCATGGAGAGATCAAAGTTGGTTAGGACTTAAAAATAAGGCAAGAAGCACACAGCCAGTCACTACTCTAGCAGGGCAAGAAGGAAAGGGGAATGGAAATAGAGCAGACAATGCACGGCTACCCTACTGATAAGCAATGGCATAATTCCTCTCCTTGTCACATGTTCCCCAATTCACTGGTAAAAAGGTAAATCAGCACATTTTAGTTTTGACACATCAGCTACAAGTATGCAACAGTACACCCCAAAAAAGCATAATCCAGAGCCAGGCTATGCACTGGATCTGTTGTAGAAAACGAATAACAGGCTTTAAGTGCTGTACGCCCAAGCTCACTGTTGGGAAATCTGCTGCGTTGCCAGCATACCAGATCAATATTTCAGAGGTCATTATCTCATCCCTTCTTCAGCTGCTAACTTTGGATTTCTGCCAGAAAAAGGCAACCGCCAGTAAGATGATACACCAGTACATTAGGCAAGGCTTTTGGGAATTTGAGTAGGCTTTTCTTTTCACTGAGATCAGTCTGCTCTCTGGGTCCAAAAGGCACAAGTGCTCTGCCAATATATAAATGGCCAAACAGGTTCTGTAACCCTCCCACAACACAATGTGCAAGAAGTTGTACCAAACTGCATTTGTCAGACTATGAAGAGAACTGAGCCTGTATGCAAGTACTTCTCACATTTTGGGAAGGAGGAGACAGCAGTGACCAAACTGATCCAGAATCAAGAAGTGAGATTTCACACGTACAGTGCAACAGAAGAACTGGAGACAGAGTTATTCAACAAGTAAACCAATAATTAGCTGGTACTATCTCCTCTCTGCAAGAATGTCCCATGAACTTATACATAAGCAAACCATGATTAAAGTTCTGCTTTAACTGTGGGTTGCTAAGTAAAGCCAGAATCTTTGCAATGGGATCAATGGATTTTAAAGTTAAAAAGTACCTTTGTTTTATGGGGCTTGGCACCCTAGATCTCATATTTTGCCATAACCAACTATAATAATGTACCAGTGTTCAACATTTCTAATGATAATCTAAGTGATCATCAATGGCAGCACCCCCACGTATTCAAGGAGTGATATATCCTACCTCCCTTTCTGGGAAGACTTTTTGAACATTTAGTAACAAAAATACATGTGAACATATTAACTCTTTCGTCCTTTGATGTCGCTAATGTTCTATTTTCTCATAACCCATTTAAAAATATGATGAGCTTTACAGACAGACAGGAAAGCCATCTCTACAACAGTGGGTGTCTCTAGGAGCTTTCCCTTAAGACCAGAAGGAGAAAAGAATGTGCTGAACTGCCCAATTCCCAATATCATTATCATGCTATTGGGAAGAATTTGTTGAAAGGAAGTATTCTGTGCTTACCTTACAAGCCAAAGATACTTCATTATTCAAAGCTTCCTCTCAGGAAGACCATTTGGGAGATAGCTTAGAAGCCTCTTTGTTAATCACCAGGCATTTGCATTGTCTCGGTAGTCTTACTGTGTAAATCCTACACACAATCCCCAAAGGAGGGGACACAGAGACTTCAAGGTAAAATATAGAAAACTATTTTATGTACTCATACTACCTCTATTCATATTATCTTTATTTATAGTAGCTAAAGTCACAGCACTTGGGGTTTAGCTCTGGGGCAATGCTCCTTGCTGCATTCCCACACATTCAGAGGAGCTAGGGAGGGGTTGGATCTCACAGTCCTGGTGAATTTGCCCTGTCTGAAGGTTTTACTTTGTGGCTTTTACTCTGACTGATTCTGAAGGAAAGTAGCTCATCTGGTGGAGAAATTCAGGCCAGAAAGGATGGGAACAGGAATCAGCCTGACGCAAACTCACCTCCAGGCAGCACAGATGCAAATAGCTTGAGCCACATCATGCAGCAGACTCATGCTCAAGTATAGGCATGGCTAACGAAAGCAGACTAAAATTTGGTATGCCAGATCTAAAGGGGCCCTTTATAAGAGTAAAATGCACACAGCCATCATGGAGGCCATATACGGAATATACACACCAGGTAAGTCATCCCACTCCAACTCCAGTCAAGGGCACTGTTATCTCAATAACATTTCACCCATCTTGCGCAAAATGTAATCCCTAAACTCGAGCTCTGTTCTGCCAAAAATGCCTTCAGCTTAGATCAGAACCTGATATTTCCAATGAATTTATGTGGATGCAAATCCCAGACAGGAGTTCTAGGCAAGAATATTTCCTAATTATATGGCTTTTGAAACCTCTCGAGGAACTGCTCAACCGTGCTACCATTACTCAGTTAAATCTGCGAGTGGCTCAAATTCCCTTCCTGAAGATGTGATGACTCTTTCCTGTCTGCTCATCGCTATCTGTCTACTGACAACCACTTTCTCTTTATATACATACTGAAAGAGAAAATTAAGAACACAAAGGTCCTTCAGTTTTCCTCATATATGGGCACTTTTTTTCTTAAAACTTAGTATTTATATAGCCCACACTATAATTTGTGATGGAAATGCTTGGGGATGGGGGAGAAAGGGTTAAGATGGATGTTCTCATTGTAAACTTGACTTTAAAAAAACCTCAGAAACCACAGAGAAAACAAGGGGATGTGAGTTTGTCCCTTCATCACCTCTTCTGATTTAGCAATAGCAGTGTTTACTAGCCTGGCATCTCTGAGCTATTTAAAGGATCCAAAGAGATCCCTAAAAAACCCAAGCACATTAAGAGGTAGGCTTAACTTACTGTACAGTCCTCTGTATCTAAACCCCAAAAAGCTCACTAACTGAAGGCTACTTTTCTGTCTAAAGGACTCCTGCATGCATAAACATTGCAAAACAAGTGCCTAGAGCCTCATTTATAAATCGTGGCTGAATGAATTCAATTTGTAACTTCATTTTTAATTCCCTAACTTCATACAAGTAAAGCTACGAATACACTAACCACTTTTAGTGCTTCTGCTGTCTGCTCATAGCAAAGCACTGTACATTGTTAATCAGAGTGACAGATAACTTTTAAATATATTTAAATACACTTCCCAGCCACTGCCTTTGCTGTAGGGTTTATAATAGAAGAGATGAAATGCCTTTTTTGGTGGATTTTGGGATTTTTTTAAAATACTGTCTATAGGAAACATTGATCTTTGATCCCCGATTCTGAACTTCACGACTAACACTTAGCTAATCAATTCATGAGAAAAGTAACTTCTGGAAAGTATGAGCTAATGTCTGATAAAATAAAACTAAGTAGTGAATACATTAATTTATTTATGCTAGCCTTAAACCTATTTAAGAAAAACATGTTAGCCAGCTAAAGTTATTGCAGCAACTAACAGGCAGGCCTTTAATTGTGGTAATACTAATTTGTACTCAGTTAAGTGGCAAAGCTGAGTTCTGCATACACTTTTTGTACTTTCATATGTAGTACTATTTGCCACTTTGTCAGCAAGAAGAATACAACTTTCTTTAATTACTTCGATTTTGGATCACTTCATCACTTGTGTCTTTTAAATCACTTTGAATCACCACCTCTTTTATGGCCAAGTGGGTCATATTCAAATCAGTTGACTTTATTGTTATTTCTGACACATAATTGCATTTTTAACTTAACTATCCTTGCTGTCAAAGTTAAGACATCTGACTGTATCCAAAAAAATAGTTTTAGAAACATCAGAACTGTATTCAGGGTGTCAAAGTTAGAAACGTAAGTTGTTTCTTTTAGGGAAAATATTACTTTTGAAAGGAGGGCATCAAACACTTGCTGCTTTAATATTAGTATGAGCAATAAAAGAAGAAGCGGTGTCTCCCCACTCCCACTTTCCTGCATACTGACACCTGTTTTATCTGCTCCTTTACCGTTTTAGATATCTGGCAATATAACAGAACAATTTAAAAATCCTCAACACAAGGCACATTTAAACAATGTCACTCTATTAGTTAAAGGTAGGAGTGGAGTCACTATACAGAATAAGGGTTCTAATCCCAAGATTAAGGTTAATGATTATTTTATTTAAAAAGGGCTATTTAATAGAAATTCCTGAAACACATTTCTGTATTACTGATAATGACAAGACATCAAAGGGCACAGTTTGCTACTGTAGTAAAAATTAGTGCTTTAAAAGCTGGCCAGTTGTTGGGTCTGAGAATGTAACATTAATTTGGAATTCATTATTCCATAAGGGCATAACATTAGTCAAAGGACATGCCCTTTGTTACTGATGTTTAATCATCAGTTTAAAAGAAAACACAAAGTCACTGCTGGTAGAGTTTGCAGTTGACATAACTGAAGTAGTAAACAATAACAAGGATGGACAACTGATCTATAGAAGTCCCTCTTGCTATTTTGGGCAACATGTTTCATCACAGCAAAACACAAGGCCAGCCACCAAAGACCCAGGACTAACACTGAGGACACACATCTAAATAAGGTTCACAGAAACCAGCTTCAAGCCTAGAGGGCCAACAACACCTCAGATGAGGCTTCAGGAATCAGACAGGATATTCAACTGAAAGGGCTCTTCCAGAGGTGACCCCTCAAAGAAATAAAATACAGTGTCTGTATGAGCAAGCAGCCTGAAATGGCAGGGAAGAGTATTTCCACTACATCCAGTGGCAATATTTTCTGCTCTGTTGTTTAAAAGCTGCTGGCAAACTGAAAAAGGATCAGTAAATACTTCTGAAAATAACTCATTGTTTGGAAAGCTTGCTTTAAAGGGAGAATCTCGCTGTGCAAATCCATGTATACTTTAAAGCCACGCAAGTCTTACTCTATTAGATAAAGTTCTAGGTTAAATGGATTGTGCTTATGCTCATATTGTCCATTTTCTCAGACTGGTTGCTCAGTCAGGCTATATCAGCACTTAGACAAACATCCCACATACAGGTGTGTACTCCTAGCTCCAGAATAAACTAAACTCCTGAATAAGATCAAGATATATATCATCCTTCCCAAAAGTCACTGGTAAAAGCAAGACGATGAAACATCCTAGTAATTCCCTGTTGTGCAATTAGAGAACCAGGACTGCAGAGTGTCCTCAAGTCCATTTGCCTCCCTTTAAACTACAACTCATTGACCTTGTTACCAGGTTCAACATACCTCAACTCTGATCTGTTTATTACAGGGCTCAGACATACACCCAACATCATCAGCTGCTAAGCTGAGCTCCAGTTGTTGTCTGTGCATCCACTTGCAGCCACAACAAGTAACAGGTGCATCTACACCAGCTTTTTAGCTTCATCGGGATAACATTTTTTGATGCAAATTTCTTTGTTATTCCTAATTTACCGTATGTTGTTTCATAGCATGGAACAGTTTTGGGTTGTAAAAACTAGAGTGCTTTCAGATTAAATCAAAAGAGATCTAGTTACTTGGGAAGGAGTCTCCAGGTGACAGAAGGAGAGTAGATCAAGTTTAATTAAAAGCACTACAGCATACACAGAGTGAGGGCTGGGTACTCCCATTAGCTTTCTCTAAAAAGCCCCCTTTTCCCCACACTAACACGAGCACAGCCACTGTGTATCCATCCATTTATTCCTCTTTCACTGGTTAAGAAACTGACTGGAATTGCCATGTGCTGTGGGCATCCACAGCTACTCGAGCCCCAGCAGCATCCCACAGCCACCACCACAGTTACTATCCCACACTTTCCCCCACATCCTGTGTCTGTGGGAGGTGATCCCTCACCAGGGCAGCACAGCACCCACGTCTTGCTCACTCACACTTTCCAGCCCAAGTCTGAACTGCCCCATCCCTGCAATGGGTGCCAGGGGGTCCTGGATCCTCTGTGGTGCTCAGATAACAGCAAACATCCAGGCTAAGTTCTTCACATAGGAAGTTTCTCCTAAGTTTAATATTTCTATGGATATGATGAAGTGCTCAACACTTGACATTTTAATCAGCAAAGGGCATTCCTGATAGCAGAAAATTCTGGATACAGGAGAAACCTGGGAATAAAAAGAAATTACATACTTAGGTACATTAAATAATAAAGAGTCCTGACTGAGGGGGGGCAGCAAAGCAATAGAGGCAGCACCAGGCGAAAGTGGGGTGAAGCTCTTCAAGGTGGCCCCGTAGGAGCTGATGTCTTGACAGGTCCAGCACTAATGGTACTGTCTCAGTTTTGCTGTTTTATAATGGTATTGCAGGCATTAAAAAACTAAGAAAATCTTTACAAACACATTTTTCTTGTAGTGAGATTCCACTCAAAAATTTTATGTGAAAAACCACTTTTTCTTCCTGAGGAAAACTCCAAGCACATAGGTGAAACAAGTACCTGAGAAAGCCAGGGCTACAGTATGAGGCAAGAGCAAATCACTGGTTTTGTAAGAAGCTCTTCTGCTTTACAGCCAAATATGCCTTACTTTAAGTTCCCAAGAACTGGATAAATGTTTCTTACTGTCCCCTGTGTGACTAAGTTGTATTTCTGCTAACAAAGGCAGCTTTTGTTTCCCAGTGGGCTCCTCAAAGGCTCTCTGCCAAAACATCCTTTGAGAGAAAACTGTCCACTGAACACATATTTTACCAGGAAGATCTTTCTTTCCACAAATCTTCTTGGAATTTTGTTGTTGTTGTTCTGGGTGGGTCCTTTTTATTTATTATTTATTTATTTATGTTATTTTTCCCAGAAATCTGAGAAGTTTTGGTTTACATGACTAAATTATTTATTCATTTTTGTGGGTTTCCAGTGAAGACAAATAAACAAAGTCAGAAACAATTACAGCTTGACTGGCAAAGCAGTCCACATATTGTTGAGTAAACTGGTGTTATGCTGAGGCTAAAATAACACAAATGATGAGGGGATATTCTACCCTAGCAGCAACCTGCTATAATTTACCACACAATCTGCCCTTGCCCATTTTCTTGTTGGTGCTCTCTCCTCCCTTTTCTTACCTCCAAATAAACACCAAAAATTAAAAAAAAAAAAAGGTTAACACTGAGGTGATTTTATATAGACCTTGTTCAAATTTGGGAGGCTGAGTTTTTGTATGAAGTTCCAAATATCTCAAAATTGTGATGTCTCAATAATTCAGAAGGCAGAAAAATGGATTGAGTGAACCTCTTAAGAACTTTCAAAGCAAAATCAGTACTCTTGTCTGTTTTTTCTTTTTGAATGCTACCAAGGAGTCTGTTTAAAAAATCATGAAACTGGTTGAGCTGCCTAGAAACTCATGTGGAGCCATTAACATGGTCATTTGTGCTTTTGCTTTTTGACATAAATCACTGAAGTTGTGGAATAGGTAACAGTTTCTCCCTTGAAACAGCTTTATTGGCAATCTATGACCAAACTGACCCCAAATTCTCAAATGTTAAATAAGGAAACAGAAACAAGTTTTCTTCTCACAATTTAGCTGCCACATTATGCTATTTCAGAGTTCATAGGTTTCTATAATGGCTGTTTATAAGGGTCACTCAAAATTCTTTATGGCATCTACATTAAATACTTACATTCAGGCCTAGGATGTCTTGTAAAATTTTAATAGCATACCCTCCAATTTAAAAAAAAGACCATAACTAAACCTCAACCCAAATACTAGTTCATATATAAAGCAAAACCTTCTAAACACTGTCTAAAGTGTCATTTCTTCCCAAGGCACAAGGATGTTTATGCTCTTGTCTAAGGGGAGATAAACAGAGCAGCATACCACTCCATATTTGTAAATGTTAACTCTGCAAGGTAGAAACTGGCTTCTGTATGCACCAGGCTCCTGTTCCTTCACTGCTCCCAAAAGCCATAATATGACATAGGGGTATGTGTAAATTGAAACAACAGAGATATATATGGTGGCCCTGCCACATAAAAACCTGCAGTCTTACTCTTTGTGCCACATATCATCCTGACTCCAAGAAATCTCCTTTCAGAAATGCATCCTGGGGACCAGCCCAATTGCTTAATAGAAAATCTGGGACAATTCTGTGAGTCTGTGAGGGAGTTCCACCCTCAAATCTGGAGTATATCGGAAGTAACTTCCCTAGAGCCAGTAGGGACTGACTCTGCTACTGTGAGTGTGGTAGAAATGCTACTTCTTTAAAAATTTTCAAGAAAATGCTATGAGAATTAACAATAACACATTGAATCACCAACTGAATATTGTATAAGGCCTAAGTACTCACAGCAACAGGTAAAAAGATTGAGATCAAAGAACCCAAGGCCAGCCCTTTTATGTGTATGTGTCATTCTAAAATAGACTCCTGCAAGCATCCTGGTTAATATAACACACTCTTTGCCAAATATGTATTTTAAAAATAGCAGTCAACTGTACAGCATACCTTGAGTGGTGCTATAACTGTCTAGGTTTTGTTATACAAAGGCTGTGATAAGTTATAACACACTGCCAGTGGAAAAAGGAGTGAAACGGCAAAAACAGAGCTGCAGAAGATTCTTGAATGAGAACTTAACAGGGAAGGTTAAACCATAGCAGGCGGGCCTTAACTTTAATAAATCAGGGCACTTACTCACATGACTATACATGGATTCAGGATCTCCAGGGATGCACATGTTTATAGTTTGGATACTAAAACTACAGCTGGGCATCTAAGGAAAAAGTGACCAGCATGTAGATATTGACATTCTGCCCAGGGAGGCCTGAATTTATACAGTCTTCTTTTACAATCTCAGTGTAGATTTCAGCTCTTAGTAGTCTTCATTTTCAGAGAAAGTAATGAGGGGTTTTTTTGCATTTCTGCTAAACTGTGATCAATTGATTGTTGTCTGTCCCAAACTTCTATGTCTTCCACTTTTAAAAAAGTTGATCCAGCCTGTTTGACATCTAGCTCACAAGTTCAGTAAAGCAGAAGGTTTTGTATTATTACTGGCCAGATTAATGTTAACCTCGACTGAGACAAGTTATTAATTTGTGTTACCAGAAATTTGTTTATGATCAGTATTACCAATCCTTTTGTACAGACATTGAGGACACGGTTGCTGCTGTTCCCAAGCGAACACTAATTGTGAAATTTGGAATTTGTTTTTGACTCTTTGTAGGTTCGCAGCAAAAGCAAAGCAGCTAAGGCTGGACTGTGTGAGGGGGATGAGGTGGTGTCAATCAATGGCAAGCCTTGTGGAGACCTAACCTATGCTGAAGTCATCGTTCTGATGGAAAGCCTGACTGACGCCCTGCAGATGCTTATCAAGAGGTACAGGAATGCTCAGGATGCTTTGGTGCAATTCAGAGAATAACCTGGAAAATGCTGGTTTTGAATGCACTCATTTTGCAGACTTACACTGAGAGCTTCTGACAGTCCTGTTATTAATGACTGTAACTGCTTGCATGGAAAAGGGCGGGAAGAGAGTATTTGAGATGAGGAAATTAATGTATATAATTTGAACAGCACTGATCAGGCACAGAATTAAATGTACAGTGTCCAAATGTAAGTATTAATACTTGCAAGGTGTCCACTACCATATACGCATACTGCAGAGGCTTGAGTTCAATTATTCTCTCCACCCCTTTGAAGCAGTGAAGTGTTTTTATTCCCTACAGATAAGGAAGTGAGGCTTACAAAAAACAAAGGCTGTATAGCTGGAGAAACTGTGTTACACAGATATGCCTTGATGATGACATGGCAAATGGTCTTCATGGGTGGCAAAATGTGTAAGTAGTCAGGAGGAGGAGAGGGTCTGGAAGTCATGATTTCTATTTCTGTAGCTGTTATCACCCCACTAGATGAGGTGGGGGAAGTCACAGATCTCTGGCTCTCAGTTTCTGCATTTGTAAAATAGTGAGAGTGAATTTCAGTTTTCTCTGAAAATGTTTTGAGTTTCTTAGAGAAGCTTCATGCACATTTGCAAGCAAGGCAGCATTACTGCTCACTGATCATCAGTCTATTCCAATGCCTGCTCTGTAATTGCCATCAGTGCAATATATGCAGCCTTCAGCTCAGAGCCACCTACAGTACAGCCCATTCTCCCCAGACCGTGAATTCAGACAAGATGAACTCTGAATTGCCTTCAGTGGGGGTAAGAAGAGGAAGAAAAGGCTTGAAACTCCCACACTCCTTGTAAGGACTTCAGGCTCCCCCCAGAGCTACTGCAGCTCCCTCTCACAGGCAGGACCAGGAAAGGATCAGGATTCATCATGACAGCTAACAGAGCAGTGCCACTGGAAAGGCTGAAGACAGGCACTTGTCTCTGGTTACCATGGATGTATCAACAGAATGTGAAATTCCTCATGGTTCCTGCAACCTGCACAAAGGAGCTTTCCTCAAGTAGTTCAAAGTGACAATCTGCCTTCGAAACAAGGTGCTGTCAAGGAGTGCTCATTTTATTTATAACAGACATTTCACATGGCCCATCTGTACATGTTGTTTGGGGCTGAATAAAGGATCAGTGTGACAGGATCAGGGGGACAGTGGCAGCTGAGCATTAGAGCTTACCTTCTCCAGAGTGCATAGCTCTTGCTCCTGGTTCAGCAGGGTACCAGCTGAGTGTTCCTCGTGTGATAGCTGCATTCTTATGTTTTTAACTCATAACGTGACTATTGGAACTGCACTTGTAAAAATGGTATTTGTGGCTGACCAGCTGTCTCCTTTTCAGCCATAGAAATAGCTCCACATACTTTGCCTCCTGCCTGTTGCTGTTCTGTAACTGGTATTTCAGTTGTCTGAAGGCCACAGGATGATGTAGTTGAAAGGGACTCTCTATGGCCCCTGCTTGAATGTATGGTGAACAGCAAGGCATGTCCTGAAAATCAGAACAAAAACAGAGTGTTTAGACCACATAATTCAGTGTTTCGTGGAATTAAACCATGTCTGTTAGAAATTTTAAGAAAATTGCAGTTGCTCAACAGTCTAAAAATTACTAAAATGTTCTGAAGAAATTCGCTGTGAGAATCTTAAATTTCTTCTCATCAGCTCACCTCTCCCAAATCCCAGACCCTGCTGTCAGTATCTTCCCAGATATGGGAGACTAGACTGAAACACTTCTCTCCCCTTCCCACCTGGTTTGTGGGTACTGTCCCTCTCAGCATTACCCCCAGAAGGATTTTCGAGGAAGAGTCTTAGCATTCTTTGAGAGGAATGAGAAACAAATCCTTCTTCTCCTGAGTAGCCACTTGTTAGCAGCCACCTCAAGAAAATGCAGGAAATCATGAGGAAAGAATAATTGAAGTGGTATTCCATTGGTGATCTTTACATTTAGGTATATTTCGGCAGGGAAGAATATTTTCTGTTGAGAAGCTTCTGGCTGTTCCTGAGCTATGTGCATGAAGGATGCAATTTTCGCAGGCAATAATTTTTGGCCTAATTCTGCTCTTACTAATCTTACTGGGAGGAAAATTAGGCCTTTAAAGTAGTTTTAAAAATGCTACTTGGACTTTGATGTCTACAAAAAGTTTTCCCAATCCCTGCAAACCACAGTCAGTGACTGACCAGCAGCAGTGCCCAGAAAACTCTCAGTTTACAGGATCAGAGGAAAGCAATACCCTGCAGGGCGGGCACTCTCCAGATGCCATGTGGGGGAGCATCCCATTGACCTTCCCGGCAAATGCTGAGCAGTTGTATCCGGGAAACAAGGAGAGAGGGGACAGGCACTGCAACGCCAGCCTGCCCTTTCCACATCAGTGTTAGCAGCTCCTGGGCTACTGCTGAGTCTGGAGAGAACATTTCTAGGGGGAAGAAGGGAGTGTGCTCAGTGCATGCCGACATGAAATGCACCATGTAGGGAGTAAAACACGAGCCTGCGACAAACCCTGCCGTGCTGACTCCGTGAGTTCTGCTTCCTTCCTGGAATTACACCAGGGCTGTTGTTCCTGCAGTGAGCTGGAAAGGCCTGAAAGAAAAACAATAATTTGACAAAACAGAATCTGAAATGACAAAAAAGAAATTATACCCAGTGTTCTGCCTTTTGACATTTATGCCTATATAGAGTAGAAGTATATCCATACGTAGCAAGGGCCTTTTAAGGTGGAAATCCTTCTCTCTCCCACATACACACAATCACTCAGCCACCAATAAAGGCTAACATTTAGCTGGCCCAGCCCCCAGTCCATATCTTACATGGAAATGTTTACAGATTTCTGTAATTTATCTCTGCTTGAGAGCAGTACAATTGATCATCCAAACAGCATTATATGATGGGATCCAGCAGCACTCACAAGGAGCTCCCTAAATTAAAATCTGTCTGACCTTTACGAAGCCCCATATGTGGTGAAATGGATGTTACACATTTTGTGCTATTTGAGCAGACCCAGACTGCCACAAGCAGTATGCTGCATGCCTAAAAAGCAAGTGATATTGAAGTTTCTTCAGTGCACTGACAGATTTATTTCT
The DNA here is from genome assembly GCA_018881555.1 of Amblyornis subalaris. Taxonomy (NCBI): domain Eukaryota; kingdom Metazoa; phylum Chordata; class Aves; order Passeriformes; family Ptilonorhynchidae; genus Amblyornis; species Amblyornis subalaris. Next base: position 128,088 of record JACAXG010000007.1, read on the forward strand.
TCTGCAGCTTCTTCCAGCCTTTATTTCTAGGGGATTCCAAAGCTTCAGAACAGCCAGGACTGCTTTTGATTTCAAAAATCTCCATAGTACTTGATATTAATACTTTACTGAGAATACCTATCACTCTCCTCATTTGAAAAAGTGCTTTGCTACCTTCTAGCAAATAGAAACTGCTAATAACATGCTGCAGTCTTGCTGCACAGAGAAGGTTTCTTCTCAAATTAATAATAGTCAGTAAGGTCCAGAGTACTGAAAGAAGGAACTAAAGAGTACACCAGGTGTCCTAACACCAGTAAAACAGCTTAAGTGGGCCAGGGGAATTAACAGTTTAGAAAAAGGAGCTACACTGTGACCTCTAGTAGGCTTCAGGAATTGAAAATAACATTTTCCAATTAGAAATAAGTGGTTTTTAAAAACTAGGAAATAGTGCATAGGTTCACTACCCTTTTATGTTGGACGACTGGAATAGGGCCAGAATATTTTAATTAATCCATGATATATAAGGATGATGATCCTCACAGGAATTCTTCGAATGTGTATTTTAAGTATTCATTCCCCTCCCTCTGATTCTTAGCCAGTACTTATCTATTCCTTAGAGAGTGAATGATTTGGGATGGGAACTGTATGTAAGGATGGTGCCTAAAACAGTTGCAGCAGTGGCCACAGAGCCAAAAATCAACCACTCCTCTGGTGTCAAGCAAAGTCAATTTTCTCACGGATATGTGAACTATGAGGAAGTATTGTCCCAGAAGTCTCAGCAGCATTTGTCTCGAAATCCTATAACAGAAATGTGTCTGTGAAAGCATACCGATATTAATGATACAATTCCACATTGCAGGATAGTAGTGGGGTCATAGTTCTACCACTGTCGTGTAATTTCCCTCTTACTGAACTGTTAAGTTGAAGAATTTTGAAAGATACAAAACTGCTCCTATTTCAGACCTCTGCATTCTGGGAAAATTCTTCTATTTAAATGGATCTGCTAGAAGGTACCACAATTAATTAGGGAGGAGGAGGGGAGAATACTATACAGAAATTGCTTTTGTAACTCTATTTACCATGGCTGTGCTTACAGCAGCTTAATTTCTTGAATTGTTTCTGTATGTGCAGATCCTCCAGTGGAATAAATGAAACCTTGAGTGCTGAAAGAGAAAATGGGAAGCACGAAAACATAGAAAATGAGGACTATAGGGAGAACACCACACTGCAAATAAACACAGCAAAAGAGATACCCCATGGAGATTTATGCATCACAGAGATATACAGTGGGACTCACCACGGAGCAGGAGAAAGCAACACACACTTTTCTGAAACAAAACAAGAGACCACACAAAGCCACAGAATTACTCCTAAAGTGATAGGCACCCCCAAAGTGCTCGTGACAGATGAGGCTGCTTTCAGAGGGAAGACAGAAGAAAGGAGGCCAGGTACTGTGGTTGAGCTGCAGTTGTCCCTCTCAAATGACGCGCACAAGGCCACCAGTGCTCCTGCTGTGACTCTCCTGGGGGCAGAGAAAGGCCCCCCTGCAGGTAGAGGACCCAGTGCACCGCAGGATGGGACCAGCCCCCTCATCGCAGTTCCCCTGGGTGTGAAAGAGGGACACGTCCAGTGGTCGAACAAAGTAGTCCAGTTTTCTAGTAGCAAAGAGGTCAAGAGGATCCAAGGCACAGCTCCATCTATCCCCAGGGTGGAGGTGATCCTAGATTGCTCGGACAGGGAGAAGGAAGCACCCAGATCTCTGTCTGAAAGGGGGTGTGTTGATTCTCAAGTAGAAGGAGGGCAGTCAGAAGCACCTCCTTCCCTCCACTCCTTTGCAATCTCACCAGAAGCCACAGAGCAGGGAGAAGACAGCAAGCGCTCGGAAAAGGATCACAGACCTCTCAAGCACAGGGCAAGGCACGCAAGTGAGTATGTCCCAGCTAATCATTTGCTCTGCCTGAGGGCATCTTCTGCAATTTTAGATATAATTTCAGGATTAAGAATGCATTAGAAAAAAAATGTTTAGATATTTTTTCTGTGATTTTCTAACTTTCCCTGTCTCTTTTTCTTTTAAACCATGTTTCTGTTCTTGTTTTATATTTTTTTTTCAGGGTAATACAAAGCTCCTGGTGATGAGCCAAGAGTGTACCCTTGCCTTAACTGTGCAGAATAACTTTGCTGGGTAGACTTCCACTTTGAAATTTACTCATGATTTTGTCCAACTAAAAATACTTACATCTGCAGAAAGGGTTGAACTCTGCTGGTCTTCTAATGCATGTTCAGAGGCAATCTGTAGAATATTAACAAAAAGAGCAAGTTGCTTGCACATGTCTAAGTGAATCCTGTAGATTTCTCCTTTTATAGCAAAAGCTTTGCATTGCCATTTGCACCATCTAAAACCAAAGCCATGCCACTGCTTTGAAAAGCTAACAAAAAAGGCTAGCAGCAAAGCTTGATGTTGCCTGCAGAAGAGATTTTGACAGACACTAGCATGTGTATAACTGTTACATGATCCTTTTGGTTTTGTCAGCCTTCTCTAGACTGTAAAGCGAACATGTTATTTCTTCTGACTCCCATACCCGGAGGTCAGCTCCAAAATGTGTCCAAGAAGTTTACATGGAAGCAAACTTGCAACTGGAGCCAATATTGATTAACTGGGTGTAGACGTCTATTATTTATTAATTAATATTTATTTCTTTGTTAATTCTATTCATCTGGGATCTTTCTATTGGTTGCTTGCTACTTCCCAACAATGTGAGGAATCCTGTCTGGGGATTTAGTAGCAGTATGTCAAAGGTGCTTGAATGTGTGCAGTGAGATACTGTAGCAACAAGCTATTTCATATGCAGCATTGGAACTCCTCTGCTAACCCACTGCTAATTCCTCTGTAAGCATATTTTTAGCATGATAACCATTTGTGTCTCATTGGCAAGTGGATTAGGCAGTTACTTATGCCTAAGTGTCTGTATGCAACCCACACATTTCGGGCATACTAAATGAAGTATAAAAGAAAAGTGCACATGCTTCACAGTGTGGCTGCGAAGTCAGAACCAACTGTGGGACTGTGCCTGCATTTCTTAGAGAATTACTTGCAGTGCCTGTCTGAAAAGGCAAAAGTACAAAGAATGAATTACTTTTTACATTTTACATATTAAAAGAAAGAAATTTCCAAGCATAGAGAAGACTTTGTGTGCAGCAAATACTATCCATATTTTCTGCACAAATAGGAGTTATCATGCAGCATTTAAGTCTGAACTAGAGAAGAACTTATGTTATAGGTGCTTGATCTCTCTATCAGAAATTTTCTCTGTAAATAATAATCAGATTATATTTACCTGAGCAGGTAGCACCCTAACACTAAAGCCCATACTTTTGGAAAATGTCTTGAGTGACTGTTGTAAGGAATTGGATCATCACAGGACTGAGCAAAGGATTTTGTGATTTGGCTCTCCAACAATAGAATATTACAAATTGCTGTTTTGGGTGCCATGCTCTTTCCTCTTTTATAGATTCTTGTGAGAACCATTGGTCCAGCCATGCTGACATCCAGTGTGATGGCAAAACTCCAATTGTCTCTAATAGGAGAAGTATCAGACTCCATCTACTGACATGGCTAAAAGGATCATGACTAGAAAACACACCACATGGCTTTCTTTAATAAGTTTGCTTTATTTATGCTAGTAAAAGATATTAAATAATTTACTGTTCTATTTTCTTATACCAGAGGCATCAGGGGCCACTGATTTAGTCAGGAAAAGCTTTAAATTCCAGGTGTTTTGAAGGGAGAAGCTATTGAGGCTGTCATTCATGAGACTCAGTGGCAGACTATGAGGAAGGGAAAGCAACAGGGACATCACCTGACCAGTGTTGCCCCATGAGGCACATGCTCCCTGTCCCACAACAAGGAAGCAGTCACGCTGATGTCCAGTGCAGCCATCAGCTTTACAGCTGCATCTGATGTACACGTGACCTGATGAAGCCCAGCAGCCTATGCTTTAAGAAATACGTGTCATTGATATATGCTAGTGAATACTCCTGAGAAGTTAGCTGAGTCTCCTTGATTCTGTTCTTAAATGTGTATTCACCCTTGCCACACTTCCAAAATAAATATTCTGTAGCTGGTGTATCTTACAGAATTTTGGATTATATTTCATGTTGCGGATAGGTAAAACCTTGCAAAAATTTCAGATAATGCTTGTTAAAAGACTGAAACCTGCTTTCATTGAGTACCATGACCAAACTCCCACGCCTTCCAAGGGGCTGAAATCTAATGCTAATATTTTCTGTGTCTGCCTTTTTGTATGTATATTTGCTTTTAAATAGCTAATACATAGAAGCATCCTAACCTTTAGCAACTATACATGATTTGCAATTTCTAGGGGTGAAATAAATACCTAAATGGCAAAACATGCTACCACTGCCAGACAGAAGATGCTCAGTCTCATTTGGTCTCAGATATTAAGGAGTCATGGGTCTGGCTGGCTGAGAATTGCTGCTGTAAGCCTGGGAACTGTGGCCAAATACTTGGTAAATACCAGACCAGAAATTGGATAAATGAGAAAATATTGCCTGCCTGTTGGTGCTGGGAATAAAAATAAATAATGCTAGAAATAAAGACACATGTAATGTTCCTGTTCAACTAAGACCAAAGAAAGTGATGTAGCCTTTGAACTTGCATGGGTGTGACTCTAAGGAATGCTGGGTATGGAATTTATAACAGAGCTGATACTGTGAGAAAAACTTGAGTATAATGAACTCTCCATACAAAAGAAAAGAAATGTTTTAATATGGGAAAAGGTGAGAGTGGATAAATTTCAGTACAGAAAAATGGACTTGTTTGTCTCCTTGTAATATTGTGGGCCACATGAAATTAAATGTGCATTTTGATTCCTTCCACAGGGCTCCGACGAAGCGAGAGCCTGTCGGAGAAGCAGGTCAAAGAAGCCAAATCTAAATGTAAAAGTATTGCACTGCTGCTGACGGCAGCTCCCAACCCCAATTCCAAGGGGGTGTTGATGTTCAAGAAGCGCCGCCAAAGGGCGAGGAAATACACTTTAGTCAGCTACGGGACTGGGGAGTTAGAACGTGACGAGGACGAGGGTGAAGAGGGTGAAGGTGAAGAGGGGGACAAAGAAAACACCTTCGAGGTGAGTTTGCTTGCAACGAGCGAGTCAGAAATAGATGAAGATTTTTTCTCTGACATTGACAAGGACAGTAAGATTGTGACGTTTGACTGGGACAGTGGTCTGCTCGAGGTGGAAAAGAAGACAAAAAGTGGAGAGGAGATGCAGACGCTTGCAGACAGCACAGGGAAAGGGGCCCTCATGTTTGCCAAGAGACGGCAGAGGATGGATCAGATTACAGCAGAGCAAGAGGAGATGAAGGCAAGCACAGTGCAGACAGAGGAGCACAGGGAAACCACCACGACAGAGAACTTCCAGAAAGTGAGCTCTTCAGTCTATCAGTCAAAAGAGGAGGAAATGTCAAGACAGCAGACATGTGTGAGCAAAAGCTACACAGACATGAGCCAGAATCACAGTAAAATGGTACAACAAAATGGCTTTGGCTTAGCACCAGGCACAACCCTCTCTTTCCAGTCCTCTGGAGCCCAAAAAGCAGCATCTTTGAATAAAACAGCGAAACCCTTCCCTTCTGGGGTTCAAAACCGAGCAGCTGCACCATTTTCACCCATAAGAAACATCACCAGTCCCCTTTCAGATGCAGCAGCACCACCCCCTTACTGCTCAGTCAGCCCACCAGCTGAGGCTTTCTACAGACCTGTCTCAGCCCCTGTGGCCAGCAAAGCTGCCCCAGTGTGGGCAGCCACTGAGCCCACAGAACACATAGCATCCAGGGATGAAAGGATTGCCGTGCCAGCCAAGAGAACTGGGATACTGCAAGAGGCAAAGAGAAGGAGCACTTCAAAACCTATGTTCAATTTCAAAGACGCACCCAAAGTAAGTCCTAATCCTGCCCTGTTGTCCCTTGTACACAATGCAGAGGGCAAAAAAGGTACCGGAGCTGGTTTTGAGTCAGGACCTGAAGAAGACTACCTCAGCTTGGGAGCAGAAGCTTGCAATTTCATGCAGACGCAAGCATCTAAACAAAAGGCCCCTCCTCCTGTTGCTCCAAAGCCTTCACTCAAGGTGTCTCCTTCTGCTGGTACTCCAGTTTCACCAGTCTGGTCACCTTCACCTGCGGCTTCCAACAAGCCTCCTTCTTTCCCAGCACCAGCCTCTCCTCAGGCAGCATATCCCGCACCACCCAAGTCTCCACAGTATCCTCATAGTCCCATCCACCCCCCAAGCACTCTCAACCTAGCTGGTCCTTTCAAAGGGCCTCAGGCCAGCCTGGCGAGTCCAAACGTTGCCCCCAAGTCAACACCAGTCACCCCAAGTGCTGGAGAAACAAAGCCCCCCTTCGAGATGCCACCAGCGATGAGTGGGAAAGGAGCACAGTTGTTTGCCAGGAGGCACTCCCGGATGGAGAAGTATGTGGTAGATTCAGAGACTGTGCAGGCAAACATGGCACGAGCCTCATCTCCGACTCCATCTTTACCAGCTTCTTGGAAATATTCATCTAATGTCCGAGCACCTCCACCTGTTGCTTATAATCCCATCCACTGCCCATCTTACCCTCCTGCTGCTACCAAGTCTTCCTCTAAGTCTGCTGCTGCTGCTACCAAAAATACAAAAAGAAAACCCAAGAAAGGTCTCAATGCTTTGGATATTATGAAACATCAGCCTTATCAACTCGATCCATCTTTATTCACTTTCCAACCTCCTAAGGAAAGCCTTGCCATGAAGCAGACGTTGAAGCTGCCCCCTTCAAAGCAAACGCTGCCTTTACCTACCTACCTACCACCTGGTGCTGGCTCTCCAACCAGGGCCCGGCCTTCTTCAGTGTACTCCGTGCCAGCCTACGGTTCCCAACCTTTGTTCTCGTCAAATGCCTCTCTCCCTGGAAATGAATCGTTTTCACCCACAAGCTACTCTGCATTTTCTAAGCCAGAAAGCACCACATCCTCTTTGTTTACTGCTCCGAGGCCAAAATTTTCAGCAAAGAAAGCTGGCGTCACTGCACAGGTGTGGAAGCCATCAGTTATTCAAGAGTAAACCTGGAGGCTGAAACTTAGTGTCCATTTTGCTTGCAGTCACTGGTTTGCAGTGGTCACCTGGCACACAAACTGTGCCAGTGGTATTCCTTAGCTTACGTAAGAACGTCAGATGTATCACCTCAAATCTGGGTCCAAAATAATTGAACTTCTTTAAGGAGTCAAAATAGATAAAAATTCTAGCACATGTATGCATATTATCAGGTGCTTTATAGACATGACATCCTGAAATGAAGAGAGACCATTGCATGAAGTGAGCAGGACACTAGGTTTTTGCTTTAGGACTATCACAACAGAAAAACAACAGCAAGCAATATTCCTGGTATGTCAAATTAATAGAGAACAGCTTTCTTTCCGTCCCTCTCCCCGTGTTCTAATTTCCTAGGGATTTGAGGACTTTATTGGTTTTTTTTAAAGAAGTGCCTTATTAACTAATAGTAATATGTATTATTAACATAGTATAAAATAGATACAGTATTAGACTCTGACTGATCACTAGCAGAACACAACTGGATAGACCTTTGGCCTGCACAGAGCTCCAAGGAAGTCACTCAGAACCTGTCATGGCTCAAAGGTCCTTCCACAGGAATCTGATTGATCAGCCAGGGGCTTAGCTTGTAAGCTACATGGATCAGCTGTGATCCAAAATCATGAATTGCCTCTGTGATTTCACAGAGAACATGCTATAAGAGATGCTGGAGTGTTATGAAGACTAAAAAGAGGTGGAAAGACAGCTGGACAAATTGTTAAAGATTTCCCATTTTGGGGAAATTTGACATCCCAGATGCGGGCATATTTTTAGCCAGAGTTTGCCTTGGACCCAGCAAGTAAGAAAGAAGCCTGTAAATCAAAATAATTGAGTAGTCAGAGAGGTGAGCTGGGTTTTGCAGCTGCAATGTGATGCACCAGTTTCTTGTGAAAGCACCATGACTGAGAACTGGAGGGCTACCTGTAGTGTAGCGTACTGATCCTTGCTCCCAGAGTGCTTTGTGCTACAGAAATTAACAGTAAATCATGATTATGACCATTGGTCTGACTATTGGTCTGTCACACACATTCTATTATTTTCACTTATCTACAGTGCTTCTTCCCACTTTAAATCTTTTTACTCTGGTCTTATACTTTTATCTTTTACTTGTCGTATTGGGGACTAGGGATTGAAATACTGCTACTGTAGAAGATTCTTAAGAGCCTGTGGTCCTGAACTGTACTGTATAATCCTGCAGCAAATGCAGAGTCTTGCTGAAATCAAAGGGCTATATTTGAGTAGTTCAGCATGTCTTTCATTAGCATCAGTGGTGCTAGGGCTCAAACAAGGTGCTGTTTCTCACAACTAAGGGTATCAAAATCCATCCCAAGAGTGAAGCTAAAGATTAAAGCATCACTCTGTAAATAAAGGTGGCAGAATCTGTTGACATATTTGTTTAAACTCATTCAGCTAATTACAGAGCAGATGATGGACCTTTTATATCATAGCAGGGTTTGTGGCACTGTCTATCTTGATGAAGAAAACATTCCTAAGTATGAACAAAATCTCCATAGTTTGTTCCCATGATGGTAACTCAAAGTGCAATCAAAGTTGAGAAGAATGCACTGGATTGCATGTGCAGAAAGCAGGCTAAAATCAAACTCAAGCCCATAAAATACACTCCTCTGAATTCTGGACCTCCAAAATTCTACTCTCCCCTTTAAATTTTACATTGGGATACTGACTGCATTAGAAGAAAATGACCAAGGGGTCCATGTCCCCCTTAAAATTCAGGAAAATTATGGGAAATTTGGGAAAAAAATAGTTTGGAAAACTCAAGAAATATTCATACTGAATTTACCTGGAAACAGAAAGTAGCAATATTTTAATCCTTCGGAGACCTCCCTTCTACCTGTTTTCCACTGTCAATATCTGTACTTTTCTTCTCTCATTAAACTTGTCCCTTTCCTCTCTGCCTGTTTGCGGTTTTTTTCTTTGGTTTGGCTGCTATTTTTTTTATTTCACTTACATGTACAGACTGCCAGTATTTTTTTTGGGGGAAGTCTATTTCCCACGCTATCCTGATAATATGAAACTTCCTCCATCCCCTTCCCCCTTTGCCCTTCCCTTCCCTTCTCTTTCCCCTTCCTCTCCCCTTTCTCCTTCCCTTTCCTCCCTCCTTTCTTCCCCTCTTTCAAAGTTCAATCTAAAGTTGCACACACTATTTTAGGTAGACTTTGAGACACCAGTATGTACTTGAAATAAGGATACCCTACCAAAGGTAAGTAGTGCTGCAAGAGACACAGAAATACAATCAGCCACATACTGCCTTACACGTTTTTGCTTAGTCTCCTCCTGTAAAGCACGTCTGTAAATTACAATCACAGTTGTATACCTGTTCACCTCACCACCAAAAGAATATTTCTTTAATGAGGAGACTTACAGCAGCTTTATCCTTCCACCATGAGTGTTGGTATTGATGCATGTGGCTACGGGACACAGGAGTTTAGAAAGTGCATCTATGCTGAAAATTTGAATTTTGATCACATTTGGATTCAAATACAAGTATTTCATACAGCCCAGAACAATGACAGAAGGATTTTTAAAGCACCGGTAAGAGTTAAAAACAAAAGCCCCAATGACACTCGTGCTCTTAACTCAGTTCCCATTCAAAGCCCAACTCTGAATTCAATTTCTTATACACACATCATTCTACATGCATGGGGCTTGGATCCAACTTGTCTTCAAGACTCTTTTTACTAACCAGGTAAGTCTTTAATTCTTATTAATATTTCAGAAGACTGGTCTACTTAAAGTAGCAGGTTTATCCAAGATGTAATCTCTCGTGAAGCAGATATTTAGAGGAAAGCTGAGCTGTTCATTGTCATGGGTCCAGATGAAAAGCTAAAGATAATGTCAAATGTAGCTGAAATGTCAAGGAAATGAATGGTTTGTGTAGAGGAGCCATCTGAAATTTCACTTGGAAAGGGCAGCGAGCTTTTGTAAATGGTTTTCTGAAAAAGCTATAAGAATTATTTTATTTAATGTGACAAGGCTGCCAAGATACAATCGTCATGTTTACTATGGAAGCATATTTAAGAGTGAATTTTAAGCTTCTCTAGGGGAACCATTCTTACTACATTTCTGCTCACCAGAAGATAACATATTATGAAACAGCCAGAAAGATATTTCAATGAACTTTTCCTGTAGGACCATTTACAGAGCAAACACGATCATCTCTTACAAGTAAGCCTCATTCTTTTGCTTTCTGCTCTCTTAAGGAAGAAACAATTTCACAATGTCCTAGGAAATGTGACAACATGCAGTGACAATAAGCTGCTTGGTTCCAAAAGCACCTGGCAGATGGCATGGAATTTTATAATACACTCATATCAAGGCTTGCAGCAGGCAATGCCCACTTCTTTTCCAGAAACAAAAACAAATCACTTGGAGATCAAGCCAATGCCAGTTTGAGAACAACTACCAAAAGGTTTCAATTAATTTTTATCTGAATTCTTCTTGCACTGACCCTAATTTTATATACCTAGTTTAATTTTGTTTTGCACACCCAATTATATTATATATGAGACATTCAAGATTAATGACACAAAATCAGTCCTAAAAACTGCAGTGACCCATTCTTCTGTCACCACAGCAATCTTGTGGCAGAGTTGGTTTTCTTTTGTTGTTATTATGTTCTAAATTGAATGTTCAGAATTCATAAAAATTTGGATTTGAAGTAAAGAAACACCAAGAGGTATCAGCAGGCTCAAAAAAATAAGGAAGTGTGAAGCTTGTGTGTGTGGTTCAGATAGAAAAGTTAGTGCTAAGAGGCAGAATAGTAAGTTTGAGAGAAAATACTACTGAGATTAGAGAGACGCAAGCTGTGGGGAGAAAACTCCACAGAAAAACAAAGACTGCACAGGCTAAAATACCTGTCAGAGGATTTTGAAATACTGAAGGTAAAAGAACTATCAGCAAGAGGGGTTCACTTATTCTGCGTATAGAAATGGCTGACTATTTCCAGACTGCTGTTGAAATGTTTCTGGTTGAACTCCGATAAAAGACTATAAGCAGTTATAAAATAACTTCATACCAGATGATGCAATCTGGGAGAAGCATTGGTTAGCAAGGATCCAGGATGACACCTCAACGAAGGACCAGCCTGACCATCATGAGCTGCTGCTCCAGCGTCTCAGAGGGGAATGTGCTGTACACTATGAAGCAGGGGATTACCAGGGAAATGACAACAACTAACAGTATGCAAAATCTTTTTCCTTTTTTTTTTTTTTCCAGGGTCCTTTTCCAGATTTGCTAGCTTTAAAATTCCAAACCATTTGGTTCTAAAAAGATTCACTCTTCCGGTTTTGCCTTTTTACATGATGCAACTTTGCTTACCTGAAGTCAAACACCAAGGATTCCACTGGTTGCTTTGGTGGTTTGGCACAGCAAGTGCAAACCTTAATTACACAGCTTGGCATAATGGTATTTTTTAATGACTCCACTCAGCTTGAAATGGAAATGTTATACAAAGAAGAAACTTGACAAGATATTCAAAAACCTGTGGATTCAGAAGCTCTGAATTAACTCACTGTTGGTAGATTTCTTGGAAAAACATGAGAGCCTGGTAATTTCATGGCACACTTGGTGCCACCATCACAACTTCACAGTACCCATGGCAACAASTGGTCTTATTTTATAGTAGAAATTACTTCTGCATGTGATTACATAAAGGAGGAATTGGAATCACTCCAGAGTTATGTTTGACAAATGCTTTTCAGGCTGGTTGCTTACTAAAGGAAGCACTTCAGGTTTTTGATCAGATTTAGAAAGTTTTAAGATTTAAAATCCTGAAGCTTGGTGAAATACTAAATTGCAAGGATATCTACAGAAGCACAGTCGAACTCTTCCTTCACAAGCTGAGACAAACCATATGACAGTATTCCCACGGGTTTAATATTTGCTTCCTTAAGTAAGGCAGGCAAAGACTTTCTTTGTGTGCTAATCAAGTCTCCAGTTATTGTCTACTGTATTTAAATGAAAAATCTATTCCTGTTTGTAATGATCTTGACAAACTGTTTTTAATTGCAGTGCGTGTGAAACCTGCACAAACATTTGTGGTAGGTTAATAACTGCACATTCCCTCAGGCTGAGAAAACTCAGCTATGAAAGAAATAACTTACTGAACTTACAGATTGACTRTCTGGATGAAGGCTTCTTGTGTGGGGAATTAATGTAAAAACAGCATTTCAAAAGAGAATCTTTGATTCTTTTGAAAATCTTTAGGATAGAAATCTTAAACCAGAGACTCACCTCATAATTCCAGGCGATTACAAGATAAGCTGCTATGAAAATAACCAGGTCATTTCTAAATAGGTGTCAAGACTGAACTGTTGAACAGATGGAGTGTTTCTCTTGATGTTTCAATCTAGATCTGAAAGAGCAGATTGTAATGGTTTTAAGAAATGTACAACAAACAGAAGAAAAGGAGAAATATTAAAGAAGCAAAACACATTCCCAATCATGGAAGCACATGTTGGATTACAAAGAGTGACATGGAGCACAACACTTGGTTTCAGTATGGGCTTTAACAGATTGAGAAGCAAAGAATTCAGTACATTTATATTAGAAGCAGAAGTTTCCATACAGTAAAAACCTATGGACAAGTATTTTCAGTTTTTTAAAAGATTCTTTTTTCCCCAAAAACCATCCATAACTGCTAGTGATTTTTTTCTTTGATATGTGAGAATGCTACTTCTCACAGCCTCACTATGCAGGTTGTTGTTGGCACACAGCTCTACACTGCAAACAAAACCAAAATATCTGGTATCTGGGTATACTTTGTTTCCTTCCTAGAGTACTGAAGTAGTACTGAAGCAAGCACCTGACGCTATGTATACAGAATAATGAGAAAACAATATTAAACACTACTGTTTGGATTGCAAAGTGAGGCACTTGGAATTCTTGTTGCCTGTGTCAGCTTAATCCAACCTCCCTGGGCATTTGTGTGGCCAGAACATCTATAATCATGCCATCATCTGCCATTTTTGCTGTAGGACTCCAGATGGGGATGCCCATCCGACAAACAGCTCTTTGCTGTTTTGTTTAGACATCCTTCCATGCTCAGCACCATTCCTGACTTAATGCACACTCTTCAAAACGTGCCCTTCATACAGAATTATTTTCTTTTGGATTTTTGCTGCTAGCACCCAAGTCATTCAGAAGTCAGAATTCATCTTTACACTATTGAGTACATAATGCACGAATCAAGTGTCACTGACACCAGGACACTCAGTAGCCCTGGGTGTCCAGCTCAGGACACTTCAAGGCATCTCAGAGTCCAGCAGCACATGCACTACTTACTCTGTCAAAGTATGTGATCCTTAACATCACTCTGTGAGTGTTAACAGATGGCAGGTCTCCTCGTGGAATTCCAGAAAGGGAACCCACAGTGACCAGTTACGTATTCCAACCAGCARAAGCACCTTTTGCACAATGTACTCCTTTGTTAGAGAATCCTAAAATTTCCTAAATGAAGCCCTGAAATGGCAATGGATGGGCAGAAACCCTAAAATTTAAGCAAAATGCCTAAGCACTGGGCAATGGTGCTTGTGTTTCAGAGATTTGGAATAGGTGACCTTCCAATTTCACTAGCACCGACTCAAAGTAGCTTTTTAAGACCCAAACTAAACCCTGGAATACTATCATGGAGCACACTGTAACAGGGCCCTCCAGCATGGCTTGAACCACCAGAGATCCCTGCCATCATGCTGCTGCAGGAATGAATCAAATCCTCCTGCCTCACAGGATATTGAGCTGCAACAGGCTGTACAATCATGGTGCTCCTATCGAGCCTACGTTAGGTTCTCGGTGGGAATGTTCACACACAGAGACATCTGCACTGAAATATGAGACAATTCAGACACAAGGATCCGTCTCAAATCAGTTCTAAAGCAGGTAGTAGTACCACTTCTCATGGCAGCAAGGTCAGAACATAGGACCAACTTTGCACTGGGAGCTGTGCAATATAAAATCCAGAAGGTGGCAGCAAATATTCTTCCTTATGAGAAATAAATGGTTTATGCCAAGGAAATCTAAGATGCCTATGGCCAAAAGTTTCAGCCATTTGATTTCTATAGGCATAAATGTATTGTATTTTGATAATTGCATGTGGATAAAGATTAAATGATAATGAAAAACACTGATTTTCTTTCATTTGCACAGGTGTGAAATGAGCTAACTGAATAATCTATGACAGGTTATAAATAGTCTTATATTTTTTAACCACATAGGCATTTTGCAGTAGTGAAGGCCTAATTCTAATAATTTGCTTTCCTCTTCTACCATTACTTGACAGCTAAAGAGGACTTTATTGTCAAAAGCAAAATTTGTCACAAAACTTACATGAGATGGCTGACAGTAACTGTTTCATTAGTTTGTATATGAACTATGAAAACAAGATTATTCTCACCCGAAATAACACCAGATGTAGAAACAATCTGAATTTAGAATAAATTAGGTTCCAGTCCTATAATTTCTCATTAATTTTCAGAAGCAAGCCCTGACAAGACAGCTTTGAGGAAGTCAGGATCAAGCACGAACTATGTTATTCTAACCTATTCCTAGTCCCAGTACAGCCACTGACAAGGTTTTAGTTGTTAGACAGGTAAGCTTCTCTCCCTCCCCAGGCATTTGCACCCCCATTAGCCAAATTCCCATTTTAGTCTACTGTAAAATATTTCAGGAGTTTCAAATATATATGATTTTTCCATTTTATTTCAAAACTTTCGGTAGCTGTATTGTAAAATAGCTGTAGCATTTACTCCAGAGCTGGCAGCATTTCAGAGACAAATTATTTTTTCATTACAGAAAGTTTAAACTGTGAATGGTTTGGGAWAAAAAAAAGCTGTAATAATATTACAATTATATTGTAAAATTACAATTACAACAATATCTCTCCCTTCTCTACTCAGTTCAGTTTAAAAACCTGAAGTGCTTCTTTGACATTTAAAAAAAAATTGAAAGAAGGAAAGAATTGAAAGGCATAAAAATTAAGTATAACTTATTTTGTCCTACCATTTTCTCAGTGGTTTGGTCTCTAACTGCAGTGGCCCCTACTAGCCCATAGAAAGCCAAAGGAGAAATGCATCACCAGGCTTTTTATAAAGACGGAGTCATTTTTTGAGATAAAACTATTGTTTTATCTGCTTCCTCCTCCTTTGTCCCCTTTCTGTGGAAACAGTATCCAGGCACTATCGTTAACTCAGATTTTACATGCTTTGATATGGGATTAAAGACCAGGACCATAATGAAAAAACAAAAATAAAACTGCTTTAATGACTTAGACACTGAGGTCCAATTTTTTCAAGTGACTTAAYCAGGAGGAGTTTATGTTAGGGAGAGTTTTGCAGTTGTGGCATGTAAACACACATATTGTTTACTTACTAAGGAGATGTGCCCCCTGAGATAGAAAAACAGCTGCTGTGAAATCATTTCACAAAGTAGCATTCTGCATTCTCTTTTGCTCTGTCAAAGGAAAAATACCTTTTTGACTCTTGCCTTTAAAATTTGCACTATATTATGAACCTAAGTATTGTTCTTTGTCTTTCAGCTTTTCATAATTAAYGAGAAAATTGAGATAGCTGTAAGTTCCAAATAACCCGTTTTTCCTGACTATTAAGATATTGCTGAACCAAAGGTATACAGTCACAATCATCCATCTTACATTAACTAGATCTATACATGCACACACCTTTTATAAGTACTGTTTTTATATTCTTTTGCTTATCTATGGAAATAGTTACTTTTGGAAGCAATATTATATTAATTTTAGTTTATATTAATACACACCTTACAAATATCAAAGATGCTTGCAGTGCAGTAAATGTTTGCTTCACTGACCAGTTTATAACTAGTTTGCATTTTCACAATCAGTGTTAGCCTAAACCTACAGTTTACTCTGTTTGCACAGACACCCGAGGCAGTCAGCAGCTGTCAGGATTCTGCAACGGACAGCTCTGAACAGCCTTTCTTCTTCTTGAAATCTAGGAATCACTTTCACTTCAATAACTATTGTAGTAAAGATCTTTCCCTCTGAAAACATCCAGGAAATGGAAAAGAACAAATTAATCACTGTATAGGGTCCTGCTTTGTTTTGCTCTGTAATATTTCAATATTCTAGTAATTGTTTTACAAGATTACAGGAACACAATATGTGATAAAGTAATCATTCTGGTAGCATTTCACTCTTCTTTCCCTTCTCCCTTGGTTTCTGAGATGAGGAATGGAAAATCTCTACCCCTTTTCACGATCTTGTAGCATAAGGGAGACAGAGGGTAGAGTAATTATTCTCTACTTGCACTTCATATTTTCCACCGTGTCAGTTATGATCTGGGCTTTGTGCATTCTTTTCGGTACATGCTTGTCAAAAGATGTATCTCCAAGATTGAAACACAAAGGGAAAATATTAGAAAGTATCACCATGTCTGGCTGCAGCTGTCCAGCAAATGAATGATGGATTCTAGTGACTAAGAGTTGCCTTAATTCCAAAGTCTGTGTTTGTTGGCTTGAAGGGGCTGAACACCAAAGTAGTGTGTTAGTTAGTAAGTGGGGATCTCTCTTACCTCAAATTCTTTCAGCCCTTGTGGAATGGACAAGGTTCTTCCCATACGCTTCAGCCTTCTTCTAGGTAAATGATCTGGAATCCTATTTGCTCTTTGTGAGGTCTTGTCCTCTTACAATCCAATAAGATAACCACACACTGTTCAGTCCTTACTTCATGGAAGGAGAGATTATCTTTACCAAACTAGAGGAAACAGATAAGTAATCTCACATTTTGGAATTTCAAAACCAGACTATTATCATAACTGTGTCTACATACAAAGTAGGGAAGAAGAATTATTTGACTGGTCTGGGAGTATCAAAGCAGGACTTCCACCTTAATAATACAGTAGAATGACCCATTTTGTTAGAAAAGTAGTGAAATACACCTAATAACTCACCATTCTCTGATTAAAATCTGTCTAAGAGAATTAGTTCCTGCTTTATCACTAATGGTTATGTCAAAAAGATATTTCTATAGCTTGATGAACTCTGAAGTTTTTCTCTGAACAGGACAGACTAAACAGTATCTTCATCTAAATGTCTTGAAAAGCCAGATATTTTATCCAACACTTGTTTCAACAGTACCATTTCCCTCTGCATCTCTGAAATCCTGTGAAGTACTCACAGGGCTTTGAACAGAAATTTCCACTAAATAAGGGGGAACTTTTCTGTCTACTCAGCTTGGACAATGTTCTAGAACCCTCCTGATAGGAGCTAACACAGGTAGACTAACTAGGTGGACCTGTTTGAACAACTTTTTCATCCCTCTGTACAACCTTGTCTTCTCAATTGCTTAATTTTCCTAATTACCACCTAATTTCTTGTAGTTCAGGTTATCAGATTAATTTCTAATGTAAGTATGTGGGGGTAGATTAATAATGTTGGGGGGTTTCCTCTCTGGAAATGCAAACTGGAAATAGCTGGCCAGAGCTAAGAGGTGAAAGGATAGTCCTGTTATAAAGCATTAGTTGTGAAATTCGTCAAAACTCTCATGACATAACCTCTGTGTGTCACTACACTTTTTAAAAGAGATTCAGACTAAGCACCACCAAACTGACTAAAAATTATGAAATCTGTAGTCTCTTTCTCAGTTTCCATCTCTCATATACAAGGCTGATACCACAACATGACTTAAAAGCCTGTGTGAAGCAGAGGTCTTTCAAGTTTATTAAATGCAAAAGGATCCTGTAAAAGAAAAGCTTAAAATGTGACATTTCTATGTGAATCTTTGCTAGATCAGCTATATCTTGTATGACCACACACCTGTTGGCTGCTATCTAGTTCATGCTCACAGTGTTTGAAGTTTGGGAAGCTCATTAGGAAAAGTAACACAGGCCAATGTTGTTTGGACGAAATTCTAGCAAAGCCTCTGGCAAAAGAGCCAGGAATTTCACAGCAGATTTCAGAGTGACAGGCATTTAAGCCTCAGGACATGAACCAACGAGTATAAATCAGTGAGTTTAGGAACAACATTTACAGAGACTTTAAGAACCACGTAATTTGCCTGTGTAACACAGAGAGCAGGTCTGGCTTGGGGAAAGGCTGTACCTGCTTCGTGCGCTGCCAAATGGCTGCTGCAGCAGAACCTCCTCATGAACACAGTTTCTGTTTCAAAGTGCTGCATTACTAAGCAGATTAGGATTTGTCAAAAATGAATGGATTGCTCCTATAAGTGGGTCGGAATGTACTGAAATTCTGAGGGCATTGCCTTTTAAAGAAGCCAAAAGTAGTGTCATGTAAGGGYATTAAGTGAATGATTGCATTAACGCCTTTAATTGCTTGTGTTCATTTTTGTGCCCCCAAAAGTGAAAACTAGGATAAGTCTAATAATTTTCGAGTAAGAAAAGCCTTTCTTAAAAGGAGATTGCCAAAGATATGTTCTTGGACAGATGTYCTAGACAGAGTCTGTTATCAAATAAATTAGGCTGTGCCTAATGTTAGAAGGAATCTTGTAAACACACAGAGAATTGTCACAACACGACTCCCTTTTGCATTAAGAATGTTCTTTACAGAGCAAGGCACACTAGCTAAGTAGTGGGAAAGCTGCACATTAGAATGGTTGCTAATGCCATTGTACTTTTTCAGTAAAAGCCTGTCTTTGTTCTGTTTAGTTTCCTCAAAAATTCAATTTGCTGTGTCTTTGTTCCTGTTTCTTTCTCTGCCTCCTGCCTTTCCAGTAAATTAAAGTTCTAAAAAATACCCGTAGACATAAAAAGGGACAGCCAGGATGCCGCATGCTTTCAGGGTCTTTTGTTCCAGTTTGCAAGTGAAGGGGCTTCCCTTTTTGCTGCTTAATAACTGTAACTCTATTTGGTATTTTTTCTTCCTAGGGAAGAAGCAGTGGTCGCTCATTATCACTTCCTGGGAGACCTTCTTCATTCATTCCTCGAGCCATGTCTCCTACTTCTCCTCTTGTATTTCAGCCTGCCCCTGACTACTTCAGCAAGCCAGACACAGCAGCTGACAAGCCTGGCAAGAGACTGACTCCCTGGGAAGCAGCAGCCAGATCTCCTCTTGGCCTCGTGGATGAAGCTTTTGGCCCCCAAAGTATGGAGGAATCCATTGCTGCTAACGTGGTATCGGCTGCTCGCAGGAAAACGCTTCCTGAGCCACCAGATGAATGGAAACTTAAAGTTTCTTATGAGCCTCCAGCCCCAGGTGGTAGTGTAGCCTTACTAGGAGGGAAGCAGTTGGGTGTTCTATCATCCCAAAAAAGCTCCCTGTCTGCCCCAAGTGCCCCCGCCCAGGCTGGCCCTAAGCTGCAGTATCCTTACTGCACTCAGCGCTCCACAACGGATCCTGATATAATGTCCGTGGATTCCAGGTCTGACTATTGCTTGTCAACAGCTGATTCAAACTACAATCCACAGCCAAGGGGATGGAGGCGTCCAACATGAGCAGCTGAAGGGCCTGGTGTATTTTCCCTTCTTCCAGCTTAACAAGCCCTAAGATTTGAGTTGGAGAAGGAAAGTTTCATGCTGGCCTGATGATCTCTGAACTAAAAAAATGAGGAGACAAAATGGAATGGAGCACAGTTTTCACATGACTGCAGCACTAGCAGCCTCTAGAATAGACTCCGTTTTACACCTAAGATTGTTCTGTTTGTCAAAAGGCAAAAATACGCATTTCTTGGGGTGAGGGGGGAGACAAAAGTGGGGCAATCAATGTACTCGATGCAAAAATCTAGAAAGAATGTAGAAAGTGAGAGTAAAAATGCTTGCAGTTCAGCTAATGTGAAAAAAAGAGTAAAATTAGGGCATTTTAAAGCCAAGAAGTATTTTACAGGATCTTGTAGGTTTTCTGAGTATGTTTGACATGAGTTCTAAATATAGCCAGATTTGCAAAAGTTCTAAGGGAAGTGGAATATTTTGAAGCACTGGCTTATCTGCCATATGTTTTCTTTACTGCATTTCTATGATGAGCTAAGAAAGTAAATCAAGGAATATTTTTGCTGTGGCAACAGTTAAAATACATCTGTGGCAACGGTACCTGAATCACCACAATGTGTAGATACAGGAAATCATACACAGTCACTCATTTCAGATGGATTTCAAGACAGCTTCAACGAAATTTTACATCTTGTAACTAATCTGAAAACACCAGGAAGAAAGGTGTTGTTAACGGAGATCAGTACCATGATACTTGAACAACAAAAAAGATGAGGGGTGTATTTAAACTGGATTGCAAGTTATTTTTGTAATAAACTATCAAACAAGTCAGAGGCTGAACAGCCTTTATTTCTCTGTGAAATGCACTATTTGCTGAGCATTTACTGCTCCAGCGCCTGGTAATCTGACTGGCTGGGCAGTTATTCGTGTATCTAAGGTAGCTCAATGTTTAGAAAGCTTTTGAGTTGTATTCTCAGTTTGGAAGACATAGAGAAGTTGTTTATCAAGGGCAATTCCTGCTCTGTGTAGAAACTGGTATGTGACAGAGGGTTTCTGACACGTGGTACACGGTGTGAGTCTAGGGGCAAATATTTGGGGTGTTGSTTATACTTAAATGATGTTGGTGGATCTGAAGGGATGGTGAACGATTTTTGCTGGTGATACATACCTTGCATTTGCAGCTTACTTAAACAATATAAATATGTGGCTAAAAAATATGTATTGCAAGCTTACTGGGTAGTTTAGATGTTGTTAAAGCATTAAATTAACACCCCAAGTTTAACAAAGTGCTGTCAATCCTCCTTATTTTGTGGGGAGTTCGTCAAGGATCTGTCAACCACAGTCAACTAAAATTACTGCAGAACCACTGTTAACTATCCCTAGTTTCAGTAAGGTTGTCAACWGTGAGTGAAGAGAAAGGACTAAAGCATATATGCAGTAAGAAAAAATATATTACAAAACATTCCCATCTGCAAAGAATTTTCCCTTATAGCAATTATAAAATATAATTGGTAAAAGGAAAAAGGAAAATTAAATCCAAGTTCAGTTGAGCTGGAACTTCTCAAAAAAGCAAATAATTACATGAAAAATATAGCCTTAATGAGTTTAAGTTGGCAGAAATTCTGTAGTCAAAACAGAAGTCTCCCTGAAATTCAGCTGGTCCTTCTGACCAATTAGGAAACGAAGACGTGAGAGTTACAAACCTTTAGACTAGGATCAGACTGCTATAGCACCTTACAGATTTGTTTCACAACATATGAATTTGCAAAGAAAAGGTGATTTAGAAAAATTACATGAACAAGGCTGCCATGATATGCCTGAAAATGAGCATTGTACCTCAAAGTTACACATGCACATAACCAGAGTAAATTTTCCTGCCACACAGGCAAAAATAGATTTTTCTCTGCAGAGTCCCTAAATGTCCCCTTTTATCACAACTGGGAATATACCACCAATGGGCCTGTGGAAGTTCCATTAGACTTGAGAGCTTATCTTCAGATTCAGCCCTATCTTCCTGGAAGTACATGCCAAATTTTTACGTCATTTCAGCTAAATTATAAATCAAATTCAAATTCAGTGAAATTTATAATTCAAGGTCTTCAAGGCCTTAACGATTCAATATATACTGGTGCATGTGCCTTTCACAGAAGGCCTAGTGTGAAAAGTACATACCTCTTACATATTTTGCTGACCTGTGGTCCATATTACCATAACAAAACAAGTSCCTGTTTTCAGGTCAAGTTCAGGTTTCTGTTTTGAACTGTTTCCTTTACATCATTAAACAGGAAAGCAGGTTAATGAGCTTGCAGTAAAGCATATTTTTACCCAACCCATGTTAATTCTAAGAATCAGACACCTAACTTTTAAATTCTCATTGAAACTAGTGCTGAGAATTCTGAGGTCATGCATCTACTGGAAGCAAATATTTGCTTAGTTTTAAGGTACATGCAAATAAAAATTGCCAAAAGAGTTTTTAAATTTTGATATTGCAAAACAAGTTATGATACAAAGTGATATTGAAAAGGCTTTAATGCTGTGATCACACAGCAATATGGGAAAACACACTCTAGGATGAAGCTCTTATTCCCCACCCCAAATATGCAACAAGTATGTGAGTAAAGAATTTCAGACAGAATCACTGACTTTCTGTCAGTTTCCCTAGAACAAAAAAAGGGTAGTATTACAAATTTATTCTATTCACAAGCAGGAATTAATCACTGAGTACTTCTGTAAACATGAGAATTCCTGACGTTGAGTTTCATGTGGCTTTGTATCTTCTCAAAGATTACTCTGGGTRTTTAACATGTTCTACTATAGATTTTTTTTTCCTCCTGCTGAGGATTTACTAGCCCTCTTTCCTATGTGGATTCTCCCATATCTAATATGGAATGAGTTCCCACTGCAGCATTTCCCTCAATAGCAACACTGGTAAGTGGATCTGGCCTCCCCGACGCCGTCTATTTTTACAAAGTCTGTGGGCAAAGGATTGTCTCTGAGATCTATTCATCTGCCACAGAGAAATGAAACTAATGAACATTTTTGAAGTTATTAACGGGAGGGCAGACATGAGGGCAGGCATGCAGACAGATCACATAGCCTTGTATAGAAGGAAATCAGGCTAAATCCAGATTGAGATAATGTAGTGATTTCAAAGAAAGCTGCAGGCCTGGACCAGTAAATGAAATATTAATGCATCAGAGCTTYATGAAGGACCCCAAAGCATTTTCCACTTTCTGTTCTTCACCCCATTCCTCCACTAGCAAAGCATCTTTCTATCAAATAGTTGTGACTGTTGTGCATGAGTTCTGAATATATTAATGCAAGTATTTCTTACATTTGTTTTTGAATGCACAGATCTGCTCAGTAAACGTGAGGAAAAAATTCTCCTGATATTTTAAATCCGTTGGCTTTGTGTTCACCCTCAGAGGTGTCTCTGTGAACACACAGAGCATTTGAATACACAATGTAACTGAACATTTAGTTTCTTTAGTTATGTTAGATGATGATGTTCACAACTGTTGTTCATAATTTGTTTTCATTTTGGTTTGCTTTAACACAACCAAATATCTATTCACACTGCATTTCTGCCTAGTAGCAAAAGACTGTGTTACCTTTATAAAAGACTTTTCACTGCTAAAGACTTTCGCTCACGGCAAAGGACACTTTATTTGACAGTGCATGCCAGCAATGTAAATTGTATCACATAATAAAGTGATTTGACCAATCAGATGAGAAACACAATTTTGTTTTCCCTAAATTCTTGTCTGTTTGTTTAAATAATCTGAACCCAAGTAAAGCCTAATCTCTTTTTTTCTGCACCATTTTTAGACTCACTGACTTTGCCTGTCAGTGACCTTGTGCTGGTATGAGCTTCTAGAAGCTTAAATCAGCATCAGGTCAAAAGGCAACTTATCAAATTTAGTAGAATTTCATTTCCATACTGACTAAGCAGAGGAAGGAAACGCAGTGAAGCACAATCTACCCAGGTTAAATAATACAATCAGAACAATTTTCATTGTTTCAACATTTTCATCCCAACCACAAAATTCTGCAACTAAAATCTACTTACTGTAGTTACTTGTCTACTTTAATGCACCTAAACCTCTGTTTAGTTCCTGTAGGTTTGTTCATTGCTGTATTCTCTTGTTGTTTATCCTCAGCTGAAATATACCGTTCAAAAATGAAATAAATATTGTGAATAAATAGTGAATCCGGTCTTTACACTATGCAGGCTATTTGGATAGATAGCCCTTAAGGAAATAAGGACAGCCTATACAACCTATCTGTGGAAAGCCAGATCAGATTTTCACTATCGACACAAAATGAATCACAAAGCAGTTTTTGCATTTGTAAAGCAAGCAGGATTTTTCCCCCAGTACAAGAAAAATGATTGATGCATGTAAAACTTGGGGAAATGAAAAAGCTCCACAATAGCATTTTAAGAGCTTTGCTCTACAAAGGATTTACAAGGTTATAAGAGACTCAGTACTATTCCTTTTCATGGCTACATTTTTATTCTTCTTTGCTAAGTTCTTAAATACATCATAAAGAAAGCAAGCATAAGCCAGATTCACAGTTTAACATAACTCCCTTGACTTCAGTAATTCACAGCAGATTAAAAACCTCACTGCCAGGCGAACAGCCATGGGTTTTGTAGGAGGTTTCACTCTCCAGAGAATGTACTTGGGTTTCTCGGAATGCCCTCGATTTTCTGGTGCATTCATCAATGCTTAAGAGCGTTTAAAATTACTCCAGTGTGGCAGTCTGTTCCCTTACTGAATGTGACGCTGGTGGAATGAGGCATTTTAAGTCCAGAAAGGTGGATGTTTCCAGGCCAGTATCTGGTTTTCCTCAAACTGAACATTTGTGCTTTGAAATTGTTCACTGGATATATTGTTGGACCTTAAAAAGAAGCCTTGTGTTSCTGCTGAGTCAGAAACAGCACTCAATATGCTGTAAAATGTTTGGTGTTTGTTCACACATTTTCAGTCCTAAAAAAAGGACTCRAATATTTTATACTCAAAACAAAATAACCTCAGGAGTGTTTGTGTGCATGCACACTAAGGTGTGGGATTTTCTTTGGAGAAAGAAAGGTAATGGTCAATGAACAGATGTTAATGGAGAACTAGGAGAACATATTGTGCTGTGCTACAGTCCAAAGACAGCTAGAAGGTTACACACATATAGAGAAGAAGGTGTTGATAAGCCTCTAAATCTACTCTTATCTTTAAAATAAATCAAAATCCAAGGATAATTTTGTCTAAATACTGCAGAGGTTCATGACTAATTTTTTCCCTATAAATAAAWAAAAAAGGAAAGATATGCTGCTTGCTGGACAAAAAATGTTGTAGGTTGTGAATAATTTAAACCAGGCTGTAGACAAGTAGAATTTGCCCAAGGCAAAAATGGAAACTAAGAAGCTTTACAGAATTCAGAGTCAGAATAATAGCTATATTGGTATATTTTCCCAGCATAAACAACCTCACAGAACTGTGACAGCTCTAAAACAATTGCCACACTTCAATATTATTAACAGTTTGCTAAGTCATCTTAGTTTTAATCAGTCACTTCCTATTATCAAGGGATGCACTTGAATTTAATCTCAGAAAGTCAGTAATTTTTGAAAAACAAGAATCCATATGAAGTCAGCATATGCTTAACACTGTGGTATTTCTAACTGGTTTTTTCTAACAGAAAGTCTTCTAAGCATAAACACAGCATTTTTGATCAAGTGCCCATCAGCTACTCTGATTTTTAGGTCTTTTCAAGACAGTTTATATTGACAGTTAAATGCACCGATATTGGAACACAGAACTTAAATTTAATTACTTGCATGCTAAAAAGAATAGTTTTTAGAAGATGAGAAATAAATAGATAACTTTTATAGTTTCCAAGTAATTCCCCACTATGGATCCACATAACTTCACATTTTATGTGAAAGATTATTTTCTCCACTATGTCTGTGGATTTCATCAGTTTAAAACCCCAAGAGATTTTCCATGTGGTAGTAAAGTAAAATAAAAAGAATAGCATAGAAATTAATAAACCTACCTACCGAAAGAGTATGCCCTGAGAAAACCTGCATTTCAAAGAAACAAGAACAAAACAAGAAGGCAACGAAACTCCTTTGACTGTGTGGAGCAAAATCTTGATCCCAGCTAAGTCAACGGGAGCTTGACTAATTTACCACTTGTGCCAGCAGGGCAAGGATGTCACCTCACATAGAAATGTGCAGCACCATGAAACACAACCGGTCATGAACTCACAAGCACTGAACCGGCGTCAACAACTCTGTCGATTTTGCAGCCCCGTAGAATTAAAAAAATGTGATTGACAAAGCAATAAGGCATTAATCAGGTT
Source organism: Amblyornis subalaris (assembly GCA_018881555.1). NCBI lineage: Eukaryota > Metazoa > Chordata > Aves > Passeriformes > Ptilonorhynchidae > Amblyornis > Amblyornis subalaris. The sequence goes on from JACAXG010000007.1 coordinate 154,000, forward strand.
TTCTAATGGCATCTTCTGTTAGGAACTTGCTCATTTTGATGTGCAGAAGTATGGGTGGTTATCTCACTTGGGACCCTGCTGAGGCTCAAGTTACTGACTCGGCCTCCTGTGTAATCAATGTGGAGGGGCATTCTTAAAAAGAAATGAACTCTGTCCCCAAAGAAATGCCTAAAATACATGGACTGGATCCCAGGACCCCAGACATACACTTCCACCACTCCAAACTCACCTAGGCTTGCAGAGGTCAGTTTGGATAATTCTGTACTTGTGAAAAGGATTGCCAACAGACCACATAATCCACTCAAAGACAGTGAAGAGATGATCATTGTTACTCTGGTAGCCATAAAGACCTGGAAGTTTAGACAGACGCTTTTTCAAAATCAACTTGGAGGTKTCTCAAAGGAACAGATCACCACTCATCTCTTCCTATATTTTAATAAGCTGCTATTTAYCCTGAAGAATTAGATGCAGATCATTGTGGTTAGGATGTAGATTACTGAAGTTAGATGTGACTCCTCTGCATTGACCCTTGAATAGCAGTATGAATACAGGTTTGGAGAGCAGCAGTCCAAATGGATAACATTCAGACAGTAGCAATAGTAGCTTTATTTTTCCCTGTGACCTTTATAATAATTTCTACTCCTTAGAACGCTCTGCCATAAACTGTGCACCGGAGGGCAGAGAACACAGAAGTGCTCTAGGACTAAGTTCATGACTACAATGAGGATTATGGGCACTTCCAAGGCACGTTGTAATTTTCCCCCCCTCAGACAATAATTTGTTTCTGCCTTTCATATTTATTACTTTTCTGTTTTAAATTTTTGTCATTATTCGCTATCTCCCTTTCAGACACTATAGCGTGTATGTATGAAATGCATTATACTTTTTGACAAAGCATATAAAACTCCTGAAAAATCATAGTTAAACTCAAGAACAGGCAATACTCTATATTGAACACTCACCTACATATACACAGAATGCTCACAGGCCACAGAAGATGTGAAGGTAGGCAGAGAACAASAGGAAAAAAAATAAAATCATGTTTTACCAGTAAAGCAGAAAGATTCTAGTATATCAGACAAAGGTCATGGTAGGTTTCCAAACTTCTATTTCCTTCTGCATTTTAGGGAGCGGTGCAATCTCTGGAACACCTGACTTGTCCCTGTCATGCAATGTCTAACACAGACAGAAAGACAGCTGGGGGAGCGCAAGAAAACAGAGCAAAGACAAGACAGTAGGCAATATGGCTAAGCATACTATGCCTGTAAATAATTAAACCAAAGAGATTATCTTTATTTTTATCCTCTTTTATGAAAGAGATAAGCAGACTAGCACTTTATGGACAATCAGTGGTGTGAAGACCCTAGGTAGTCCAGTACTTAGCTGCAATAACTAATCTGACTAGGGAATTTAATTTATTTTCTGCTAAATGGTGGTCAGTTTGTCACTGAACACTTCAAATTTACTTATACAATGTTTATCTCTCTAAAGTTGTTCAAGCTCAAAACCAGAMAAGCACTTTGACTAAGCCTAGTGCTGTCCAACAGAGGGCAATGGTACACAATCCATACAATCCATACTATTTGCTTTCCCTTACAAGGCCTCTATTTCAGCTGAGAAGCTGTGTTAGAGATCTGTCTGGATACCAGATACCAAACAGTGTCATTATCAGCATGTCCACATATACACTGCAGCAGAAGTGGAACTCAGGTGCCATAAAACTTTACAGTCTGAGCTAAATAAGATGGCATAGGAGGTATTCATACAGCACTATGTAACTATTTAATGAGTACCGCATAGATACTAGTTAATTATTCCTGACCTCAACAGCACGGGGTGGACAGACGTCATGATCTCATTTTACAAATGGAAGGGAACATGACCATGGAAAGAACATGTGCACTGCCCAAGGCTGTTGGGACAATGGCAATGCTGCACTTGGATGCAGACATTCCTGGCTCTTACCTTCACCTATAATCCACTGGCTATTTATAGCAGTCATGCATACTTCACAACCAGCACAATTACATTCTTACAGCTCAGAAAAGAAATAGGAAGGAAGCTCCAGGTCCTTTGAAGAAACAATCTAGTAATTCAAAAGACAGATCAAGTTATGGACCCATCTGCCAGACAAAATTCACCAAATCCTATGACACAGAATGTAAGACTTTGGAGATGTTTACTCATAGTAACCACAGCTGAGTGAACAGAGATTAACCTCAAATGGCAGTAGAAGGATTAGTTTAAAATATCAGAATTAAAGGGGAGTCCACATTTGCTTACCATAATGGAAGCCCCTGTGTTCTCCCATGTCACCACTCCAGTCTCACTTCAGGTCTATAATAAGGCAAACAAAATCCATCCAGATTAACCAAATCTTAAGTTCCTGTTAAATCATGAGCCTCCCCATGAGCCGTTGCCAAATCGTCACTGGCAACGTCTTCAGTCTGATGTCTGTTACTAAAGAGCACATGTTGTTTTTGTATCTGTCCTAACAGAATGTAAAACATACACTCAGCTGCTACCAAGGTGATCAACTCTGCCACTAAAGGGAAAAGAATGACACAGCCACATTTGAARGCACCAAATGAAGGCATGTTTGTATCAGGAGTCACTTCCATTAACCTGGGGAAAAGGTGRCATACATGAAAAATTATGAAAGATGGTGCAAGAGTTTCTCTCATGACTCCTTGAAAACTGCTTTAATAAGAAACTGTGTGATTAATTTAAAAATGAGTGAGCAAAACTTGACCAACTAGCCACTTCTTTCTCGACAAAGTGGAGTTAATAATTAACCTCTCCTTCCAAACAGGTGGCATAACAATAAAAGTAGATAAAATCAGTTTGCTGACAAAGTATTCTTAAAAAGAAAAATCTTAAAAAAAAAAACTTTGATAATAAATTAGCAATGCTAATTCCTGGAACAGAAATCTTCTGGAAAAGAGAGACAGCAAGTACATGAAGAGAAAACTTAAACTTTCTTAAAAGCCCAGTAGGAAGGAATAGCCTTAAGATAACGAACAAATGCATAGTAAGTCATGTGACTACGTGTCCACCAACTCCAGCCATCTCCATGCAAGTTACTAAGGCACAGTATCTGGGGGAAAGAGAAGGAAGTTGGCATAATTGAAATGCATTATGTGCACAGTCAGGAGTCACGCAGACTTGATGTTTCCAGCTTCCTTGCCATGCAGGCCCAAGTTACCATCCACTTGAATGACAGTACTACACAGCTGTTTAATTTATGTTCTAACAATAAATACAATTCAGCAGTGAAAAGCAAAAATATTGGATTTTTCCTCTCTAATCACTCATCCATGCCTCTTCTTTCCTATTGCTACTGACCATGGCTATTTGTTCTATATCAAATGTCACAGCATGAAGATAAATATTTCCCTAGGAAAAAAGCTTCAGCCTTTGTATTTATTTGTGTACATATTATATTATACATATCTTCTTTTCCTAGTGCAATAACATTGAAGAATAGCTTCTGTCAAGAGTTTGGACGAAAAGGAGTCCACATTTCTGGGAAGTTTTGCCCTCAAAAAAGCCCTAAGTCCTGCACCAATGACTTTTATTCTTGCAGTGTACTTTTTGAGGGGGATGGAACTATAAAGACAACTTGAAGTTCCAGACCTTTGCCAACAATATTTTCTTGTTTCTTTTAGTTCTGTTGACTGTTCTAAGCAAATGAGGAATTYGGAAAAGCAATTAAGCTGCAAATGCTGGCAGCCCCTATTTGATTTGACAAATAAGCTTTATCTGAATTAAGGCGTATAAAAATGTTGGTACAGCAAGTGTTACTCCACCAGGCACAATGCCCACATTCAGGGCAGCTCAAGTAATGGAGAAATTACTCAGGAGAGTAAAGCACACATGTACAATCCCACAATGCATTCCCATAGACTGCAAGGAGTTTTAATTCCACATCTGTAGAATATCAAGACTAAGAATGGAAAATATCTATGGCACGGCTGGACTCTTGTAAAATGGAAAATATGAGATGGTAGGAGTTTTGTTTTCTGCTAATCATCTAACAAGCCCATTAGTCATGGAATGCTTCTAAACCCAGTGAATCTGTGTAGAAATAACTAGGAGCAACAACATTAAGAGAAAATACAGCACATTTCAGGAGTGAAATATCCCTTCTCCCATTTCAAAATATTTATTCTTGCAAAGATGGAACTGTGGATCAAAATTTGGTCTTTGATTCTCCATGTCTAAGAGTTATGTATTCAAGTTCACAAYGCAGTAAATTACTTTTTCTAAAAAAAAAAATTAAAGGGGCAGATTGATGATGGTGTAATCCAGCAAGTGTTACTTCCAAAACTGTTGCTCCAACTTAGTAAACAATAGCCTSCAACCCATTGTACACCTTCCAAATATACTGTAAAATACATCCTTACTGTGGCAACCTGCTCACTGGGAGACCTTTCCTGCATGACTCCAATACCAGCTAAAGGGAAAAAAAGGAAGAAATGCCAAGGATTAATCACAAACTTAGATATGATACCTAAAACAAGTGCACAGCAGTATAGTAGATGTGCTCTACACAATGAAAACTATTGCAATATTTTGCACTTTCAGAGGGGTCTAATTGATAGGTATATATGAAGGTATAATGCAGTAACACTTCTTCAGTTGTGATGTGTAACAGTTTTGAAATTTGTATTTGCTTAATCTAATGATACTATATTGAGTTGCATGTAATGAGATTAGGCACTGACTAGAAGAGCCTTTTAAAGGGGTTTGGAAACAATGTTCAAATTTTTGAAAGGTAAGGTCATGACACATCTTAATGATACAGAAACAAAGAAATGGTACTTTTAATTCACTACTTTTATGCTAACTTACAAAAAGAACATCTGCTCAGCTACAGGCTTTCTACGCTTCAGCCATGAAGTATCCCAATTAACTTCAAAGTTAATGGGATCACCAGGAAATAGCCAAACACTGGAAATGTCACAAAGCAGAACAGCAACATCATCAGTACCATTGAGGGAAAATTCACTAAAGATGGTTGCTTACAATTTGCACTGCTRAATGTAGAAATTAGTTCTACATGTGAGACAGGGAAAAAAATGCCCCCAAATCAAATTGATTTGTTTTTTTTTTTTTTAATGGTGACAATGGTGTTGAATTTTTTCCAAGCTGGGCTTCAGTTTCTGAAAGAAGAATCTCCATTTCCACATGGAAACCGCTTTAGTGGTGGGCAAAGACCTAGCAGCAAAATTAACAGTGACAAGACAGAAACTCCTAAATCTCTTTGACAATGAAGACATCAAACAGAAAACAAGTTCAGCCAGACTATAGCTTTAGAAGTGAGGCCTACATCTAATTTCTGATTATTGGAAAAAAAMCCCACAAAAGCAATACACCCCACATTTTCTCTGCTAATACTGAGTCTGCCAGTGCAAAAACACCTTGGACAAACCTTCACAAATGCCAGAGGCAGACTTAGAGCTTTAGAACTGTCACTTTACTAATGAATAATCATTCTGCTACTTAATTAAACAAATAGTGTCTGAAAGCTTTTCAAACACATCTAAGTGTCCCTGCTTCACAAGCATAGCTGTTAAGTGACACCCAATGCCTATAAGGTCAGCAAATATCGCATGGTTGCAAGGGGAACATCCCTTGCTCTGGTCACACGATTGTCAGCTGAAGATGACCAGGAAGTTTATTTAGATGTCTTCTTTATTTCTGCTGCCTTCTCTATGTAAGGATTTCATTTCTTAGCCAAAATTGAAGAGGTCAGCAGAAAAGCTTGCTTCTTAAGTACTCAATTGTCTGAATGAAACTGGCCTATTTTGCACCTAAATTTTTGTCCTTTTTGTATTGTACATTCATTTTCCAAAATCCAGCATGGCTCTTCCACACAACCAATGTAAATTTATCTCTCTTCAGAGGCCAAATAACAAACTAATTTTCCATGTACAACTAATACTGATTTAATTTCTCACATACACTGTAAAAGAAAACTCTGTCCTGAGGGTGAATTTTCCTCAGATCTCTTCATTGGAGAAAAGTGACCTCCTGAGAGAGGATCTGTTCCCTGAGGATCAACCAGCCTTTCACTTGCTCTTTAAGTCTTCACATGTCCTGAATAAAAAGAAACAGACAGTTACTGAAAAATGTTGGTCCAAGTTTGTGGTTTGGTACCCAGTAATCTCTGTTTCAAAAGTCCTTTTGCCCAGTATCACATTGTGAAGTCTCAAAATAACCTAGCCTCTACATATACACTGTCGGATAAGAAAAGTCACTAAATTCATGTTCAAAGCATGTAAATAAAAATTACTTACTTTGCAGAAGCACTGAGACCTGAAAACAGTAAAACGCTTAAATGCCCATCATGTTTTAAAATCAGTTCCCTGTTCTGCAGCCTGAATATGACGCTACATATGCAATTTTAGACATGTAGATTTTAAATGCTCTCTAAAAACAGTCTCAGTAAAGTTGGTGACAATCTAAAACAGGAATTTAGAGACCTGCTGGTTTCTCCCAGTTGTATAGGTGCTTTCTAGCTCTTCCAGCCCAAATGTTTTCAGATGTAGGCATGACAAAATAGGCAGTGGGGTTCAATGTTACACTCAGCACTCATCTGCGGGTCCCCCTGCAATGAGTGCACGCAGTTTCCACTGACGTTCAAGCGAGCTATGCATGTGCTAAAGGGGAAATCTTAYTTGGCAAGTGACACTACCACACAGCATTGCAATCCACTGAGTACAGAGACAAATCCTGCTTTCATCCTTCTGCAGCAGCAAAGCCACATTAGCTGACACTCCCATTCCTGAACCAATCGTGGACATATCCTTGTTTTGATTTAAATATGTTCCTGAGCAGGAAGGGCAGAGGAGGGTAATTTATTTCACAGAAAAATATGAGCGGCTATAATGATTAATGGCAACGTAATTTTTTCATAATACGGAGATACTAAAAAGAGAAAGAAATGTGGGACAAGTTATGTAATGTGTACTTACTGAAATATGCTTCATGTCTCTGAAAGGAGACATGATTTACCATCTCTGGAGTGAACAGGAGCTTTGCCACAGAGGGAAATGTCAGCTCCTTTAAATCACAAATCGATTTCCCCTAATTTATTGTAATTTATGCTCAAATATCCTTGTCAGTATGGCATCAGGGATATGCTGAGGAAGAAGAATTAAAAACTACTACACCCAACACCAGAATATCCACTACATGACATATTCCCACCTCAAAAAGAATAGTATCATTCCTGTGACACGCAGGCCTGAAACTCGGCAATAACAAGGAATACAAGAGCTGCCTCACCCAAAAGGCCCGAGGATAAAGCAAGGTTAACACAGCTTCCCCATGTCAGGACTGAAGGTTCCTGCAGACTATGAGACATTAGTCTGAATCACTTACAAATAGCAACTGTACCCAGAGGAACAAATGTCTTGGAAAGAAACCACTSTTACCTAGAATGACACTTCTCTTGGAAGTGTGCTAAAGTTTCCAGGACAGACTCACTTCAATTCAAGGGATTATAAGGCATGTTCACAGAATTTTTCCTCAGGGCAGCAGGAGTATCACATAGTTTCCGTATTTTTCTTGTAAAACAGGATTAGGTACTCATGCACTTGTCTGCATCAGGAAACAGGATTTTTAGTTGTGGTCTACCGGGCACTGGGGCCAGCTTTCAAACTTCTATTACAGCTTACACAGTGACTTAAGGAAAGGATGCAAAATTATCCAGGTCCCTTCTACAGCAGGCTGCCACTCCTGAAGGAGAAGGGTCTCTTCATCCTTTCTCCATCATGGAAGTAGGGAAAGAGGCTTCCAGGCTGTGAGTGAGTGAGGAGCTGTGGAAGCTACTTTCCTCAAGGGGAAAATAGAAAAACGTTTTTCAGTTAACAGTTACAATAAAGTGGATGCTGATACATACAGTCTAGGGCCTTGCAAAATAAGTAATTAGAAGTTATGTTAGACCATATTCTTCACACAGACAAAAGAATCTGCCTGGAACATGAATAAACCAACAGCAAAAATAAATCTACTTCAGAAGATGGTGAACTCTGGAAACAATTATAATTTACATAAAGTTTATTATTATAGAAGACTGCATGTTCTCCTTTCTGGAGAACAAAAAATACACATGAATAAGTTTACACCCCAGGAAGTTTATCAGTTAGGGGAAAGAATTTGAGCAAGTGATAAATGAAACCTGAGATTCTAAAGTAATGTAAAACCAGAAGACCACTGAAGTTCTATGCAGACGTCCCAGGCAAGATGAAGAACTGTACAGAATATCAAACAATGGAGGAAGAAACTGAAATAATACTAAAAGCATGCTTGTTTAATAACTTTGTTTCAGGAAAAAGTGTTTAAAATAACCAAAACACATCAGCAAAATTCAGTTACTGCGTTACCCTATTGTAGAGTGCTTCATGCTGATGGCAGTGGTTACCACAAGGTATTGTATCAGCCCCAGAAATGTTTTCACAGCAGGGCTACCTATGGCCGGCAGCCAGAATGCCTGTTTTGAACCAAGGCAAGATGTTGATAACTGTTCTCTTTCTCAAGGGTGGGAAAAAAAGGGAAACACCAAAGTAAGCTTTTCCACCTTATTTGTACTGTTTTGTTTTTTCTTTTTTAATACAAGGGCATTTTCCTGCCAATTTTTTCCTGTGAAAACACTTGGCCAGCTGATCCCTTCTTGGGTTATTTTACTGACCATTTCCTGCCAACACAGTTCCTGTGTGTGCACACCACAGTGTTTTTACTTAACCATAACTCCATCTCAACCTCTGTGCCTTTACATTCACATGGTATTCTCAGCTTGGCAGACTTATGTTTAATTTAAAATTATTTCAGCATGAAAAGCTATATAAACCATAGTTAACAAACACAGGCTTGATGGTGCTCATGCTTGGACGTAAGAAAAATAGTCCAAATACTCTTCTTTCTGTTCCAATTTGTTTCTAGCTCTAGAAGCTTTTATTTTGTCCTGCAGCCCACCTTTCTGATGAAACATTCTTGAACTCATGCTTCAACTAGTCCAGTTTTGCTTCGGTGCTGCAACCCCCAGCAATCAGTAGACCAAACACACATAAAATTGAACAGGTGCTTACTGGTAGGATCAGGAGCTTATTTTTCTTTAAACCACAAATTATTTCCCCTCTCCTCACCCATTATTCTCAGCCTTATTTACCAGTGTTTACCATTTTAAGGCTGATTTGAAGCCTTATAAATGGTGGCATTTTGCTCTCTTCTTTGTTTATTTTGAGGAGTTCACACTGTCCTGACTTCAAAACAAACATATGAACTGCAAACCACATGTAAAGGAACTCATCCAGCTCATAATAAAAGTCTCTTGTCTTCTCTTAGTTAGTTTGAAACCACTGAATTTATAGAAGTTAGATCAACAAGGTACTTGCATCATGAGTACTGCCAGCATCACAAGCCAAGTTTGTTTGCCTTAACAGAGAGAAAAGAATTCAATGGATATGAAGGCGGCAAATATTTTTTTTTCTGAGTCAGGACCGGCACATTAAGACGTCAGGATTTAATCTCAAGTTTTAAAGCATTTTTTTTATTTCCAGCTCCTGCACTTACAAGAACCTGAGCCTCCCAACAGTTTCTTTTCAGCAAATTGAAAAGATGTCTGAAGCACGTCAGTCAAATATTATTATGTATTTGCCCCACAATGCAGTTAACATTGTCCAGAAGATGGATCTTAATGCTGGTTGGATTTGTCAATACAAAGTTAACAAAATAAGTATGAAACTAATCCACTGATCTGATAGCATCAGCAGAGTTCATAAAAATCAGATATACGTGAGGTTTGCATTGGATCTGCATCTTCAAATACTTTAAAAACATACTAAGTACTTCACCATTATGAAATGTATATTGGACTAAAACTTGCCCCTTCACCTTCAAAAACAAAATGCCCAAGATACTCTGCCAATTTGATGTTTGGCACACTCCAGAAAACAGAAGAAGTTCAACAACTTGGCAGAATAGTCAGTCTTTTCTCTGAACTCCTTTTTTTCTTGGAATGCTTCCTTTTAAAATCACAGCACCACATCAAAAGCTAACAAAATAAAATTCTCAGGTATCCAAATCCTGTAGTGAAGGCATCTAAATAGACTCACTAGGTATGGAGAAAGAATTTGGAATTAAATGCAGTATGAAAAAGGGTTTATTTCCAAACAAACATCACCCTGCCAAAGAGATTTACGTGCCATGCTATATTTAAGAAGCAACGATCTTCTCTTTAAGAGCCTCTTACACAGGCACACTCCATGCTGCTGACACTATGTCAGACTGCAGTGGTGAGGCAAGCAGGGAGAAGACCTGTATCCTTTTGATGGAAGGAAAAGACCCAAACAGTGTGTCAGGCTCACAGTGCAGTGGACCACCCACAGAAATGAATGAGTTTTCAACCAGGAAACCATCAGAACACGCACATGCTGAAATAAAGCTCCCTGGCCACCTGCTGGCTCTGATTAAGTCTTTGACAGCACAGGCTGGTGCTTGTGGCCTTAGCCCTGGGGATTAAGTCAGGCTGTTGGCTTTGTGTCTTCTCAAAATGCCTATTTCAACCGGAAATAAAGCATGGAAGTGTCAGATAACTGTAAGTAACAAAACTTCCAAAGTCACCCCATATCTGTTGTCCTTGTAGGCCACATTACAATCATACCCACACCACTACCCCATTCCCGAGTTGCTGAGGCTGCTGTCCCATTCTCAGCGAGGAGCAGGGGCAATACTGTGCCTCCAGGAAAAAATGAAGCTCTGCCCYATCACTGCCTCTCCACAGAAAATTTATTTCTAATGTGTCTGTAATAAATGTGGCAAGATCCTACAGCACGGAAAAAATGCCACAGAAGAAATGCTCCCTGCTCCTTGTGCCTATTTTTATGGATTGTTTAACCTCAATCAAACACAGACCAGAGTCTCCAATGAGTTGTACCTATTGAACTGTGAATTTCAGTGAAGGGAAATATTATTTAACAACTGAGATAATTAAACCAGCCTGCAAGCTTGTGAACAAGGGCAACATTTACTTGTCATCCTCCTTTAGGTCTTATGTTTCAGACAAGGCAGTTAGAAAAAGAGAGCTTTTTTTTTCTCAGGCTTCTATGTGAATTGTTACTAAGACTGATGTGGCAAATGTAAATCCCACAAAATAAACCATCCCATTTGCTTTAAAAAAACTTGAGGATAACAAGATTACTAAATCATATCCTAGATCATAGAATGTCTTCCTATAGATCCCAGATAAAATGTTATATTCCTTGGATCCTGAACAGAAAGACAACAGTAACAATATTTTGAAAAGTCTATCAGATTATTGATTATATACTATTGAATACATCAATACCTCGAATTTAATGCTCCCTTGCCAATCTGTCAAATGTAGCTACAGAGAAAGTAGCAACCCAGCATGTAATTGAAATGAAAATACTTCATTTTTCATCTGAAAAAGGAAAAAAAAATTCCCTAAGCAAAAYGTCTGACTTGACATATTAAAAAAATTGGCATTTTCCAGAGTTTTCATAGGCAGGGAAGTATATTCCAGATAACTGTATGGTTTGTAGTTTTTTTCACTCAAACATTTCAATTTAGAAGGGAAAATAGGGAACCCTGAACTGCCGCTGTCAGACTGCAAGACATTTCATGAAAATTTATGACAATAACAGGAYTTAGTCTCATTTGCAACACATGTAGGAAGTCTAGGTTCAGAATTTAGGTAAAAACAGGATTATGAGTACACTTATATCTCTGGGGGCCAGTGTCATTGGAAAAAAAAGCAACTGTTGGCAGTTCATCTAAAGGACCAGTTCAATTTGAAAAAGCAGCTGTTGGCACTTTATGTCTACTGTACTTATTTTTTGGCTCCAGTCAGGTATTTCACAGTAAGTTATACCTGTCTGAAGCTAAGATGGACACAGAATACAGAAGCATCAGCTACATAATTCATTGAACCGTGACTTTGCCATTGCATTGTAATTACAACCCCCGTTTTACAGACAGATATTGCTCATGTTGTGAATTAAACACTACACATATATCAACTTTAATAGCCTGAATAGTTCATTGGTTTAAATTCATGGCATAAAGTTAGGCAGATATGGCAGTCACAGTCTCAGATTGAATTTAAGCACCTGCTAAGAATTGAGGCCTTGTTCAGCCCTTAAATTGCCTCTGAGGAGAGGAACAAAGGACGGAAAAGGAGAGAAAATGAGGGAGAAATAGTCCAGGCTTTTTCCAGTTGCCAGCCTGGGTGTCCTTTCTGGTCAATTATGCAATTCAGAGGAAGCAGTGTGGTGGGAAAGAATCCACAAGGTGCTGAAAAAGACCAGACCAAAAGGAAAAGACTTACTTGGTCAAACAAAAATGCCCTAAAGGAAGAAGACAGGAAAATGTTGCCCTTGTTACGAGGCTGACTAAACATTGTAGTTTGGCACTAGTTAAGTAGTTCTCACTGACACGAAATGTTTGATTTTTGTGATGACGTCACATGGTACAGTAGTTCTTTCACCTTCCTTAACCTTTATTTGTTATTCTGGATATTGTCTTAGTCATGCATATATATGGGCCCTGAACTTCTCTGAGCATTATAAAAGCAAGTAGCATTCAACAGGATCAGTTTTAGTTTTGCAGTTATGACAGATAAACATTCTTTATTTCAGATGCAATGACAAATGAAACTATCCCATTTGGAATGCCTCTTGATATTTCCTCCTGGATTAAAAATCTAAGTCAGTGTCAATCAGATGAATGCTCACTTGATAACCGCTTTTGGATGTGGCTTTACTGAATTGCATTTGATCTTTTTTTTTCCCCCCAATTCATCAGATTAATGTAATATTTAAATTCTTCCCTTCAATCCCACTTGCCAGGTTGGTGGTGAACCACTGAGACCATTCTAGGCTCTTAGTTGAATAGACAAGATTCAACCAAGTCTGTGACCATGCTTGCTAGTACTGTTCAAAGTGTCTGATCCAAGCACAAAAACTAGAAAAGAACTACCAATCAGTAATAGCAGCAGGTCACTTCTCATGGTGAGGATTAAAATTAATATTTCTTTGGGGTGGAGATGTCCAGGATCTCACAAATATGTTTTGCAAAGCTAAGCAAAGGGAATAGAAAGCTTGAGGGAAAAACAATGCAATTTTTTGGTTTGACAGGCAAACTTTCAGGACATTGGATCAGGCACATACATTTAATCTGTCTCAAAGAGCTTCTTGCTGGAAAAGTTATGCACATTGTGTTGGTGTATTTTATTACTCTCCAGATTCCCTTTACAGTCAGAATTCCTTTCTCCTGTCATACCAGGATACAAGCAATTTTCTAATCAATCCTCCAAGCCAAATAAGACCATCATTTTCCATCAGAAAAAGGAACTTCCTAGAACAAACTCAAATCCAAATCAGAAATACAAGAACTTCACTTTGCTTTTACTGCCCCAAAATTCATCTTGCTGTATTCAGACAGGAGGGCAAGGGGGGAATGTTCCCTTCTGTCACTTTTATTCTGTCCAAAGTTGGTCGCTGTCATGAAATATCTGTGCTCTACATATAACACATTTCTTTGATAAACAGATACAACTCTATCCTGGAATGCTGGGTATTAGTCAGCTTCAAATTCTGAAGGTTTCTGTCCCTACTGCAGGAAGAAAATGAAGGGATTTTGAGTAAGAGTTTGCGAGGCGTGTGCTTGTTGAGCAATTACTCCCCAGCACGTATAATACTGAAAAAAATCTCATTTCTTTTTCAGAGCAGACTCTGTATCTCAGCCATCTGCCACTGACTTTAGCCATCAGCCCCTACTGAAGCACGGTTTCATCTTTCACTGAAGGATTAGCCCATGCCATTCTCATCCACTATAGTCTTGCCTATCTATACACTTAACGCCTTATTTTTAAATGTCTCTTTCCTCATTATAACACACAGATCATTATTATTCTCAGAGGTGATGAGAAAATGAGGGGTTGATCTGTACAAGTACGAGGGGGGCATTCCATCAAATTTTCAGTAAGCTCTGAAAGGGATATAAACTCTCTTTGTTGTGGGTGCAGTTGAATCTTTTCTGTTCTCTTCTTTTGCCAGGAAGATATGAGTGGCTGGAGTGTTTGATTCTATATATAACCGGTTGATGTCAGCTGGATGCCAACCCCTTTGAAGAGGATCAGCCCCCAGTTTGTCTCAGTACTAGGTACCATGCAGATCCCAGCACAAGGGTACAAACCATCCAGGACCGGGCAGGTCATCCCCATGCATAACTAACTTCTGAAGCTCCAGCTAAAGCGTTGGCACCGCTTTTTATCTGCACAACAAAACAGTAGGGTAAGTGTATTGTTTCCTGAAATATTTTGACATTGTCTGTCCTACAAACTGTCATATAAAAGACATTTATGTAACCTCTTGACTCCGCAATTTAATAGATGTTTATATTTTTACTTAGTCAGAAATGCACCATCTTTAAGAATGCCAGAGGAACTTGTTTCATTCCTCAAACTCTATATTGGATTAAGAAATTTCAAAATGTAACATTTCTGAAATCATAAACCAAGCTGTAAATTAAAATTAGTTAGGAATTTACATCTTGTAGTATAGTGAGTGGATGTGAGAAGGCCTAGACCACTGACATTGATTTTTGCTGAAGAATTTATGTAACCAACTCAAAGTCCATTCCTTTGAATCTTCTATCCATCAAAACATGTCCTAACATCTGTCTGCAAGCAAGAACTGCCGGTGCATTTTGCAGTGCAGTATTTCTCAATCAGAAACCCCTAACTTCACTGTTTGGCCGTTCTAAACAGGCTGTTGGAAACGAAAGTTGGCCAAATTGTGCACGCAGGCTCAACAATGTAAAAATGTGTTGTTTTTTTTCAGCAAGGAACAATCGTATCAGCAAATCACAATGTTATCAGATTCTGCCCTGGTCAAAGAGAGGAAAGAACAAGCATCAGCCATTATGGATGAAATACACAGAAATGGTATAGCACTGAACCCAGCTTACTGCATATGCAATGTCCTCTAGCCCTCCCTAATACATTTTTTTAATCATAGAGTTTAACTCTCTTACAGCTTTGTCTCTGGGTGTTTTGCCATAAATAATCTTGTGGGAGTATCATGCTGCCTATGGTAACTAATCCTTTTGTAGTTGCCTCTTTTCATTTGAAAGCTATTTTCAGATGAACAACTGCTGTGGAGGAATGAAGTAATCTAACAGCTGATGTACATTCTGCTAGGATAGCCTTTCAGAACATTATTTGGGGTTAATAACATGACTTCATTCCATTTTTAAAGGCTATCATCTAAGAAACATACTGATCTGTACCTTCTTTTTTTTTTTTTTGCTCTGTTTCACTCTGCTTTTTTACATAAATGATAAAAATTTTGAAACAAATGTTTACATCTCT
Organism: Amblyornis subalaris; assembly: GCA_018881555.1. Taxonomy (NCBI): domain Eukaryota; kingdom Metazoa; phylum Chordata; class Aves; order Passeriformes; family Ptilonorhynchidae; genus Amblyornis; species Amblyornis subalaris. Next base: position 169,400 of record JACAXG010000007.1, read on the forward strand.
GTTCCTTCCTCTCAAATCACGTCTTTGTAACTAACACATTTTACTAGCATTTGGCAATTCTCTCTAATGCACAGCCACCAATTAATCTTATTTGACAGAAATTTCACTTCTTTGCTGCTGCGCTGATGAAAATGCAGACACTTACAAGAAGGTTGTTTGATTTTCTAAAACAGGTTCTTAAAGTTGTGCTTCTAGTATGACACCCTAAGAAGCAATTTAATCAGTTGGGAATACAAATCTGCTTGGCTTTCATTAGGTATGTTCTGGATGCTTTTGGAGATCCTTCCAATCCTCCCCATGAAGCCTTTTTTACCATCTACATAAAAGATCATTTTCTAAAAGTGATAAGCACCCTACAAGCCTCACTGGAACATCAGGGAGCTTCACTAACATTTAGAATTTACGAAAGTTATACCACTTGCATAGGATGAAACACTGAACATTAAATTCCTGTTTTGAAAATCTTTCCAGTGGGGTTTTGCTCTAAAGAATTTGTGGATGGTTTCTGCACTCACTTGATGACCATTGGAATTGCATGAAGAGTAGGCTGAGAGACATAAGAATTTTTAGAAAAAGAAGCTACGAGTTTCAGTGCCTAGTCCTACTCCTTCTGATATTTCCAGAGTCTTTTTTCTGAAGCTTCTATCCCTGAGCAAATACCTCTTTCCTATTTCCATTCCCCACTGAACATGCACTCAAGTCTGAAAGCCAGTCTGCCCTTCCAGATTTCATTACAATCCCATTTTTTTTGTTATTGTAAACCCAAGCACTATATGTGCCTGAAATAGCCTGTAAGCTCTTCAGGGCAAACGGGAAAAAAAAAGTCTTTCGTATGTTTGTTTGGAACCAGGCATTTCACATGGTAAATGTTGCTACTATTCATAGCCAAACYAATAAATGTAGCATACAGCCCTTGAAATCATTGGTGTGTTTGGATAATCTGTGCTGATGCTTAACATTTGCCTCACATAATCTTCCCTTTTATTATTTACGTATTATCAGATTTGCTGTCAAGATTCATACACATAGTTATGGTAGCTTATCCTGCAAGATATGCTGTGATATGTGGCCACTGAAGGCAATTCTAGCTCTCAGAAAACATTCTATTTTTGCCTCTTCTTTGGATGCCTGGGATATTTATATGTTAAAAAAAATGGAAGTCCACGAAATGGGTGTGATAAGAGACTGAAATTTATAACTGTACAAGCTCAGTGAAGCCAGAGAGAAAACAGAAGGATAAGCAAAGCTGTAGTCACACAAAGTATAAGCTAGTTCTTTGAGACCAAATCTTGAGAAGTCTTGGTAAAATCAAGGAGAAATCTGGCATTTAAATGGCTAAATTCACTCTACTAATTTTTGACATTTTGTTTTGCCCTGAATTGTTAATTCAATTAGCTTAACCTAAGATCTGGAAGGTGCACAGCTGTCTTTCTGGGCTTTGCATCATTATTCCTAATGACAGTCCTGCAGCTGGTAATTACATCAAAAATCACTGTACAGTTCCAGTCAGTCTCACAGCCTTGTGAGACTCTCCACTGCTAACACAGGTACACAGCAACAGAAGATTCTGTAAGGCAAGCCTCAGCACCCTCGAATGGTGAAAGCATGCCTACTGCATTTTTATTTCAGATCCTTTTTATTAAAATGCTTTTGGGTAAACAGAGAATCTCCTCTTCCTTGTTACAGGATATTCATAGCAGAAACTCCAAAATCAGCCAAGTTTTTCACCAGTGTCTGAGATTACCAGTCTCTGGGCAAGACTGGTGATGATTGAAAGTCCACATCTGCTGTTGGCTTGTGGGACATGACTTTGTCCTATTTTTTAGAGAAGTTGGACACATCATAAAACGCTGCAGGAATAGACACCAACTGTAAACCTTCTTATGGTCTCAAAGAGAAAGTGCATGAGCAAATCAGTGTGTGCACACGGTGACCTCCTCAGCTCCTTGGCTTGTCACTGGCAGACTTGGACTAACCATAATATTTCTAAGACCACTTGGTAGAGGTAAACTTGGATGTAAATACATATGTTTACAGAAGCCCTTGGAGTTCATCACTTCAACCTCATGTCCAGTTCTATACTACTCTAAATGCATTCTTCAGTAGCCACATGATTAACTATCTTTCCTGATATAGTTAAAAAATCTTGTTTCTGATACCGCAACAAACACACTATCTAATATTCATTATTAAAATTTATAGTGCAGATTAAGGTATTTAGAAGATTGTAAACTGAAGGATTAAAGGAGTATTAGGTAGTGACTGCAGGAGGAACTATATAAACCATATTTAAATACAATCTGCTCTGATTTTAAGCACAGGACAGGAAGGACTTGGCAGGAATGAATTAAAGAAATAAAGCTAAAAGGTTAAGATTAGGATTAAACTATGAATTAAACTTTCAATATTATTTTACAATGTCTATCTATGACATTACTTTCTCTTTCTGTCATCCTCTAAATGTCCTCCTTTTCTCATTCTTCGTCACCTTTTCTGCAGTGACACTGAAACTATCCCTAGACACATCATGAAACTAGACAGATGATTAGATTTGAGTTGGCAAGGAATTCAAATGAACTTTACACTTATGATTCTGGGATGCTGCCTGGATACACAATAGTACACAACTGTGGGTTACAAAGTAGCTTGGAACCTTCAGTTAACATTAACAAGAACAATATGTATGTAAGGGAACAGCAAGGCCCAAAATAGATAACACCCAGAGTGTCCCAGAAGAATCCTGAGTGGTTCGGACAGAGCTTTGCAATTACCTTGGCACCCCGGTCTCTGAGGATGTACATCCCACCCATTGTGTACAAACAACAAAAGCTTTTTCTAGATGAAAATGTTGCTGAGTTGTGGGGTATACTTCTTGCTCCTTACTAAAATAAACCCATCCAACAGTTCCTACCCCTGCAGTCGTTTTGAGAAATGATAAAATCAAAATATGACTTGAGGTCTAAATTTCAGGCCACAGGCCAATAACCAGTGCAGTTATCTCCACCTCAGAGCCAAAATCCCACCACTATCGGTCACTGATAGGGCTAAACTGGGCAAGCTGAATCATTTTCTTCCATGTTAAGAACTCTGTTTCGTAGCTACCTCTTAAATAACAGGAGGTTGTTAGGATTCTTCGCACATTATTTTTAAAGCAGAATTGCATGATCCAGCCCATGATCCAGTTAACTTGCTCTTGTTCCACTGAAATCCATTGCAAACATTCAATCGAAACTGGTATGGACAGAAGGGGATCAGCAGGGATGCACTCCAAGGCCCATCAGCTTGTTTGATTTACTACATGGAAACTGTTGGCTATACAGCTTCAGCTAAATATTTAATATGCCTGTCTCAGTTAAGTTTTCCTAAATGTCAGCATATCACATTGTTTTTCCAACATAAAGTTACTCGGAGACACATGCCAGGTTGTACATATCATTTATTCAAAACAAAACACTTCATATGCAATATTGACTTTGGCACTAGGTACCTTCTGCAGTGAATTAATTTGTAATGTTAATTTTAAACTGGGCTTCCTGTGTGCTTAGTCTGATAGCAAGTTACTTATTACCTATAATTTGTCCTCATTTCATTTTAATGCGTTAAAATACATGTCAAAGTTCAGAATTTTAAATCCTGTAGATCATAAGGATATGTGAAGTATAGTATGTCCTATTACAAAAGTAATAGCAGAATGTTACTTGGATTAAGTGTACCAAAGAAACACACTACATCATTGATATAACCCTCAAAGCATACTGCATCTTCCTAGTTTTCCTCCTCAAGTTTATGAACAGAGAACAATTTCAACTAATAAAATTATAAGTATTAAAATAAGTGGCAAAATTAATTATTTTCTTAGAAATTGTTTTTACTATGTGATCCAATTATTGTTATATCTGTTAAATTCTACAACATTCTAAGCAAAAATAAATACTTGGAAAATGGTTTTTTTCAGTGTTTAGGTTACTGTATTCCAAGGTTTAAGTTTTGTCCTTAGGTTGGGGACATTTAGTGAGAGTTCAGTCACTCAGTAATAGCTTGCTCAGTGCCACCAGCATCCCAGTTTCCAGAACACTACCATGAAGATGACCATAGGAATTCTGACATGCAGAATTTTTTGTTTACAGTCCCGATTGATTTCCCCTTCTCTTGCTTATTCATTCTCCTTTTCAAATTCCACAGCATGTGAATAAAGACAAAGAAGGAATTTTTCCCAAGTAGTGAACAAAGTAATAYGCATCCAGTACTTCAGTCTCCTCTTAGAGAACATAAAATGTTCTAAACTAATAAATTCCTAGAAGCACATTGTAATTCTTTGTTAGGACTCTCATTTTCCACACCTCGAGCTTTATTTTGTAAGTTAGTTTAAAAATAGTTTAAAAATACTATTTACTACAGGCTTTCTAATGCAAAATTTTCTTAAAAGGACAAAACATGATCTAGATTACAAAAGCAAGCAGAATATTAACAAATAATTAAAAATGAAATGTTTGTAAGCAATAAAGAACTGGTAGATATGTTTAAAAGGGGTTATCTCTTAGCTACCCAATGAAGGACACAGAAAGTTAACTGAAGGGTTGACGTGGGAAGCCTGAGATCAGAGGGAATTTTGTTCCCAGTTTCAGCAGAAGCCAGTTTTTACTAGTCTGCTATTAYTGTAGTGTGTAGGACAGTATAGATCTGATCTTGGTGATAGCTGAAGTAAATTTGGAGCTTGAGGTGCTCAGCACCTTCAAAAATACAGGTTTGTGGTGTTCAATAATCTCCTCCAAAACTCTGGAAGAAGGCTTAATTTCACTAACACCACGCGATGCTGTGCTGTGTGTTAGCTAAGTATGCACTAAAGTGTTGCTGGATTTGAGGTGCAGGGTATGGAATACCAGGCATTGCAGACAAACCGAGGTTTGTATTTACCCATTGCATTGCAGTCTCACCCAGCTTAAACCTTGGCAAAAAGGTCAGCACGCCCAGGGATATCATGGTGGAGGAACTATCAACGCTCAGCAACAGAGGTGCCAGGCTCTTCAAGAGACGCCAGCGGAGGTCTGATAAATACACATATGAAAACTATCATTACGTGGCAAACAAGCCAAGAAATGTGAGTATTTTGTTATGACTTATTAATTAAACACAGTGAGTCTGGCTTGGGTTCTCTTGGTGCTCGTGATACACATTGCGTATGATTTATTTGTAGTTCCAGGAAAAATAAAAGCAAAATCCTCTACTAGAATGAGGCTAACAAGAAGTCAGTCATTTGTATTTCATGAATTGAGATGCTATAGACAAAAAAAAAATTATATTTTTTTATATGGTACAGATATTTCAAACATCTTTAATCACTTGCTCAACGGAAGTTAAATTACACAGGAATAAAATGGGACCAACTCTGAGCTTTGATAAATCGGTGTTTTTAAAATAAATCTGCACAAAAGAAATCCCATAAAAAAAAGAAAATCTGAATAACTCCATTGAACTCGCAAGGCTATTATTAAACACTATTATTTAAAAGCCCATCTATGAATACTGTCCCCCCATTTCTCCCTCTATTGAACATTAGAATCTACGCAGATAAATTCTGAGCACACCATCAATCTTGTCAGAACTCTGTATGCAGTTCCATGATTTTGCTGTAGTCTGACAAATGCATTTCCCTCTAGTCCACTTTTTCCCACAAAAACTCAGAGTACACATGGTTTACAGTCAGTATGACATTCCAACACATGAAAAAAGGATGCCTCTGGCTCCTGTTCCCTCCCCTAAGTGTCTATTTAGCACTSCTGGTGGTGTCTTCACCATCTTTATGATTCTGCCTGCCAAAGTTAATCTTTCTAACAAACTTCAGGATGACTAGAAAACATTCTGCCTTGATCTTTTTGTTGTTGTTCCGAGTTTAAACAAGTATTATTTGTTTGCTCTCCTACTTCAAGAAACTCTTACTCTAAACCAGTCTATATTTAAATTGCTTTTAGCCTATGTGTCATAGCTAAAATAAGGTAATGACTCGTTATGAGACTCTAATTCTATATTTATGTAACAATGATTAAGCCTTTGGATGTTTCCTTAGAGCCGATAACCCAATAGGAGGGTGGAAAATAACAGCATATCATGAATCTCCAGAAAGTGACCTGCACTGAAGTTGTTATTTCTATTACAAATAAAGGAAAAGACAATCCCAAACAAAAGCAGTTTAACAAATGCAGTGAGTTTTCARCCGAAACGGGAAGAGACGCTTTGAAGAATCAACGCTTTGAAAATCAAAGGGCTCAGACTTGCCAGACTTTTTGAACCTTTGGGTAACATGGGTGCTCTGTCTGGCACAGAAGAGCCTCTGGTGTCTAGTGACTGAAAAAATACTCATTTTTGGTTACACAGACAATGTAAGTATGAAGGGAATACTATCTAGCTAAGAGTACCAGACAGCAGGACAGTGTGCTTTAGGATTGTGCACCCTGGGAATCAGATCTGGGTTGTAAACTGGAGTATTGCTGCAGCCCTCCCCAGAGAATCCCATGCCTGTAAGTGTTCTTTATTCCTTTTGGAATGCAGCGTGGGGAGCCCATACCGAGTGTCAGAATGGATGGCCTCAGCGTGGAAGGAATTCCCCAGCATGCCCCAATGACACCTCCCAATACACCTGATCCCCGGAGCCCTCCACACCCCGACAACATTGCCCCAGGTAAGAAGGGAKTCTACAAACACTAAATTTCTCATTTCATAGCAAAGAAATAACCATTTTTGAGACAGTATCTTCAACAAGAATTTGTTAACGGACTTACTCTTAGAAATAGATACATTTCAGACAGATAATTAATCAGAGCCCCTCCCAGAAATGTAAAGCGGTGATCTTAGTTGCTTGTGTTCATTTTTAMAAGATCTGATATACCCTTTGTACTACTTCTCTCTAAACTGAAAACACATCTTAATATCAAGAGAGACTGCTCCTATATTTACAGGTCTTATAAACACCGAGAGAGATCCTCAGATTTAAAACCAGATTAATATACTGTTTTTCTTTGCCAAACCATTGTTTCCAATACACAGCACACTGCTCAGCAGTCTAAAAGTTATCCATTGTACTTTAATTATCCATAAATGTAAATCTGAAGCCACTAAGTTTTGCTAGAACCCTTTAGAGAGGAGTAACTTTAGAAGGAATTTGCCTCTGGCTGCATAAACTGTTCTTTTTTAAACCCTTAACTGTGAGGGTACTGTTGGCTTTATTTAAAGGAGTGAGTTACAAGAAGGCCTTATTTTGTATTCTTTAAAGACTAGAGAAGGCTAATTTGTTTTAATTAATTTATTCAGTGATATAGCCCTTCTTCCTGTTTATGAATTATCCATGAGCAGACCGTGGTTTTTACAAATTCATTCTTTGTTCAGAATTACTCAATGCATGTTTTGTGCAGACCTTTTCCAGTCCATGTAAACTAGGTCAGTCCTGCTCTGTTGGTGGCTGCCGAGGCTCTGTGCATCCATTGGCCAAACACGATGCAAACAGAGGTGATTTCCATTGCTAAGACATGATACAAATCTTCAAGCCTTTCTTTAGGCAAAAAAGGTCTGGTGGAAGGGGTAAATATTAGGTGACAGCGGGGGTTAAGCTTATAGAAGGAAATAGCATTAATTTAAAGAAATTTAAATGAAGATGATGTAGATGTACTTTTGGAAAATTTCACTCAAAGAGGTAGAATTATCTTAGTTTTAATCAAAAGGCTGTTTTTAAAAATCTTTTTGTTAATTTAGCCCAAGGACTGTGTAGCTACTGTCTGGTTTCAAACAAATGCTTACAATAGAAAGAAATTTATGTAAAACGAAAATAAACTTTAGCCTCAAAAGAGGCCGGAATACTTTGGASCAGTTATCTAAAAGGCTTCAAATTTCCCCTGCTAGATCTCTGTTTCCRTGTAGCTTTGGCCAGGTGACTTGACCCAACTGTTCATTTTACCTCACTGAAGAATTCTGGTGTGTTACTTCCTGCTTACACAGGATGGTGGCAAGGAAGCAGAAAACACAAACTATTATTATAATGGTTTTACCTTGATCACATTGCAGGGTATTCTGGACCACTGAAGGAAATTCCTCCTGAAAAGTTCAACACTACTGCTGTGCCAAAGTATTACCAGTCTCCCTGGATAGAAGCCATTAGGGATGATCCAGAGCTGCTGGAAGCTTTATATCCTAAACTTTTTACACCCGAAGCAAAGCCGGAACTGCCTGACTACAGGAGTTTTAACAGGTAATTCTGAATGGACACTGAATTTTACTGACCAGAGGAAAATTACTATGGAATAAAATGTTTCCACCAGCTTTACAAAACCCTACCACCTGTGTTTGCAAGTGTATGCTTAAACATAAACCTGCACAGAGATTACAAGTGGCAAACAAGCATTAAGGAGGAACCTAGTCTATCTCTAAAGTATGGGACCAAATTTATATTGCAGAATTAGAAATACAAGATAAATTGTTAAAAATACTGAAAGAAAGAATAAGAATCCACTGTCCAGAGAAGTTGTGGATGCCCCGTCTCTAGAGGTGTTCAAGGCCAAGATGGATGGAGCTCTGAACAACCTTCTCTAGTGAAAAGTGTCTGGGCCCATGGCAGTGGATTGGAAATAAATAATCTTTAAGGTCCCTTCCGATCCAAACCATTCTACAATTCTACGATTCAGTGTACTCAGTAAATGGGAAACATGAGCTTCAAACTCCTTTCAGGATGTCTGTTGTTGACTTCTTTAGGTATGGTATCATAGGATCCCTCAGGGAAACTTAGTCCAAACTTTGTTTCAGAGTTGTGTAATGCAAGCTACTCTTTCTGTTTCTTTTAAAATACAACTCACATGGCTTTGTTTCAGGCAATGATAGTGCAATGAACTTTATCCCACAACSAATCCCTCACACTAAATAGTTAGAAGATTTCCTGTTTTATTGCATTATAACTTTTTTATATCTTTGACAACCTTCAGCGACAAATTAACAGATAAAACTTTGCTTTACTTACAGATATTACGGCTTTCAGTAGAACTTCTATCTATATGAACAACTTCGGGTTTTGAAAGCTTTAAAGGAAATTCTTACTAATACCTTTTGCTTTTTTTCATTCCATTTACACTATTTTTATTTACTGAAGTAATGGACAACCCTGCTGACTTCCAGACAGCTGAGCCAAACCAAAACCCCTCCTCAAAATGCCAGACGGCAATCTATTGAAAAAGAAAATTGTTCATGGCCATACAAACGTAGCGAAAAATACCACAAACATCACTTGTGTTCCTGGTGTTGATGTGGGCCTCGACTGTGAGAGCAAGGACTAAAATGTTACACAATTCAACATCAAAATTGGCACTGCAGACACTACATTAATTCTGATTTCCTAGCAGCAATATACATTGCCATGTTAATAACTGGGTCTGTGTGGCACTCTTCTCAGCAGACAAAACAGCAAATACAAGTCAGAGATGTGCCACAGCTGCCAACATTGGAACAGTAACAGCACAGTTTATGTACTGTGGTTATTGTAACCTAAAAACAAAAAAATTGAAAAAAAAGAAAAGAGCCCAAGAAAAAATGCCAAAGATATATACATGGAGACAGAATCAGTTCTCCCCCTCACAAGAGGTGCTAGTTATTATTGTGAAGGACAGGATCAGACAGGGCACAGAGACTCCATTAACAGGGATATGTGTCTTGAGATGGTGTCTGATGGCTTCTTTGTGGATTTTTAGGCTGTCTCCATGGTCCCCTGTTCTGTTAATTGCCCTGTTTACAACACTAACTATTTGGATTTCTTTCTATGTGGATTTTCTCTGTGTATGACATGGCAGAACTCTGACCCACCACAGTCCAAATTTCCTGAACATACGTGCATTTATATAAGGAAAAGGTCAGTATTGTCCCTTGTAACTGCCAAGAAAACCTAAAATCTGGCACATAAATCCAGATCCAGACTGTGAAACTGGTAAATTCAAATCACAAATATATAAATGTAATCCACCACAACTCTCCTTCTCATGGRAAAAAACCTGACATCCAGAAGAAAAGGATGTGTGTTGGCCCCGGAAAAGCTATTACATGTTACAGTCAGATTTATGTTTTTTAGAGGATTTAGAAAGAAACTGAGAATTTGCAAAATTGAAATTCAAGATACTCCCCTCTTGGAGAGGATTTTCCAGCCATGACTTGGATGTCTACACTCCTAAAAATGCACAGGAGAGTGTTTTATGATGGGATTTAAAACAGCACACTGCATGGCAACAGAACATATGGCATATCCAACAGAAGAAGGCTAACTGGACTGCAGTGTCTAGATCCTAAGTCATCCTGTGCATCTAGGTCACAGCATCCTTGACTTGTTTAATTGCAGTCTTGGAGAGAAAGCCAATGATACTGCATTAAACAATTAAAGTGGGATTTAACACCACCATTTTGTTATCAGTGAGGGTATCTATCCAGGCTTTCTATCCTGCCTCATCATCCAGTAAAGTGCCATTGTGTTTGTTCTCCTACAAAGYGCTGGTACAGTCACGATTAGTCAGGAGTGGGTGTGGTTAACAGCTAGTGTGAGGCATAGGATTCCCAAGGGAAATGGGCCTGAGATCCTTCCCGGTTCATGCACTGGCATCTGTTAAAGTGGCACTCAGACTTTACAGGCCATTTCACGTTCCTTTCAGCTTTCCTTGTTACACAACAAACTGTAAAAGCAACACAGCCTTAGCAGGTAGGGAGGTCTGATGTGCTGGAACAGATGCACACATTCGTGGCTTAAAAGTATATTCAGCACTAAACAGYGTCCAGGTTTTTTTTTTCCACTGTCCAGCAGTGAAGTGGTGACTCTGGACCCTGCAGCAATGCAATTTTTATAATAATACCTTTATTCCATCTGCTTTCTTGGAGCTGGATAAAATGTCAAAGGTAGGATTATGAGTAACATACAAAGCACTACATCTTACTCACATAGGACAAGCAAGTCTGACTAGTTCTGCCTCTCCTTCCAGATAAATTCTCACTCAGCTTTCCCAATTCCCAAAGACTACTCTTTGAAAAGCACTGCAGGAATCCAGTCCATCTGGACTGGGCTCTGTTCTCATTGATTCCTGGATTCTGAACTCTATTATAAAACACTAAGATCTAGAGTCTCAAAGGAATTTTGGGCGCTAACTTGAAGTGATGTGAGATTAGTGGGAGCTGCGTGCTTAAACCAGTTCCTTAGCACCTAAATACCTCTGTGAAATTAGCATTAGCTCTTGCACTAAGCTCTCATGAAGCACTGAGCATTTTGCAGGATCAAATTCTTTGCTCCTGTCTCCTACTTTTTGCAGAATTAATGATAAGCAAAAGGTTCTATGAATGACAGTCCCATTTTAAAATGTGAAATTCACATGTTATGTAATCCAAGGTGCTAATGTAATACATTCAAAATATTTCTTCACTTTTCCAAATAATCAACTACAAGTCTCCTATGTTGAGACAATATAATGTTCAATAAGAAAGACTAAGGGTAAAAGATTAAAAAGAAACCCTGCTAAAGGAACAGCTAAAAATAAACATCGTGCCTCCTATTGTTAAATCATGCACCTACTTTTTAGGAATATGCAAAGTGAATATTAAACAATCTGTTACACTTCCTGGTGCTATTTCCTATGGCTCTGGACCAGCATTTCCGCCCTCATTATGAGCAATGACTACTGGAATTTTTTAGGCATGAGATTTAGGCTTCTATACGATGAATCAGAGGTAGCACAGCTCAAGTAGCACAGCTGATGTGAACACAACAGSGGTCATTACAACACCATGTTGTCAGACAAGTTACTGCTCACAAGAATATACTTACTGCTGCTGTAAAGGAAAATCAACATCTATTAGCCAATTAATGTACTCTCCTTTATGTCAATCATCATGTGCCCCTGCCTATAATGCAGGAATGCACGGCTCTCTAAGGCCAGACTTTGATAGGAACTACAAGGGGGTATTTTGCCACAAAAGATATTTGAATTTCTGTAAAACACCCCCTTGTTCCTCTTGCCTACACAAACACGCTGTATTTAAAATCTGTAACTACTACAAAGAGGATGTTTTAGACAACAGAATTATTTTGCAATTTATATAATTATTATTATTCTGCTTATTTTGATTATTCCTTTAATATACATATCAATGATAATTAAATATCACAACAATGTGAGACTGTGTATTGTAATTAGGGCAGCAATTAAAACAATATTTATTATCCGGTGAGATGTAGATCACTACATTCACTCTGTGCCAATTACCAAGCAATTATTTTTTATCAGTATTATACGGTATCCATTTTGACACTGTGACCTAGAAGACAGTTTCACAAGCAAAGCTTGATACCACAGGCTTGATACCAACTTTGGATAAACAATGTCCTTTGACCTCAAGAGAGTTTAATGCTGGGACTGGTTGCTGCTGCTGCAACATCTTGTCTTCATTTGAGAAACATTTTTAGAGCTTAATCCAAAGCAATGTTCCTCTCTCAGTGAGTGTGCATGCCCAGAACTTTCATGATTTTTTATATCTCACAGGATAGAGGCTTTGAAATCAACACCATCCCCTTCAACAAATGCTGCTCTTACCAAAATTCAGTGAATCATCCRTGTAATGACAGAGCAGCAGCATTTCTTTTATGCCACAGATTCATTTTTCTGAACTAATCTCTTCTTTTTGTGTGTACTTAATTCTTAGTACAAAACATAGAGGTTTTATCTTGCTGAAAATCCTGGTCAGATCTTCAAATGATCTCTTTTAGTTTCTCTTGGTATTAATTTCTCTGGGCTTCAGCTATAATACCTGGAGCCACTAGGAATACATTCCACCAGATCTGTTGTTCTGTACCACACACAAAATACACCAGGGCTGGTGAAATTCCAYGTCAACAAAAATTCATTTTCCTGTGCTATTACACATCTGTTTTTGCAGATGCTCTTGTGCAGTTTGAAAATCTGACACCGGCTAGAATATACCCCAGCAAAGTTATGCAACTGATCAAAATGCAGAGCACATACCACAGTCTGTTTGTTTGTACAAAGGAGGCTGGAAGAAGTGACAGGAAAACTCAAAAGTTTTTTTTCAGTCTGAAACCTACACATATAGAAGAGTTTTCGGATGTATTTGGAAATACTGTTGTTTTAAAGTATTTGCAAATACATGTAACAGTCAGCTCCAGCTTAGTATTCCTTATCTTTCAGTTTCTCAGGCTTATTGCCTGAGGGAACRTCTACATTTAAATAACATGAAAAATGCTGGCTGAACAGTGTTTCAAGGTTTAGTTACATAAACATTTTCTTCAGAAACAAAGCTGGTGTATCAAGTCCTCACCCATTCCCTCCTTTCCAGAGCCTGTTTTCTTTGGCTGTTCCTTTCTGCTTCACATTTAAGCTTCACTGCCTCCTCACTTGTATCGCTACAATTGTTTGAGCATACTGACACAAACCAGATTGCTGAAATAATTTGGATTTTGAAGTGCTCCTTTGTTTTCAASGGTCTTTGTTTAACCCAGATCACATAAGTGACCCAAGCTTATAGCACAACCCACACACATTCTAACTGGTACAAAATGGTGCTGAAACACAGTGCAGTGGGAGGAACAAGCAACTGAGGATAGGAGAAAATGGGGTGAGAAGTTTCTGAACTAATTACTTGCTAGAGAGAATGTGCTGAGCTACGTCTTTGGACTTATCAACTTATCACTAACAAAATAAGTTTAGTAACTGTGACTCACCAATTACAAGGTTTTCTTGCAACATCTTTTTCTCTCGGCTTTTCCATCCATTTGAATTTTAAAGAAGGCTGAAGGCTTTATCTAAGGGGAAATAAATCAGATGTTAAAGAGAAGTTCCCAGAAAAACAAACAGAATTCTTTTCCCAAAAGCTTGAAAATGTAAACAAGAAATTGGAACAAAAATCTGTTCTTTTCAGCTTCTGTGAGGAAAAGAAAACAGGTATTTTTAAAATCACATTTTACTTTTATTTCTCTAATATCTACAGAGTTGCAACTCCCTTTGGCGGTTTTGAGAGAGCATCAAAGCTGGTTAAATTCAAGGTACCAGATTATAATCTACTGATGCTAAACGATCCCAGATTCATGATCCTTGCAAATCCTCTTGCCGCCAGAAGATGCTTCAACAGGACTCCCAAGGGATGGACATCCGAGAATATCCCTGTAGTGTTCATTCAGCCTGCGGAGTCCAACACCGTTCCGGAAACAGAGGACCTGTGAGAGAGGCTGCATCCTACATTGTACAAAATGCTGAAAGCTGCACATCCATGTGTTTTTGGTCCAAATAGTACTAAAGGCTACTGACAAAATTATTCCTTGGAAGCTGGAGTATAAGTAATAATGTCTGATGCAGTGTCTCTTTTCTGGCACTGAGTTTCGTCTGTAAACACGATCTAAATAAAGTAACTTGGAAAATATGACAGTGGTATTTTCTGTTTGTGTTTACACGTTCTTCTTTTACTTTCTAAAATCTTTGCTTGTCATTTAAGAAGAAGTGTACCGAGAAAAAAAAACCCCTGATACTACTCCCAAGGGACTTGACTTGATAGGTACGGTGATTTTGAGAAAACAACCAAGCAAACTCTGCACTCAATGCACCTGAAGTCCTGCCTACTCAAGATAAGCTCTGACAAACCAACCTTTTTTCCAAATCCTGCCTTTGGCCAAAGTTAAGTATTGTGTCATTACTTCGGTGACATTACTTCAGCAAGTTCAGGCCATTTTCCTCCTTTCTAACTCTTCCTCAGCTTTTATGATGCACATCAATACCTGTGTCACCTGGATTTGTTTACAGAAAACTCAGTAAATTTGGCAATGATGAGGATTACATAGTGGTATGAAAAAGTCCAGAGGTATTTCCTGGATGTCTCGAATGTTTGTATTATTCACAACTCAAAAGCCCAGCARTGACAGGTTATGTCAAACATACAAAAATAGTATCACTGAGCTCTGTTACCACAAATGCTTTTATTACTAGAAAGAAATTTCATAGACCTTTTCCCCTACGGCCATACTGGGACTTAAAAACATGACAGATTTCTTGCTCTTGAAATACTGGGAAGCTCTGAAGTTTTATAAATATATGAGTTTTGCAAATGTCACTTCAAGGCAGGTAGGTGGCAAAGGAAATTTTGTCATCCACTTTCTTTAATTTACTTTGTCACACAAATTGCACATATAAATCTACAGGTCCTGAAGAAATTTATGAAATAAAGAAATAAATTTAAAAAAACCCAACCTCATTGACCGAGAATGCTTTCCTAGCAAAGGCTTAGTTTGGGAACCTTAGCTGTGCAAATTGTACAACAATTAGATGGACAATGACAAAAATATGAATTGTTCAAAGCTAAAAATGCAAGACTAAAGAAAAAAAACTATAGGGAGGTGCACTACAAAAAAGTTCTGGAGGAATTTGGTTTTTTATGAGCCAGCATAAGCATTCTGAGGTGTATTTGAAGATAAATATRAGAAAATTGGTGCATAGGACATACACAGTGAGAACTGTGAGAAGGGACACAGAATAAGCAGAATAAGAACTCAGTGCCTCCTCTGTCCCAGCTCTGCTACCAGAGAGCTACAAGCACACCAGCCCAGACCACYCCTTGGAAGCCCAGCTGTCAGGGAACAGCCTGCAGCCACACTATTTAACCTTCCCATGCTGAGGGGCTTTTGCCAAACCACCTACTGGGAAGAGGCCTTGCTAAACTCCTGAACCGTGCCTGGGAAGCGTTTGGGAGAGCACTAATTGGCAGAAGGAGGGCTGCGCAATGTGCGAAGCATTCAGCAGCACGGAGGATCCAGTGCCAGTGTCCAGGAATGTTCCCTGGCTGCATCAGCCTGGATGGAGCCTTATTGTGCAAGTCTCACTGCAATAAACAAATCCCTCTGCCAAAAACCAACTCCTTYGCCACAAAGGAACATCTCTTGGTAAGGCTGGGAATCAGAAATCCTCTGAGTTTTAGCACCTGCATTTATTTTTTCAGACTTTTATATCGCACTTGAAATGCATCCTATAACTAAAGGAAAGCTGCAGTGGTGCTCCTAAAGGCTTCTTTTAGCTGTAACAAATACAGCTGTAAAGATAGATTAAATGTGAAAACACACAAGTAATAGATTTACACAAACAGAAACATCCACAAGTATATAAATATTTCAGAAAACGTGCATGTAACATCATGTACAGTTTACCACAAGATTCATATYTGCTTCAAAAAGAGAAAGGCATTGAAGGGTATGATGAAAAGGCAGAAGCATGGTGAGAACAAATATACAGTTAAAAATGTCTAAAAGTCTTAGTTCCCAAAGGTTTTTTTGCCTCATTTCTATTTACATTAAGGTACCTATTGCAGCAGTATAAAGGGAACTCAAAAATTCATTTTAATGTTTTCACTAAAAGTGTGTTGAATTGAGAAAACAGATTTGCTGTTTCCCAGTCTATACAAAAGACTCTATGATCATAGGATGTAAAAAGAAATAAGAGATGTACGCTTCTAAATAGCTCCATGACTACAAGAGATTTTTAAAACATATGCACCTTAAACTGTTTTTGACACGAAAAGTCAGGGTTTATGGCCTATACTGTCTGCACTGGAGAATAAAGTTTTCTAACTGCATGTTCCGTTCTTAGAAATCTTAAACATGTCAGCATGTCTTGGCTGCTTTCCCTCCTGCAWAATCCATACAACTGAGAATGGTGGAAATAAATTATTATTCTATTGTCTCAAAGTATCCCTGTGTATTAATTTAATACACATTGTCTCAATCTGAAGCAGGAAAAACACATTGGAGACAGAATTCTGATCTCAATGAAATCAAACAAAGGTTTTGGCACYGACCTCTGTGCAGACAGAACTTCACCACGGCATTTATTCCATCTCAAACATGTATTTCTGATCAAAATTTATGCCAGTACCAAAGCTACTATGTATTCAGCATCAGAACAGATATTTTGGATTACAGAGCTGGGCCTAATCATGTATGTAGTTTGTTTTGCAATTTACATATGGTGAAGTGCTAACAAGCCTAAGAAACTCTGGGAAACTGTATGGAAATGCAGGGAAAATGAAGCCCATTATCTATGAATGATTTTCAGACCAGACATGAATAATCTGCACTCTACCTCAGCTCTTAGATGGCCTTACTAACCAGCACGAAATATTCTGGGCAGCACCTAGACCAGCAGGATAAAACAGACATCCTGAAATGCATTGAGACTGTGGAGCATAAACCCCATACMTGTTAGATCAGAATTTCTCATTGTGAGGGCCATAAATTATAAGCAGACTAGACAGAAACACCAGAAGATCCCTATAAGGCTGACAAGTCACGTAGAGCTGGCTCCTTCATCATTCCCAGAGGCTACATACTGTTCAAAACCAAATAAAAAGTGATCTAAATGATTTATAAATAGTATGTTTGCCACAGAGCTGTTATGTAACTGGGTGTTAGAATATAGATGATAAAAAATGGTTACAAAATGCAGTCAGCATGCTGATACACTTTAAGAAACAAAAAATGCATACAGGAAATTAAAAAGCAACTGAAAGGGTGAAATCCTTTCAAGGAAATAATACATTATTTTAAACAGCCTGCAGACTTAGTGTTCAGAGTAAGGTAAAACTACTACAGAGCTCTAACCCTTGTCTCCAAAAAAAAAGTTAGTATGGTTTAAGAGTACAATAGAGGAGACTCAGAAAACAAAAAGACAACTAAAACTTTACTGCAAGGACACAGTAATTAAACTATCTCAACACAAATAAAGGAAGTTATGACAGAGGTCTCCACAAATGGTATGGAAAATGATGAGGGAACAATAACACAGGAACAAACCGACTCTTAATAAAATGGTAAGGAACCAACTTTAAAATTAACGGAATAAATATTTTTTCAAGAAATGCCTGATTGTGGAACGTGCTGCTATAAGATGCTGTGGGTCAAAAACTATTAATAACTTCTAAACAGAATAAACAACTTCATAGTGGTAACTATGCCTATTAGGGATAATAGCTACKGTGTGATCTGGATCTGGAACACAGGAAGTGTGTGAGAAAGATCGCCCCACATTTACCCTATTTCTTTCTATAAATATCTTCTACTGGGCACTGTCAAAGATCCAGGAAAGAAGGATTTGTCAGTCCTATGAAATACTTTCCATCTCCCAAAAAACATGTATTAGAGCATCATGTCAATTCTAGCACGTGCCATTAGTAGTGCTGTTTAATAATTTACATCAAAATATCCACTATGGGAGCAGCTAGAGGAAAGTCAATTCCCACATGGGAATGGGGACATTTAAATGTAAGCTGGAACCAGAGAGAGCCAGGGTTAACTTAAATCTCCCACACAGTATATGGSCACTGCAGGGAACACAAAAGCCTGACCCCAGTTATGCCTTTGGCAAGACTCCTGATCATATACAGAGACCTCAGTTTAGGACACAACACATAAAACTTGTTCCTCAGTTTTCCCATTAATAAAATAAAAATACCAATGCAGACTGTATAAAGCTGTTTTTTTATTATTGTTTGTTTGGGGGTGGGGTTTTTGGCTTTTTTAAATTTTTATTTGAAAGAGCAAATTTCATGGTAAAAATAAAGAAAGAAAGTGAAAAATAGGCTTAAATGAGTATATACATAATACTACAGGCTAGGGTGTATAATGAATGCAAGAAGCATTCCTAGTAGAATAACACTCAACTTTCACTTCACATGAAATACTGGATTTCATTCTACAATGGGCAGATTCTAACTAATAAAAATATCAACAAATTAGTATTTGATGTTTTTTAAATAAAGATGTAACTTTAGCTATTAAAAAGTCCAAATAACTTTTCTTACTGTTGTTTTTGGACAAAACTATAAACTAAATTCAGGATGAATTCACAACCCTTTTGTTTTCAGATGGAAATTGGATTTCCTGAGAACACACTATTCATCCAAAATACCTGGCCCAGAATTTGCAATACTTCCCTACTGCACAAAGACACTGTGAGACAAAGTTAAATAACACTTGCAACAGGCAGAGGATTTATAAATCA
Source organism: Amblyornis subalaris (assembly GCA_018881555.1). Classification (NCBI taxonomy): domain Eukaryota; kingdom Metazoa; phylum Chordata; class Aves; order Passeriformes; family Ptilonorhynchidae; genus Amblyornis; species Amblyornis subalaris. The sequence continues at coordinate 188,452 of JACAXG010000007.1, forward strand.
CTGTAAGAGTGAAAATAAGCCTTGGTATTGTGAGCCAACTATTCTTTCAAAAGCAAATGGAGATTAAAATATTCGATGGTGTTTGTACAAAGAACAGCTTGAACTTTGCCAGTTCAGAGCTGGCTGTACTCATTAGCACAGGAATGCCCTCAGGCTGCTTTGCATGGAAGGTATAACTTAGGACTGGATTTCTCTGGAGTTCTGAAGGACATCTGGACAGCCATCTTTCAAAACAAAAAAAGGAAAAAGTTCCAAATCTTGAGGAGATCTTGGGTAACAGGAGGTTGACAATCCCCARTCCATTTAGTGGGAAGGCTGGCAGGCATGCAGAAGTCCAAAGTATATCATTCTACTTCCTTTTCCTTTGAGAAGATTCTCTGCAGAGCCAAGTTAATCTAGGCAAATACTGACTTGAAACAGTAGTTGCTGCAGTCATTATGCTCAAGATTACTGAAAGATGACTATGCAAGATAACTATAAATGATTGTAAACAAACATTTGAGGCATGACAGGCTCTTCCTCGGCTGGCCTACTGTACGTCAAGAAGCCAAGTAAGGCTTAATTTTGGCAGGGAATTCCAGCAATATGTCATTCCTCAAGTTCTTAATGAGAACATTTTGACTCTTTGCTGGCAAGGATAAAAATAAGAACATGCTGTACAAAAAGGAAGGAAAAGAGCAAATTGACCAGTTACAGCAAGCACTACTGAACTAAAATGGAAGTGCCTATTTCCTATCCGGGTTTTGCAGTGATACAAATACGTCTCATTAATGTCTCATGGCTGAAAAGAAAGTGATACCACACACAGTTCAAAATGAAAAGTCGACTTACATTTAATGATGTCACTTCATCATTCATTCAGATATGGCTTATAAAATAGGCAGAAAGAAAGGAAAATGGGAAAATGGGAAGCATCAGTGRGAAGGAAGCAGTACAGCAGATCTGGAATTCTAGAGTTCCATGAGAAGAAGACAGTGCTATTCTATGATGCGTTCCTGSCATATGACATTTTCTCTCAGCACTGTTTAGAGGCTTCGACAGTTAAAACACTTCCTCTAATTTCCAATCTAAATTTGTGCATACCCAGCTTAATTTCCTAATATAATTTTTTTTAAAATTAAAACATTCTTCCTTTCCTATCACATTTGCTTCAACTAGCATATTCAAAGATTGTGAGGTCTTTTATGCTTCCAGACCGAACAATTCAAGTTCTTTTAGTCTCTTGTCCGTGCCTCTCTTTTAGTAGGGATTTAAAACATTTTCTTACAACTCCTCTAATTTCAGTTTCCTCCACGTGGATTTCCAGATCTGTTCTCAGTTTTAAAGTCTCACCAGCCACATGTACAACACGTGGCATTAGTACTGTTTTATCTGTACAAGAAGTACAGGGCTGAATCCATTTGAGGCTGGATTCACATTTTCCACAGCAGCATCAAATCAGTGACTCACAGCCACTSTGTCTTTGGCTTTTACATCCACTTCTTTCGAACTCTCTCATCTTCCATCCGCCAAGCTCCGAGCTTTTATCAGAGAGCCTTTCCTATTAGGCTCTAACACATGACCTTGTACTTCATATTATTCTATTGTATCCCATTTTATTTCCCTACTCCTCAAGGTCATCCAATTATTTCGGTGTGAGATCACGCTACAGGGATTGTTTCCCAACTTTGTGATGCCAAGGGAGCTCATTAGCAAGTTCTAGTTTTTGTGCCAGGATCACTAATGAAAAAATTAAACAACATCAGTTTCAATCTCAATTTTTGGACAGAGCTCTAACTTCTTCAACAACTGCTTCCAACAACTTCCCCCTGCCATTCAGTGTAACAAATTGCCACCTTTTCTTCTGGGCTATTTCTTTGCCTATCTGACACCTACCTCGAAAATTCCCCTGTCAGTTTAACAAATTTGTTTGTCTAGAAAAGCAGTTACTGTATCACAGAAAGAAAGCAGGCAAGTCTGGCATGATCTGTCTATGGCAAAAAAAAAAGTTTTATCCTATTTACTTCCACATTTTTTGTTCCTAAGAAGTCATCATGTTCTTTGAATACTGGCTTTTAAATTTTGTACAGTCTAAAGTAATATATATAAAATTTACACCTGCAAAGTAACTTAGTACTGTGCAAACTAGTTACCAATTCAACTGGTTTTTATTTTAATTAGCCCATTCTATATCACAACACTGCAACATTTTCCTTGGATAGAGACTGAGGTGCATGACGAGGGGACTCAATTCATGTATTTTAAAACAAACAATGTTCCGTTTCTCAACCAGGACAAAATCATTTTTTTAAACCTTTGTTAACATTTTTTGCATTCTATTATTTGAAGTATTTACTGTATTTTTCGCTTTTAATGAGACAGAATATATATTATGAAATGTTAGCCACTGTGCTACTTCTAATTTTATACTCACTAGATRTTGCTCCTTTGTCTTCATTTTACTTCATGTTGGGTTTCACCCCAAAAGCTCAACTTCGCCACAGACGTTGTCTGTGTGAATCGAAACATCTGTGACTTTCTTCCCTTTTTGTGTTGCAGACATCCATTCTTGTTGGTTTACATCCTAAGAGGAAGCAATAAATGAGACCTGGAAATTTGAAAGGATTGTTCAATATTGATGCAGCACACAGAAAGATCATCATAAAAACTGTATTTTTTCAAGAGCACCGAGATGAGGACACAACTTCAAACAACTGTCTGATACATACAGCGTGTATAAAATTTTCTTATAATTCTACTGTTTCAGCAACTAACTTTAAAAACAGAATAGCCTAAAATAGGAAAGGATTTCAATTGCATTGTTGTTCCACAGAAGTAGATTATTGGACTGGAAATTGGATTATCCAAGAGGAAAAATATTMATTTGCAAGACTTACACAACCCCCACCCTTTTCCTTGTTCCTAAAGAATGAACAAAATCAAGCACACAGAGACCTTGTTCCAGGCCCATTATCATCAAAAAGTCTGGAGAAGAATGCAAACCAATGTTTCTTTTTCTTAGGGTGAAATTCTAGATGACTTCAATGAAATTGCCTTTGCCACCCCATTGAACACTTTAGCCCTTGAAAGCTACTTGGGAAAAAATGTAGAGCCAGGCTAATGTAAAATGAATAGGAGTAAAGTGTCTTGTGTTTATTCCTGCACCTACAGGAAGAAAACTTTAAAAAAGGTGGCTGTGCTCTATAAAAGTGTGTCTACAGCTAACTYAGAGGAGGAGGAAAGAGAACAAACTTGAATAGAAATGATAGGAAGTTTTTTTTTAACCAAGTTAAAATAAACCACCACTTAACACTCTCATTGCTTCTGAAGCTTTACTTGGATTTTTTAAGATTAAAAAAGCCAGTGATGCTTTTTTTTCAGACAGGATCCATTTTCTCCTTCTTTCATTCGTGTCTTCTTATGTCCTCAATTTGCATGTATAAATTTTAGACTCTRTACAGGATGTGGGAATGAGATCAATCAGATGAGTAAGCTTCATGTGACTATTTGCTACAGACTACATGAGGAAAACACTGCTAGAGTGTGTTTAAAAGGAAAGGTTGTGGCTATAGGCATTCATGGCAGGGAAGACTTGAGCACTGGAACAGAGTTAGGTAAAGTTCCCCATGAGATAACATGTCCTCGTGTAGCTTACTGCAAGCTGAAGACATTTTCCAYTTGTTCTGGATCTTTTTGTGGCAATACAGCTGAGCATACAACCTAGAGAACTTGGACTAAAATGTTGTTAGGACTTCCCTTCAGAACCCACAGCAAACGCATATGTTGTTATTTTATGTCACAAATAATAAAAATACTATTTACCTTTTCTTCAGTTCTTTTCCACCTTTATGGCTCTCCTTCCTACCAGGGTGTTTTCCTTAACTCTTGCAGAATTATGCTGAGCACTGAGTGAATCACTCAGTGAAAAAGCACTGCTCCTGGAGACAAGTAACTGCAAGAACATCTTAGAATTTGAAAGGTTTTTTCCTCTTCTCCAGGCATAACTGTTCAAACATATGATTTGACAATACCCCAAAGGCTGAGAGAACGTGGAAAAATCACATTCTTAAGTAACCCTTACCTTACTTCATGAAACTTTATCCTGCTACAGTCTATGCAGAATAGGGCCCAGTGTCCCTGGTATCTTTCAAATTACATTTTCTTCTAGCAGAATGATTTTCTTTATCCTTTTTTTTCCTGAGAAGAGTAGCACAGCCTCAAACACTCTATTCAGAGCTCAATAATTACTTCACAAAAACATGATGGCAGCTCCCATCCACTGGAATTAAACATGCTTTTCAATTAAAATGGCATTATCTCATAAGTGTCTTAAAGTCAATGCTAAATGGTATTTGATCACATAACATTGTTTATGATAGGCCAGTAAAACAGACTGGACCATAACAGGCAATATAACGTGCAGTGCTGAATTAAATGCAGTGAATATACTTAAAAAAAAAGATGTAGCTAATAAACCACCTCTTAAAGTCTGCATTGGCTTGTGGAATTTTCTGCCTCAGACCCTACACATAATTTGCTAATTTACTTTTGGCAAAATACCCCAGTAAGTACAGACACAGTTCCTGTTATGGAACAGCTCATGAGGAGGAAGAAAGATCCCTGCAGAAGACAAGAGTAACAATGACAAATTCAATGAATCAATAAAACATTGCTTATATATCTTTTAAAAAACCCCACAAAATTTAGTATTCTACCCCCCCAAGTAGATTTGAAGCAGACATAATTATTTTATTAAACATTTGAACATGAAGAGGATAGCAGTTGATTGAAAAGGTTGTTGTGAACATGTTCTAAGCATTAAGAAGAAATATGAAAGAAATTAGAGAACAGGTGTTCCAGTACAGCTACAGGTACGAAAATGTTCATAGGAACATGCATATTAAAAAAAAAAAAAAAAAAAGACACAATATAATTATTTCAGAGGAAGGAATCAGAATTCATTTAGAGAATTTATTTACAGACTTACAACAGCAGTATAAATGACCCTGGAACAGAAAAATCATAACACAGAAGTAAACCTTTGTGTGCAGCTGTGAAACACAGATTTGCAGCTCATTCATCGATGAAAATGATGCATGATGCCTGCAGCTTTGACAAAAATTTGATGCAATTACTTTWAAACATTTTGATGTTTCCTAATTATGCTAATATTTTTCTTTTGGCATGTAACTATTCATGAAAGTGTTTTAACCYGGAATGGACACGTGCAAAATCCCAATGCCTTGGATGTGCTTAAGGATCCGGATATGTTCTGCCTCCTTTCTCTGCCAGCTTCGTGTTTCATGTCACATCCTGAACCCACCTCCTTCAACCCCTCTCCTCCAAGTTTAATACCTTTTCCTCTCTCTAGTCAACTCCCCAGTGTAACAATCTATGTTACTAATATTACCAAACTGTACTTATAAACCCACACAAACATTCTTCTGCATCCCTGCATCATGCCTAGCACATATCCTGGACTGCCACAAACTGCAGCAGGAAATCATTTGCCCTGGTAGCATTGTTTTGGATGTGCACCATCTATTCTAATTTTAAAATTCTTCTGTTACCTCATTTAGGGCTTCCTGTGCCGCACCTGTGTCATTCTCTGCCTGAACTGTGTGTGGAGGACTCCGTTAAGATTCACTGCTAGAGAATCTTAAAATATACTATAATTAAAGCTCACAGACCACACTTACTCTGAGAGAAAAAAAAAGGAACAGAAGAAACTGATATAAATCCTAAGAGACTTCTAAAGATTAGTGGTGAAAAACAAATCCGTGCTGAAGAAAGAGTAGAGGCAAATAAGAAAAGCAGAGTTCAGGGAGAAGCAAAAATATCAAAATGAGGTCATAATCAGAATGAGGTCATAATCCCACTTTGGGACACACAGATGCCTTTGCTTGACTGGCTTTGCAAAGAAGTAATGCAGTGATCAAGGACTGAAMTGACACTACCCAAAACAAAAAGCAGAGTGCTTTTTGTAAGTGTACAATAACAAGTTGCACTAACATAAAATTAATTTTTAATTGTCATGATAAGACACTGATTTTCAATATGTTTTTACCTTTAAATTTCTAGTGAGAACCTGTCAATAAACAGCTAAGAAAGAACTACATAAAAAAACCCCGTAAGAATGCTTATTGTGCCATGATGCTGTATAAATCCTAGAAAAATGAATCAGATATTCAATTCCCTTAAAAAACCCCACAAATTCCAGGAAAATTTGAAGAAAACAAGAGGTGAGCAATTATGGTTTGTCTTAAAAAGTATATACATGTTAGTTAGTGGCTACGACATCTGAAAACCTCAAGAAAAAAAACATTTTATACAAATCCTGTATTAAGTAACTTCAATTTGTGAACATGACTACACAAATCACTGAAAAATGTGGCCATCTATCTATAAGTGTCTTTCTATATATATACATAAGATAAAATCTGAAAAAAAATTAAGGAAAATCTCAGCAAAGAATCACTAAATCAAAAAGCTGGTGAAAACCACTGGAGAAAGAAACTGCTGAAAGTGCTTTGCTAGTGGGCTTTTTACACTAGCAACATGATGGAAGAAACAGTAGCAAAAAGTAATCTGACTAAAATGTATCCATCTTTTAACAAAAATGGATACAACAGCAACAAAAATGTASTACATAAGGCAGTGAGCTAATTTGWTGCCGTGCGTTGTATTCCACACAGTCCCTTCACAGGAAGGGAACTTCAGAAGGAAATAATTTAATTTACTATTGCAGAAGATGCTGTTGGAAAACTGAACACGCTCTTCTACACAGAAGCACTTTTCCATTCCTGGAAGACTATCAGAAAGGCAATTAGAAGAGAAAGAATACAAGTTGTATCCATCAGCATGTGCCAAGGCTTGATGTTGGGAGCGGTAACACCTAAAATATTATTGCTAATCTAGAAATGAAGCGTGTTAGTTAAGTCTACATGTTTGTCCAGGAAGATGATCATAACACTGAAACATAAAAGGTACTTGAGCAACTAGAAATATATTCTGTATTCATAAATACGGAATTCCTCTCACAAATAACAAAAGGAAACACCCCTCCCTCGTCAAAATAATAGACCAGATAAAAATCAGAGGGAACACGACTTTGGGGCAGTGACTCTCAGGCAGGTGATAGATAATATAATAATAATATAGGATCTTTCTGGGCCACACGGGAGTCAAATGCAACTCTGAGGTGGATGCACACTTGGGTGGGGTTTGGCTCACCAGCCACCCTATGCCACTGCTATTCCACGGGCATCTCAAGGAAAGCGAACGTGCACTGCCAGATATCCTGAAATGAGCACTGGAAAACAATTGCTGGAAAAAACAAGCGCCGTCGCGCTCATTTTAACGGGTTGTTAACTCCAAACCTGAGTACCTGAGGGGCACCCACTGCGCCCCTTAAACCGAGGACGGCTGTGGCCTCGAAGGGTGACAAGGTGGGGAAGGAGGCGCGGGGTTGTGACCAGCCCCTTACCTCGCCGCGGCTCCCCCTCCACCTTGAGCAGGACGCAGGAGTCCGGGCCCCGCTCCGGCCCCATCGCCTCAGGCGCCATCGCGGCCCCTCAGGCTCCCTCAGGCTCCCTCGAGCCTCGCGCGCCTTCCCGCGCGCCCACCGCGCACGCGCACCGGCGAAGGCGCGGCCACGCCCCAATCGCCTCGCCCCGCTCCCCCTCCCCTGGCTCGGGAATATCCGGGATACCGCTTTGGGAAGGCGTCTCGGCTGCCGCCACACTGCGCAGGCGCGGCGGCGCCGGGCCGGGGAGGGGAGCGCGAAGGAGGAGCGGGAAGCGGGGGAAGCAAAAGTTGCCGTGAAGGCGGGGCCGTGCCCGGAGTCGCCGCCGGGAGGGGGCGGGAGAGGAGCTGCGCGAGGAGCCGCCGGGTGAGCCGGGGGTCTGCACGGGGTGAGCCGGGGTCGGGAGAGGAGCTGTGCCGGGGGTGAACCGCGGGTCGGGCAGGGGATGAACCGCAGTGGGCACGGGTCGGCTCGGGCCGGGGGGAGCCGGGGGTCGGGCGGGGGAGGCGGCCGCGGTGCCGAGGTGCGGACGGGGCGCGGAGTGCCGGGGCACGGGACCGCCGCCTCCTCCCGGCCGGAGAGGCGGCCGGGGTTAATTCCCTGTGTGGGCTGCGTGGGTGGGGGACAGCGGCAGCTCCGGGGCCGCGGCCGGCGCTGCCCCCGCGCGTTGTGTAAGCGGAGGGGCCGCGGCGCGGAGTCGGCGCGGGGACCCCGCGAGCCGCGGTGCGGGCGCCGGGCGAGCCCCGGTGCGCGGTTAATGTTTAACGCGGCGGCCACACGGCCGCCAGCGAGTTCCTCAGGAGTGTTCCCAAAGGCTGTCTGGAACAGGAAATGCCAGTACAGGTAGCGTGGAGCTGTTTGAAATTTAATCACTTTGCAGTGTTTTGGAGGCAGAGTTGTTTGCTGTGTTCGTGCAGATGGAGTTTCAGAGGCATGTGGGTAGATGTATGCAAATGTGTGCAAATCACCTGCTTAGCATCTGGTCTAAGTTTACCTATATCCCTTACTTTGATTTTCAATGCAAATATTTTAAAAACAGCTTTTCAGTGGAACCATGACTTGTTCTCTCAACGTTTTTCCCTTCCCCAAATAAGTGGGGCTTTTACATATCTCTGCTTAGTGCTTTATTTTGCGCATGCAACCTCCCACCAAAAAACCCAAGAAACCACTTAAGCTTTCTTAACTTTGAAGCTACTAGGATTATTTTAAGAACAACAACTTAATCGTGCAAGCAGTATTGTGGCTGATTTATGATGCAGTATCCCCTTCCACCCCCTGGCAGTGGAAAATGCTTTGACTGATTTTATTATTACTTGCTCTTTTCTTGTAGAATTAAAGGGTGTTTTTTGGTATCAAAATAGTGAGACTTCATGTTAGAATCTGACTACAAATTAGCCTTGTCAAATGGTAAATAATCCTTTCTTCCCCTAACAAATCGTTGTAAAGTAAGAGGTACTTACTGGTTATTTTTTTTAAGTATCGAATTACTTGTATAAGAAGTTATTATTCTTGATTAGTGGGATGTTGACAATAAAAACACAAAAAATATGCACTTGACTTTCTGCACTTGTTAGTGCAGAATCTTTTTTGGCCATACAGTGTGCATGAGGTGTTACTGACAAAATTGTTTGGGTGAGAGGGCTTAGGGGTCAGGGTATTGGTGCTATCACATGTTTTGGTTATGCTGCTTTCCAAGGTATTGGTAGCAGCACTYGGTTGTTTTCCCTTGGTTATTGCCTCTTGATAGAGTAAAACAGTTTAGTCACTTGAGGGACTGAGTGATGGGAACAAAACTCATTCACAGAGCTCTTCAGAAACTTCACGGTTTAAGCAGAAAGAGGTTGGAGTTGGTTGGGGCCAGGTTGAATGATGATGGGTTGAGGCTGGATCAGAATTTTAGATGTGTAGACTGAGTGAAATGTTTGTAGGTAGAACAGGGTTTGTTCAGGAAGAAATATATGAAGTGTAGTGATTCAGACGTTCAGACATTCATTTTATTATTTTGTCAAGCCTATAAAATATGTGTAGCTTTAAAGGTGAAGCTCACATTACCATTCCTTGTAACTCAGTTATGTAGTTTTTTCCTGGTGACTTAAGGAATCAGAAAGCTTTTCGGGAAAGAGCAGAGCTTGGTATTTTGCACTTCTGTTGATGATCAAACACCTGCTCAGAGAACTGAAAGGCAAAGGCAGTTAATCTGAGATAAAAAGGCAAGTGTGAAAATTATCCCTGGAAAGATATGTTCCTATCTTTCTGAGTCTCAGGGAAGAGTACACTGTAGCCTTTGAATAAATCACGTGTAAAGCAGTAAGGAGACGGAGAAACAAAAATCTTCTCAGTAGTGTCTATGTGATGATTCACTGTAAATGCTGGCCCATGTCATGGGCTGGGAATTTGTATTCTCCAGATCTTTACTCAGAGTTCCCATTGTAGCTATTTCTAACGTCGGTTTCTAGTTGTAGCAGATGAGGGAGGCTGAGCTGTGAACCTKTTGTTTTGGTTTGATGCAAACAGGAAAGTTTTTATTGGAACAGCTTGAAGAAAAAATTGTACACTTATACAAAAGCCATCTGCGATAGCATCTATGCTCCTGGTTCTCCGTCCTGGAAGGATACAGAGAACGATGACGTGCAGGAGCAGTGGTTTGGCGTAGAAGGGACACCTAAATAGGCAAGGGCTCGAAAAGAGACAATAGAGATCTTGGAAATAGAAAAAGTCTGGGTTGAAAATCTTCAGGGATTGTTTGGAAAAAATTCTAGAGGAGATACCATCAAATACTCCTTTGGTCCTTTGAGGATTTGAGTCAGTGACCAAAGGAGAAAGAATGTGTCAGACCCATACCAGCCAGTGGTAATATACTGGTATTGGTCTCATCTTGTAGTGTTGTTCTTCTTTCATCTTATGTGTGTTGCAAGTAAGTGCTATTAATGAAGTTTTTCTCTCTCTCTGATGTTTAAAATAGTGAGAATTTGCATTCCTATAAGCATGTTTCTTTTATAYTGTTTGCTTCAAAACTTGTCATTTTCAAAGACAAAGACTGGTGACTACTGAAAGTATTACATGGTGCGTATTATCTTATGGTGCATGAGATTTGTGGACATATACAGTTTATCGGGGGCTAAAGGTGGAAGGGACAGGATCTCTGCAGGGACCAAAAACATTATGATTCATCCCCATTGAGATGGGTGTAAGAGTTTTATTCCTTTGAAATTTTGGTCTTTTCCTACATTTTTAGAGCATCTTAACTGTTTGTTTTGCGTTTTTTTTCTTTTTTCAAACGTAGGGAAAAATCATTGCAACCTCCAGCACTGTCACAATAGCAATCGGATTTTTATTCTGTTGACAAAAATTGGCAATTTTAAATGACAACCTTTTGAGCTGAGGAAAACACTCAAATTCTTGCAGCTGCAAGTTGTTGACCTTTTGATGAATTTCGTTTTGTTAAGGAGGAGACAGTAGCCTCAGCCCTAATCATGCTGGCTCACTGCAGAGAGCTTTAGTGGTTTCCCATCATAACTTTATTCCCTCATAATATATTTAATTACTCTTCCTTCCCATTTTTTGTTGTCTTGTGTCTAAATTCCTAAGTTACATCAGTTTAGGAATTGATTTACCAGAGCTGTCAGACWGTTGGGTGGGGTTGCCAGGCTCAGCCCAGAGGCATGAACTGCAAGCAGAAGCAAAAAGCTGTGTGGTTTAAAAGTAACCCCAGCACTGGGCATGAGAAGGGTTTGTCTTTAGAAATTTATGCAACAACAGAATAGTGGCAAAGTGAAGCTGAGAAGATGTAAATAACTATTCTTCAGCCAAATTTCAGAGATAGAAGCAGTCAACAACTTTGGAACTTATTGGCAGGTTTCCACTCAATTTGACAGAAAGGATAGAAGCCTCAAAGATGATTATGTATTTAGAAAGTGCATGAAAAGAGGCAGCTGGCTGGAAGAGAGAGACCTTGTAAGAAGATGTGAGGAGCAGAGTTGGCTTATGCCCCAGCTGGGGAGAAAACTGCAAGAATTCAGCCATGAGACATAAAATTATCAGGAGCCCAGGCATTGGTAGTTCCAGTGATCACAGAGCCAACTGTTTATCTCATCAGTTTTATCTAAATGGCTATCAAAGATGCTTAAACCCAAATGTGCTCGTAGAAAGTGATTGTTTAGGCAAAATATCAGCTGCACTGATTTCTTAGCTTCTTTAGTGACACTGCTTCTTCCATGAAAGAGTCTGTGCCAGCCGCAGTTACGTGCTGGGGTGTACCAACCCAGCAGGTGATAACATGCAGTTCTGCTGACAAGGGTATGTGTTGTTCTGGAAGCTATAAAGGCAAGTGCCAGAAATTTTTGACAGGCATGTATTTTGTCCTGTAAGGGTAGTCAGGTGCTTGGTGAGATCACTGGTGACTGAAGAACAAGTGACTGAAATTGGGCAAGGTGGAAGAACTTAGGCTGCTAAATAGATGTTGGTTTGAGAGCTTATAGCCCTTGTTTAGTATCTTTGGTTGAGAACAGTTGTCCAAAACCTGTTCCTGTAGTCTGAAGGGCAAGAGTATTTCTTTAACTCTCAGCTGCTAAAAGTCTTCCGTAGCATGTCAGTAACACTGTGTGAAATAACTCTTTTCCTGAAAGATTGCACCTAATGAAGACTCATTATGGTTCACTCGTAGTTTGTTTTGGGATGGAAGGGACCTTAAAGATCACCTTGTTCCAAACCCCCTGCCATGGGCAGGAACATCTTTCACTAGACCAGGTTACTCAGAGCCCCATCCAACCTGGCCTTGAAGACTTCCAGGGATGGAGCATCCACAACTGACTTAGGGTCTATATGCAGTCACTCACACCTTTGTCAAGCCAAGAACTTAAAAAGAACTGGTAAACCCCAGTGGTTAATAAATGCTACAGTGCCCTCAGCAACACTGGCTTACCACAGACAAGTAAGAAGTCTTCAGGTCCTAATTATAGTCCTATTGACTATGGAATTTAGGTTATGGGAGTCTGGTGCAAGTCCCAGTCACCTAAAAGTTCAACCAAACTCATGGGAGGTGAAACAACCAAGGCTGATCAGCAGCATCACTTCCCTGGTTTATGGAGCCATCTACAATGGGGATAGGCTTGTCAGCAGAGGAATAATATTCCTGGGGGATGGTCTTAATCAAAAAAAGTGTGGTGTGTCCAAAGAGCACACGTACCTGTCAGTGTCTTTCACAGCAGCTTTCTTTGATCTTGTTTTGTGGGGTWTTTTTTAACAAATCAAAACTGAGATATTTGTACAATGTAAATTTCAAAACAAGATGCTACTATAGACTTTCTCACCTTGGGGACAGGCTGTGATGACAATCCCATTGCTTATGGCAGCATTGAAAGGCTCATCTACAGTGCCCCTCTTACTAATGAATGAGCAGCTGTGAACCTTGGTATTTGATGCAAGGTTTTAGTGGAGAAAAAAGGTGTGTTCTGCAATTTATTAGAATAAAATTGTGTGATAAACGGAATTATTTGTACTCACAACTTTGTGGATGTGAAATTAAACAGCAAGCGTTTTAATGCAATGGGGCAGTAACATAGAGCTAATCCAGAAACATTTTTTTATTTAATTCTTGTGGTGAATCATTATAACTTTTCCTGAAACCCAGCCCAACAGCTGAATGCTTGATGCATGAAGTGTTAGTTCYAGGGAATCCTTGAAATGCAAGAGAAAATGACTTCCTGTAAGTTCTTAGGAAATGAATGCTCTTTGTCTTTATCTTAAATTGTTCTGGATGAACTCTTGTTTCCAAAACAGCTTGTGTATTTCTAATAAGATCTGAAACTGATACACATTTCCAGTTACTTGCTGCATTTTTTTTTCTTTTTCCCTTTCTGGGTTTATTGAAGTGAACATAAAGAAAACAAAATTGTTACATGATGTTCTGTCAAGGTCAGTTTCCAGTTAGATTTCAGACTCCTTGCTCAGCGCTGTCACAAATCACACTTACTATCTCCAGTATTATTAAATCAAATTACTCACGGGTGAGATACAGTAACATCAGTAAACAAACAGAACCCGTCTGATTATTCATGGGGCAAAAGAGACTTTTGGTTAGGTTCCAGTTATTGATTTTTTTTTTTTTTAAATACAAGCAAGTACCAATATTTCTGTTAAATAAAAGGGAATTATTTTAGGGGTGCAAGACTTCTTGCAGGTATTTTTGAAAGCCACATGTCCCAGCTGTACAGTATTTGAGAGCTGTAGAGCTGTTTWTTGTGAATGTGGTGTTGCTTGTTCTGAGCTGGGGAAAGTTATCTTCCAATTCATGCAGTAATCCAACTACACAATTCATTTTTGTTTAATGCTCATCAATCTTGAAAAGTTTGCACAGGGGAAAGAATTGTAGCAAGAAGCTGCAAGTTTTGAAGTATACTGACATGTGTTTAGCATCTCACATGCTTGTGAAATCTAAGGTGAATATCTCAGTTGAAATGTGAGGCTCAAATTTCACCCTTTTTTTTTTTTTCTTACCCACATATGCAACCCTAATTGCTTTGGCTTATTTAAATTTATTCTGTTCTGTGCCCTTCCTTCAAATGTTTGTGTGGGTGATGCAGTAATGCCAAACTGACAGAATAGTCCATTGTTGTGAGAGGATCACTGCTTGGGCTTTACATGTGGTTGTGGTGATGTTCTGGAAATGGGGTCATTTAACCTTAAACGTGCTCCTTCAACAATGAGAGAACCAACTTTGATTGTTGGAATTTGAAAATCTTGAAATCATTTATTGGAGCAGTGACCAGAATGTTCTTGCTTTGCTGTTTTAGCACTGTTTTTCTGGTTGCTTTGAGCATGCAGCCAGGTTAATGACATATTTATGTAGTGTTTAATAGGCAGCACAGAGTTCTGAAAGCTGAGTACTACCTGAGAATCCATCTATAATGTTGAAATCAACAGCAGCTTAGGTTTTCAAGTGTTGAATAAAAATATTTGTTTCTTGGTAATCTTTTTATTAGACTTGAAGATTCAAAGATTGAATAACTCATGTCTTATGTGGTCTTTTTATAAGCTGTTGTATGTTTTTACCTTTACAGTAATTCTATTGTGGTCTTTAGAGGTATAGAAAAAGTTAGAAGATAAAAATTATGATAGATAAAATAATGTAATTTTTCTGCCTTAAAAACGATTTGTGGGTGGCAATTTTTTTCTTCTCCTCTTCCCTGGCTATTTCATCTGCCTTTAGATTAAGAAGTTGTTTTGGCCATGATCACTTTTCTAATTTAGAAGCTCTTTAACGTTTTGGCATTTTTTTWAATAATTTCTGGTTTTGTTCTTATTTCAGGTTCACTGGAAAGAGAATGAAATAAACATGGAGTCTTCTAAACTGGAATGTATTTCATGGTTTACAGTTAGAAGTAAAAAGAAGATGGAACAAAATGAGAGGAGTATAACACTTGTCAAGAAGTTTCCATTTCTGTGATATATATATATAAACTTTCAATATAATACAGCTAATGATTTATAGTAATACTTTATTGATATCCCTGGAAGAAGTCAGTTACTGTGCAACTTGCTTAGTAAGAACTTTTATACTAATAACTTTTAACATGTTTTAACCTTAACTGGACACCTTTATTTATTTTTTTTTCAAGACTGAGGGTCACAAACTTTGCTCAGCTATATTTTTACTGAGAGATTGATCCTGATGAATGGCTGACTGCTGCTCATGGAAAATGGACTTAAGCTCATGGATGGTTGCTCTTGTGCAGAGTTGAATGGAATGCCATGATTTTAGAAATATTATTGTAGAACCACCTTCTTTGCCTTGCACCCATCATATCCTTAAATATTTAAGTGTGAACATTGCAATTATAAACTCTAAAAAATAATGGCATGGGTGAAATTCCTAAGAAAACCTGGGGGTAACCTTGGAAAAGTTTATCAGCCTGGAAGCATCCTGTCCCTRGCCCCTACAAAAGGCTTATTAAATGAACCCGGACAAAACAGCTGCTTTCTTAATAGTGCTGTTCAGGTAAGAAAAAACTTGGTTTATTAAACATTTTTTGAATAGACGCTCCTAAGTGTGTGGGGGAAACAAAAATGGCAATTGTAGGAAGAAGACACTGTGAAAGTCAATTCCGTAAAATTAAATGCTGAATAGAATTACAGAGTATTAAATATTTGTTTTTGCACAGAATTTTATCTGCATACATCAAGAATATCTGAAAAACTTTCTTTTTCTATTTGGAAACTTAGGAGTCAAAACTTTAAAACTTGCTGCTTGAATTTTAAAAGTAATGTTTCTGTCAAACATGGCAGTTTTATAAGTTGCCAAAATTTACAAGACACTTTATGGGGGGCAACCATTACTACTTGTTTTGAATAGGACACTATTTTTATTGAAATGCCCTTTTCTCAGAATTAGCACATGAGCCTTGGATACTGAGGCGTATCAGAATATGCACATATAGTGAAAGCTTTGATTCTAATCTTAGGAAAGATTTGTGGAATTAGAGTAGGAGATACACTTGATACCAAAGAAATATGACTTGGAATTCTCTTTATAACAAGATACTTTTTGTAATGCTCAGATTTTGGACCTGAATGTTTTTAAATTATACAGAATTATTTCTCAAACTGGCAGAGGCCTTAATAGATGCGTAGACTTCCTAAAAAATGGAAGACTTAAAAATGACATGGATTTAAACATAGGAGATACGAGAGGTTGTAACTATGTGGTGTGTATGGTATCTATATATATCTAAAATAAAATGTACTGTAGACTTAGGAGTGTTTGCTGTTTTGTATTCAATGGGAGCAGCATGACCTATATTCTCTTGCAGTTCTGCTATTTTCACTTAGGTGTCCTAAAATTGAGCCCTAAGTAATTTTTAGTTATAGTTTCAGACAATCCTACTGCTTCACGACACACTGCTGTTTATCAAACAGGGGCAGATGGTTGGTGACTGCCTTTTTACAAGGAGAAATGTGTTCCTTTCTTTTCTTTTAACCTCTGCTCAGCCTTCAGAACTAAGTTTTGGACTTGCATTATCAAACACATCCTAATTCATTTTAGCTTTTATATTTATAGATAGGATATTTTTTTCGCCCTGGATTTGCAGCTGTTGTCTTACTGTGCCTCTTGACAACTCATTTTTGGGATTTTTATTTTTTTAACGGACATCTTTCTGAACCACTTCATGTGTACCCAAGACATTAGGTATTGAATTGGGGCTATTACCCTACAAAAAAGTAATAGCCAAGTTTATTAACTTTTTGTGGGGTATTTACACAAATAAGAGGTAGAAACATACCTGTTTTAGCACCAGGGTTATTTTGGTTTAGCACCAGGAAAAACAAATGTATTTCAGCAATCATTTTCATAAGAGACCATAAGAATGTAGTGTAGACTCAACTCTTATGTAGAGCTGTAAGGAAAGTATTACAATCCTTGTAGAGAGTTTACCTTGCTGCTTGTTTCCTTAAGAGTACTTCAGCTCTTTTTCCAAAGTACATTGTTTCAAAAAGTTTAAAAGGCCGATCTAAGTTTTAAGTGCCGAATGTAAAACTTTCATTTCCACCTCCACAATTTACCAAACTAATGGAAAAGGACCGTAATTCTTGGAGCAATATTGGTACTTAAGTTTTATGTTACGTGAAATTAAAAAACAATTAAAATCTATTGTATGTTGGGTTAAACAAAGAACCTTCAGAACTCATTACTTACTTATTTTCTCTGAAACTCTATTTTCATAGGTTTTGTGGCAACTTGACATATTCCGACGAAGTTTAAGAGGTTTAACTGGACATGTGTGTCAAGGAGATGCCTGCATATTTTGTGCTTTAAAGGTAAAGAATAAATTCTGGAAGAACCATCTTTCAAAATGAGGGAAAAATAATTTCAGTTATTGTTATTAATTTGTGTGTGTATGATACCTATGCTTGGGTGACTAAGTGATTCTTGTGTAAAGAAACAGTTTAGATGTAAGGACATTTGTAACAGATGTTTGTAACAGAAATATTTTCTTGTATTTAAAGAAATTTTATGGTACACCAATTTTAGTCTGCTTAAACACAAAACTTCTGTCAGTTCAGATAAGTTATACTGTCTTTTAAAATTTCTAGCTGCCTCTTGRAGATATTTTTTTATTTGCATGTGTATGCTTTTGTTCTTTCCCATAGTGCTTGAGTACAGGGTTGGTTGTTTTTTTTTTTTACAATAACTGTATTACTGTCTGGTAAGGGATAAAAATCCCAATGAAAAAATGCATAAGGGTGGTTTTGTGTGCCAAGCACTTGATTTTCTTAGTACATAAAGTGCTGACCCAGAGCTCGGGCATACCTGTGTTTTCCGATTAAATCTTGTTTCTGTCTTGGGGTGGTGGCTTTAGTTTAGGTTTTCCATTAATTTAAGTCACCTTCCAAAGCCATACACTACCTTCAGCTGCTTCATGAGGCTGCGCCAACTTAGGGCTTGCAATTTGCTTATTCTTTCAAGTATCTGTTTTTGAGGGATTCATTACTCCCATGATGCATCCTGTGGGATACATCTCAATGGCTTACTCTGTGTGAATGTCTTGCACTGACATCTTCCATTTTGATGCATTGCCAAGACTGTTGATAAGAAGTGGTGTTTCTGCCTTTTCTGGAGTTGGTTAGAATGGAATTATTTTTTTAAGAGTGTAGTTGTGATCTTTAGCTTCGTGGCCTACGTACTGACCTCAAAAAATTGTAGTTAATTCACTTCGAAGTATCTGTCCTCAGCTGTTATGTACACTACTGGTTTTGCTTTCTTGGCTCTTTAGAGTTACTGGTTGAGTAATTSTGTTTGTTCTGTGTTCAGAATCTTGGACATTTTAATTTTCATGCAATATATATGCTGGAAAACATATATATGTTTGTAAGAAAGAAGTTAAAAACAGCAACTTGCTTGTGACTTGGGTTTYTTTGGTTGTTGGGGGTTTTTTTGGTGGTTTTATTTTTGTTTTTTTTGTGGGGTTTGGTTTGGTTTTGTGGTCTTGGACTATTTTAACCCTTCTTACTTGTTTGACAATGAACAAGGATATTTTATCTACATCAGCTTCTCCTATAAACTAAAAGTGTAGCAAATGAATTCTGATTTACTTCAGTTCAATACGTTATCTCTTTCTTTAGGTGGTGTTCTGAGAGTTAAATAGGCTCTTTTCTTCCTTGGATAATACTGGGGTGGGACTTTGTGCAGGCCTCTAAACTGAGCATACCTATCTGCACAACTGCTTATCTATACTTTTTTTTCAGCTGAACATGTAAGGCTGTGGTGCATACCAAAAAGGACCTAGCAGCCAAAATGAGAAGTGATAAATGTTTTCAAAGTAGTGTTAACCTGTATCAGCAGATCTGTTAAAAACTTCATTTTGAATGTTTACATGGGGATAGTGGCTGTAATTTTTATCAGTAGTCCATATTTTTGRTTTTGAAAGGGAAGATTAAATATTTGACAGATGCCCTGGAATGCGTCATGGTTAAAACACTAGTTTTTGTTAGCAGTGAAACTTTGCTTATCTGTTGTATTTTTGCCTTCTGTCCAGCAGATTTTAACCATAGGAAGCCTGTGTGAAGAATATATATCCTTATTTATATTTTACATGGCTTCTCCTGATYTGCTTTGTCTTTATTCTCTTCAGCTCTCTCTAAAGTTTGACTTGGAATTCTTGACAGTGGAATACACCCTCTAATATCTGCAAATATGTAATTCATTTAATAGCTTTTAACTTTCAGTTCTTTCCAAATCAATCTCGCTTACTTGCTAAATGATGAGGTCACTTGCATGCGTGTCTCTGCCAAAAAGAAAAGTAGCAGCCAACTCTCTCTTCTGGGAAATTAATTAAAAACATCRTGCAATTTATTGTCATGTTCCAGAATTGCAGATATTGACTTGTTCTCCTGTATTGTGTGCACTGGTTCAGCACTGAGCTAATTTCATAGCAAGGATTATCAACATTCTATCTAATTTATGGGAGGTTTTGCATATCCATAATTTTAATAAATATTCACTCCCCTCTGAAGCAATGTAAATATTACATTATTTAATGAATGATGGGTGTAAAAGTAACCTGAGTGGTATTACACTATGCCCTAAGAAATACACACCATCTGTAAAGATGAGCTCCATATGGATGAACTGCTACTCCAGTGGCCAAATTAAAAAAACTGTATAATTACAGAACAGGGCTTGTGTTGCTTCTGGGAGCTCAAGTCAATCACTTGCGCTTTTATGTACTTTATGTTGTTGTTCTACTGGATCAATGTTCAGTTTGGTAGCAAAACTTCTTAGAGAGGAATCAGTAACAACACAGAAACTGAGTAACTTGAAGGGTAAACAGTAATTTTGAAAGTTGCRTAGGTCTATAAATACAAATATTTTATATATTTATGCTAGAAATGATGTATTTGTGTAGAAGCACAGAGTCTAGTCAAGTGGCTAATGAAGCTAAGTGATTGCATTGCTTCCTAGGCAATCTTTTCACAATTCCAACACAGCCGAGAAAAAGCGCTCCCGTCGGATAACATGAGACATGCCCTCGCAGAGAGTTTCAAGGATGAGCAGCGTTTCCAGCTGGGTTTCATGGATGATGCAGCAGAATGCTTTGTAAGTGTTCTTTGGGATGGTTGAGTAGAATTACATTAGTTCAGTGGATGCCAAGCTGGCCTGTGGTTTTGGTAGCTCCAGGCTCACAGGTAGGATTCAAAGAACATAATAGTGCTGGCCTTCCTTCTCTATGCCAGTTTAGGGCAACGGACACRTGGAGTGAGTGTCAGGTGAGGGGGATGGAGTGCTCCTGCATTTGTTCCATAGTTTCCTCCCTTAACTCTGTAGCTTAGGCAGAGCAGAGGTTGGTGAGCATGATGAACTCTGAGTCACTCCTAGAAGCTTTTTGGTGGACAGAAGGGTTATCTYCTCAGGAGAAGCACCTATGGATTTGAATATACAGTCTGTTCCTCCCAGTATTCTCTCATCAGCTATTGAAATACATTGTGTTACAACTAGCCAGCTCATTGCTGAATTCTTCTGCAGAAGAGATTTCCATTTTCTTATCAAAGAGTGAATGAATAATTGAATATCTTGACTCTTTCTTTCTGCTTTTGTGAACTATCTTATTCAAAATCATGAGCCATTACTGTGGCCTTTAAAGGTGACTGGAGATGGCACAGAACTCTGGTAAAGAAACCTTTCCAAGAGATCCTGTGTTACACAATGAAAATGTTCACCATAAAACACCTGCAGTATTAACCTTTGGACACAGATCTGAGGGGCAGAAAATATGCTTGCTGCTTCAGTTACTTTCAGCTTTGGACATCCTTTGGAAGTAACCACAAATTAATTCCTACCTGCTAGATGCTTTTTCACATACGTAGGAAAATCAAGTGGAGAAGTCCTGAAAGTGGCTGTTTGAGATCTTGCAGTCAGGTGAATGAACTGCAGTCATGAAAGAGAGCCTCTGATTGTTGCTCCATCTACTCAAAATGCATTTGGACTCCTGAACAAATCATCTGTCTGATCTACCTGAAGACATTCACTTCTTCCCGTTACYTCTGGTATTTTTAGCAAAAGGAAAAAATGGCCATGCTGGCTCCAGGGCCACATTCATTGCAACCATAGTACCTTTTGGAGCCAAGGGGAGTAGTTGGAGTTTTAAATTGTAATGTTCCTCATGTGTTCTGACTTCATCAGTTCAGTTTACATTTGTATTTTTATTTCTTTTTAGGAAAATATCCTCGAGAGGATTCATTTTCACTTAGTGCCAAACAGTGAAACAGATATGTGCACTTCAAAATCCTGTATTTCTCATCAGAAGTTTGCTATGACTCTGTATGAACAGGTCAGGCAACATTTGATTGCTTTAACAAATACCTTGTTTTCTCTGTCAGGAGTAAATAAAAACAAAAGTATTTGTATTTTTCTAGTGTGTTTGTCGCAGTTGTGGAGCATCGTCAGATCCGTTGCCTTTTACGGAATTTGTGCGTTACATTTCCACCACAGCCCTGTGGTAAGAGCTTTTATTCTTGTTACTCTCTCTATATACACTCTTCTAATAATATGCAAAGCATTCCTGAGAAATGCTGTAAGTGTTAAAAATGAATTTGTATTTTTTTGTTGCAACATGTTTTTGAGATACTGTCCAAAAATAACATCTGGATTTCAAAAGTAAGATGTAGGAGAGGGCTTGGAAAAAAAGTTTGTATTGCTACCATTTTACCACTGTGTGTTTTCTTTTTAGTTATACAATATACTTAATTGAGAGTTGACTGAAATTAACTCTGAAGAAGGGAGATCCAGAGTTATGTAATTTATTTTTTGCAGTAATGAAGTAGAGAAAATGATGGAGAGGCATGAACGTGTCAAGCCGGAAATGTTCGCAGAATTGYTGCAGGCAGCAAATACTGCTGATGACTACAGAAAGTGTCCTGTAAGTAAACTAAAATGTTGCATTACTTTGAGATACAAGGGAGAACTTTTTTTGATATTAAATCAGGCTCAAGTTTTACTCTAAAAGCAGGGTTATATGTTGCTGCTTAAGAGCAGTCAGCTTAGGGTGAACAAAGCCCTTAAACTTACCTTTTATTGCTCCAGTTCCAGACATTTCTGTTTTAAGGTGGTGATTGGATACAGAAGTTAAGCTGTAGTCTTCATCAAAGTGTTTTTATGATGAAGAATGTTATCCTTAAATTGTTAGAAACAAACACCATAACTAAATTTTTGAAATAGATGATGTTGCAAAGTTGTTTTGTTAAACTAACTCTTAAGTAGTAACTCACCTTTGGACTTCCATTTTTTTAACACCTTTGTTTCCCCTCCTATCACGGTTTTTGTTTCCTTTTTCTAGAGTAACTGTGGTCAAAAAATAAAAATTCGTCGTGTTCTTATGAATTGTCCTGAGATTGTCACCATTGGTTTAGTCTGGGATTCAGAACACTCTGATCTGACAGAAGAGGTTATGCGGAACCTGGCAGTACAACTTTATCTCCCTGGGGTATCTGACCTAAAACTTACTCTTTGCTTTTTCTAGAATTTAATTTTACTTTTTATTTTATGTATATGTAAATATATACGAGATAGAAATATTCATATGTGTTTTTAAAAAGCACAATTTAACTTTATATAAAGTTTATGTCTACTTTTACTATTCTTTATAATGTCCTGCTTGATGTAGTTCCTATGAGAGGAAAAAGTCCTGTTAGAAAGTGTTGATTTTGTGCTTAAGTGCAATGATTAATGTAGGAGACTTCCTGGCTGGGAACCTAGGAATATCATTTTCAGTTTGAAATTAGTGGAATTATTTCAGAGCTTTAATATTTTACTCTTTCAAATATGCAAAAAAAAAAAAAAAATTAAAATAGAYGTAGTAAGTGCAAAAATCAGTATTTATACTGAGGAAAAATTATATAATATAACAGGACATTAAATACCAATTACCTTGGTGAAATGCCAGCAGTAGGTCAGGAAATCGAGGCTAAGTGTTTTACACATTTTTTAAATATGTAATCATTTTTACAGCTGTTTTATAGGGTTACAGATGAAAATGCCAAAAATAGTGAGCTTTTTCTTGTGGGAATGATTTGCTACACGAGCCGACATTACTGTGCCTTTGCCTTTCACACCAAGAGCTGCAAATGGGTGCTGTTTGATGATGCTAATGTAAAAGAGGTAAGTATTGGTTTTACTCTTTGTGGTCTTTTCTTTTCTGGAGAGCGATTTTTTGACACCAATGTTGAAGAAAGCCAAACCAACATTTTAATTTTAATATGTAAGTCAGTTTTAACAAATGACCTTTAGAATTGACTCCACTACTTCATGATTGTGCCTTACAAATGCTGAATGTTTCAGAATGTTCATGCACTTGTCTACTGTTGAAATTTGTACTTCATTTAATGTAAAAGAAGATACTGGCAGCTGTATTCACAGGGATGATGTTCTGATTCTTAGCCTATGTAATACTAGTTCTATCTTTCTGTTGCAATTTTTGTAAACCAAAGTGCTAAAATATTGAATATTCATGTACATTTGGAATTAGGCATTTGGTACCTATTGGTTAATAAATTACTCTTTCCATATGTGGGTTCAGTGCTGTTGGTTAAGTTTTGGGGTTTTGTTTTGCTGTTTTTTCCTTAGATTGGAACAAAATGGAAAGACGTGGTGTCCAGGTGCATTCGGTGTCACTTCCAGCCATTGCTGCTATTTTATGCCAACCCAGATGGCACGGCTGTGTCTCCAGAAGATGCACCAAAGCAGATTATTCACTGGTCTCAATGCAAAGCAGCAGGAGGAAATGGGGAAGACTTGGGTAATTAGATGTATCTTATTTTTTTTTTTAAGAACAGTATCAGCTATATTTCTGAAATGGGCATTATAAAGGAGAAGGTAATGGATTGGSTGCTTTGTTCTTAAATAGTTTTATCGATCATTATCTAAAGAGTCTCAAAAGAAAAGAGATTAGTGTGTATATTCAATATTAGACCTGTTAATAAGGGGATACAAATTAAGACTAATGGATAATGGGGGGAAAAAAGATTTTTATATTGTAGATTTTTTATAACTACACACAACTTCATTAATTTCAGAAGAAAATTATAGAATATTTGTATATGTGAATGTTCTTATGTGTGCATTGAAACATTTAAAATACCTTTTAAAGTGATATAAAAAACTTCAACTAAAGCTTCGTGTACATACTGAGAGATTTGGAGCATGTGTGTTTGTATGTGTTTATATATATAYACACACACACACACCCACCACAGTTCAGAACTTTGGAAAAAATGAGAAGGATCTTCAGCAAACCTTTTTCTCTCAGATTCACATACAATAGGTCTCAATATGTAAGAATGGAGTCTTTTGGTTCTGTAGTTTGTACTGCTGTCTTGSCTTGGGTTTTTTTAATATAATGCTAAGCATAACTTACAAGTAACTTCAATAAAAGGCAAATTGAATTTGACATGTTACTCTTCACATAATGTGTAGCAATAGGACATAGACTACTTCAGGGAGGAAAGAATAGAGGACCCTGTTTCTTTGCAGGCTACCACTATAAATATGGCAGTATATAAAATATTACAGAACCTTATTGCCTAGTATATTGAAATGCAGTGTGCTTTTTGATGATGCTTCTTTTCTATCTTTTTAATCCATAATTAAAAAGCTTTTTTTTTTTAATTTAGCTATTGGAAATTTTAAATTAGGAAGCCTTTTATTTCTAAAGATAAATATGTTGTTTGACAGGATTTGAAAAGCATTCTGCTGCCAAATCAGACCACGTGAAAGAGAATGGAATTGGAGACTCTGCTAATCAAAGAAGTAATAAAAAATTTCAGCCAGATAATCCAGCGTTCAGTAGAAGCCATATTCAAGCAAGTGGTGGTAGAGGTCCAGGTATGTATTCCCTACTTCCACCCCCAAAAAAACCAAACCAGATACATCTTATTACAAAATATTTCAGTTGATTTCTTTTCATCTGCGTTCTAACCTTGGGACTAGAACTATTTCTAAAGGAAGAATTCCATCATTGACTTAGTTGTTTATTCAAATATTCATTCAATTTTTAAGTAGTATCTGAATATCTGCCATGGAATGKTAACTTTTCTAGAGAATTGTAAATGCAGAATATTTATTACCCCCGTTATTCTTTAACTAAAGTGGCTCTCGAGGACTTGATCCATTTTTCAAATGTTATCAAGCTTTCCAATAATGTTTTTGATTAAAAGGCACATTAGTGACTTGAGGCTGAGGTCTGGCTCTGTGGATCACTGGCTGCTTGAGGAACACTTTTCCCCAGCAGTATTGTGATATGCAGCATTATTTGTAGTCCTGCATGTTAATGGACTTTATCTTGTGATTGGAAAGAAATCTCACCTTCTTAATCTGTGTTAAATAATTCATTTTCTGTTTAAGTAGTCCTAATACTAATAACGAAATGTTACTGTCCATAAATAAATTAGTGTGTTTTTTGGTGATGAGTGACTTTTGAGTAATGACTTTTGACAAGAAGTATTTTTTGCAGCTAAGTTAGGATACAGTGATCAAAAGGACAGGCTAAAGGACCTATCCAGAGAGTGTGCCCAGAAAGCTGCTGACATGAAAAACTTCACATCTTTACGGAAAGATGCAGACAGAGGACCAAGGAAAGAGTCTGGGAGACAACGAGGTACATTTAAAAAATCAGAGAATCAATGGGGTAAATAGCTTTTAGCCTCAACACTAGTTGTGAAGATTTTTTTCTCCTTTTAGGAGAACACAGTGTAAGATGAGAGTTGCCCAGTTTTCAGTATTCTGAAACACATACTGGATTTGTAGAGATACAGTAAGAAACATTAGTACTGTAACAATATCGGTTAAATGACCTCTTCCACCCTGGAAGTGTTCAAGGCCAGGTTGGACAGGGCTTTGGGCAACCTGGTCTGGTGGAAGGTRTCCCTGCCTATGGCAGGGGAGTTGGAACTTTGATCACTAAGGTCCATTTCAATAGAAATCTATGAAATACTAATGAGAACTTTAACAGAGCTTTTTTCCTTTKTGTTCTTGTAAGATTTGATTGTGGAAGATCGTTCCAATGCTAAGTCAGGGTCTCCTCCAGTTGGAAATGGACTGAGGCACTGCACGGATCAGCGGATCTACAGCAGCCAGGGMAGGGGCCCCTACAAGCATGACACCACACCTCACCAAGCAAAGCTTTCTGCACACGTGCTTGGATCAAATAAAACAGAACCTTTTCCTGCTGGGGAGAAACCAGTGACAAGGACACGGACCGATGGAGTCACTGGCTATGACACGGACGCCAGTCAAGACTCCAGGGACAAAGGAAGTATCAGCAGCAGGAGCAGAAGCAAAGGTTGGAAACCAATGCGAGAGACACTGAATGTAGACAGCATTTTCAGTGAGAGTGAGAAAAAACAGCACAGCCCAAAGCACAAAGCAAACCTGAGCAGTAAATCTAAGCATGAGAAGGAGCGGAGCTTTAACCACTGGCCAAAGGAGAACCAAATGCAGAAGTGTTTAATGACTATATATGAAGATGAAACAAAACAGGATACAGGAAGTCGAAGTTCACTGGATTCTGAGGGAAAAGGGAATGCTGAAAAAAGCAAAGGATTTACAGAGAGAAAAATCCATGGTGATAACTGGCAAATTCAGAGGACAGAATCTGGGTATGAAAGCAGTGATCATATCAGCAACGGATCTGCAAATCCAGACTCACCTATTATTGAAGGAATCAATACAGCAGAGGCCAAGAATGTGAAAGAAAGTGCTTCCTGCAGGTAATGCTGATGCTCTTAGAACTTGCATAGGCTGTATTTATAGAAAAATAACCTGTTCTAATGTTTGTGTGTTGTTTAAAATCAAAAAACCCGAAGAAAATATGCTTTGAAACCTGCTTGAGGTCAGGTATGTGGAAAGTTAGAGTACATCTAGAAATATGGGTGCGGGCAATTAAGTGTTCAATTTACCTTCACTCTGAGGCTGCAGCACTGGTTCTCTTTGGGAGGCACCGAACCAGTTACTGAGGCACTGAGCCAGAAGTGCTAAGCCCTGCTGAAGGGCAGGGTGTGTTCATTTGTAATAATTGCTACACTTCTTTACTTATGAGATTTTTAGACTGTGGGTAACTTTCCATCTGTAATGGAATAATAGAGTGTCCATATAAATCATACCTGTAACATTTGTACAGAGAGGCCCTGACAAGGAGATGGGAATGGCAGTAGGTGAATCTTGTGTGCTGTTACTAGCCATAGCGCAGAAATTGAATCTTCCAGAACACCTCAGGTATATATTGATCACTTGGTAATTGATTGACCTGTTGGAAATACATCTTTGCTGGAAAGTGTAAAATTACTAAAACTGGTTGGACTTGATCTGAAGAGGTCCAGTCTAACTTAAATTTATATGATGCTGTGAAATAGACAGTTATAGTCTTTCTACATTCAGTTTTCAGTGTTGCATATCTTAAACTTTATGTGGAATGTAGATCCTTCTGTAAGCCATTCATTCTTCTTTCAAATCTTGTTTATATCCATAAAATGGAAGAGCACAGTTGGGAGCCCAAACCTAGTCACTTTGAAAGATCTAATTTGCTGGATCTAAGCAAATTTTCAGACGTATTTTCATGGCAACTTATTTCACATTGCCCATGGCAATGGGACACCCAAATRCTGCATGTGTCATTTTATGAGAGAGAATATGTTAAATTTAGAACAGCGTAGTCCATTAAGAAGCTGCTTGCACTGTTGTTTAAACATTTGTCAAATAAAGAAAAAACCATACTTTATCGAAATACAACTGACTTTCTGGGACTTCCAGAAGGGTTTTATATGACTGGTAATTAGAATTGGCTGGCAATACCTACTAGTTCCCTTTTAACCTTTCAGACTTTGTCTCATAAATCCAAGAAAATACAAATGAATTACTTAAAAGTTCTTTTAGAAAGGGGAAAAATTTTACTGTTTTGTTTTTAACTCTGTTCTGTATGTTTCTTTCAGTATTTTTCTTGTTTTCTTGTGATTTCAATGACAATTGTTTTTGTTGGAAAATTTGCCACTGTATATCTTCTTTCCTGCCTTACTCTTGTAGAAGGTAGAAATTGCCAGGGTGTTTGTCAGCTCCCTATCTGGATTAGTAATGCATGTTTTCTGCTTATCTACAGCAACAAAATTTGGTAAATCCTCTGATWTTTTTTTTCCGCTCCTTTTGGGTTTGCTGCTGTCATCTTCTAGTTTTATTCCAGTTTGAGGGGGGAAAAAATTAAATGAAAATCCCTATGAATGAGAGACCAAGTGGTAATCACAAGTTAGAATGATATTTGTTGTCACAACAAAGTGTTAATGAATAGCAAATTATCAAACCAGGAGAATGGACAAGATGGAATGTTAGTTAACAGGTTACACTTACTTAAGACATTGATACCTACAAATACATTGAATTAGATGACCAGTGGTATCTGTTCAATAGTCTCAGCCTTCAAATCACATATGTGCTTCTTTTACAGTGAACAGAACTTGCCAACCAAAAAAGCTGACAGTGTGTTACATTCAGTACCCCAGCAGAACAGGAACTTCCATGGTAAGAACTCGGATAAAGATTAAGTTTTCAAAAAATATTGTAGATATACCAGAATTTTTCTYCCCCCCCAACTCCCAAACCAAAAAAACCTAACACAAATGCCATGGTAATTTGATTCACTTCCTGTGGTTTCCCCAAAAGCATTTCTATGAACTTTCTTGGTGGATACTAAGGAAGAGTTGTTTTTTTTTTTTTAAAATGTCTGGGTGGACTGTGGTACCATTTGTTTTCCTCCTAGATATGAAGCAGTATCAGGAAGAAACACTTGTAGTAAGGAAGCCTACTTCCTTTTACATACTAATATGTCTGCTGGGGTTTTATAAAGTTGATAAATGCTTTGGCATATAAATATTATAGGTCAGCCTGAGGCCAGCCAAAATCATTATCTGCCGTTGCTGAAACAATGGGAGGGTGCTTGTACAAAGAGGGGCAATAAATATTAGGCCACTTCCTCAGGAAACATTTGATTTTTATAGATATCATATTTCTTTTCAAATCATATATAGTATAGTTTCTCCTAAGACTTGAAGTGTGGGGTGGGGGTGTTGCCATACCACTTCTACCTTTCCTGTCCTTATTCTAATCTATTTTTTGGTTGTAGAAAGAGAACTAATTTGCTGTTTATTTTGACAACCCCAAAAAACCCCAACCAAAACTGGGTATCGTGGAACGCAAAGATCTGGTTTTGCATGACATTAATTCTGCTTTAATTCTGTACTATACAAGTCTTATCAAACACAGTTGGATAAGAGGAAGAGAAAAAAACACTAGTGAAAAATACTTAAAATACTCTTTAGGCATGAAAAATGGCTACCTTAAAACAATGGGCTGTTCGCTGGAGAGAGTATTTAAGTATATTTAAAGCTTTCAACATGCATCATACATTTTCTTTGAAAAAGTGTAGTGATACCAGGTGATTCTTGAGTTATCATAAAGAAATTGACGTTAGGATCCCGCCTATTCAGTTACTCTAATTCAGTAACTAATTATTAAATAGCTTCTTGTAAAAAAATGYATGTATTTAACTCAGTTCTGGAAAATAATACTTTTAAAGGAAGTCATCAATGGACTGGAAAGAGATCTGAAGAATCTGGTCATTTCACAGGTATGTGAGGTTAAAGACTTATTTAGACTCAGTTTTTGGGTTATCTAAAAAGTGTCAGGACACCTTTAGCAAGGACAGCAGTACTCATTTACAGGTATCAGTTGTATTACCTTATGTTACATCTCTGAATATTATGAATAAGTCATGGATTTGTAGGTAAATACCAGACAGACTCCCGGAAAAYAGGATTTTAAAAAGCAAATGCTCAGTCCTTTCTGAGAGAGGAACCAAATGTAAGAAATCTTTGTTAGGCTCTAATAGCAACTCAAAAAAATATGTCAGTGTGGTTTTTTTTGTGTGGAGAACTTTTTATGGAAATAATGTTGGACTTATAATTATGCCCAGTTTGTATAACTGTACTTTACCAGTTGCTTGTTTTTTACTGGAGCTGAATAAGGCTACTGTTCAGCAGTATTTTTGACTTACAAAAATAAACTTATTGTCAGAACATTATGAAGATAGAAACACAGAATCACACAGTACTTGTGAGATCAAGTGGCTGCTCTTTACGCTAGCAGTAAGCAGTAGATAACTGTAGCGCTGAAGCCAAGGTCCCACAAGGCCAATCCCTAAATTGTGTGGTCAGATTTTGGCAGGAAAACGTAAATAGTGAGTAAGCAGATGTAGCATCCATAATTTATATTAATGACTTTGTGTTTATGAAGTTTGAACTTGATGAACTGAGGAGGCACATTTTTTTTGTGTATCAAGAACTTGTGACGTGAGCAGCGTGAGGGCAAASTTTCCAACCTCATGTTCTGCAAGTTAAAGAAAGGTGACTATTTTTAATGGTTTTCCCATTGTTCAGTTCAATGGCATGAGACAAACTGAAATGTAGAATCATTCTGAAGATCTGGTTGGTGTGTGAAGAATAATCCAAATTGCCTTTGCTTATTTGTCACTTCAGAAAACCCCACAAACCAAGCATGATTCTGAAAAGGACAGCTCATATGCTTAGGAAAACCATACATTTATAGTAATAATTTAAAACATGCAACTACACTTAAGGAAGTGCAGTTCTTACCCTTATGGTGCAGTCAATGTACATTAATATCAAGTTTAAGGAAATGAGTGGAGAATTAAAGCTTGTAGCTGCTTAGTTTGCTTAACATGAAACAGAAAAAAATTAATGCTTTTCTGGAGAGTCTTTAAATGATAGAATAAAGATATATAAGAAAGGTTTTGCAACTGAATGTTGCTCCAAAAGTAAAGTTTCTTGAATATAATGGTTTGGGGTTTTTTTCCTGAAGATTGGTCACTGTTTTTTAGAATTATTCCATTTTTGGACAAATTATAACATGTTTACTTTCTTGACTGAGATTATATTGTTCCACATTTCCAAAGCTTCCAGTAAGTTTGCCTGTCATTTCAACTGAATACAGAAAATGTCTGGGCTAAGAGAGAGGAATTTGCCACAATATTTGTTACAAAAAGTATTACACCTTGCTGCTGGGGATTTTTTAATAGACAACTTCAGAAATATTAAAAACTCTCGGAAATGTGCAGCTAAAAGACATTAAAAGGAAGTTGAATTTATTGTGGAGTTGATTTTTTGTTGGAGGCTTTTGTAGGGGTTTTGTATTTGTTTTCATTTGGGTTTTTTCCTCCCAGAAATTGGACTCGGCAGATTTTTGCACGTGTTCTGTACGTGTAAATGGAGATATTAGACAACACCTTGTCTGTCCTACCTGTGGGCTATAGAATGGATGTTAATCTCTTAAAAATCTGGATTGACTACTCAGATGTGAAAGTAGATGTTTGTAAATTTTAAAACCAGACGGGTTTGTACGTCAAAAAACAATAACCTTTCATTTATTCCTTCTGTAACACCCATTGATAAGGATGCCGGCCTCCAGCTGAGCACAGTGCTTGTGTATCCCATATTTAGTTTCACAGAGAACGTAGAGCCAAAATTCCCAATCGAGCCGGCGTCTGGTTTTAACCGTGCATGGATGTCCTGTCAGCAGAAGGGAAAATAACACATCTATTTTTAAGTTCGCTGGAATTCCGCAGGCACAAACCACCTGGTGCGGCTGGATGCGCCCCGAGGGAGCCGCTCACTGGCCTCTGCTGCCGCCTGGCGGCCGGCTGCGGAATCCTGCGGGAGTAGGGCTTGGAGTGAAAACAATCGCAGTCTGCAGCAGAATGAAACTGTTTCTGTTTGAACTATTACCTCAGTGTTGGTTATCTCACTGTTAGGTAGCTCCGTGGCACACGAGAGGTTTTGAACTTTCGGGTTAATTACTTGTCCCTTGCTGGTGACACATGGGCTTATTCACTAAGAATGTTTTCACATAAAGATTATTTCTAAGGTTGTGGTATTGTTTATCACGATATTTTTTATTAATGTTTTTTTTTCATCTCAAGACTTGAAAGGAAGCCATAYGGGGGCTTTGTCTCTTGTGCTATGTGCTGCTTTAGCCTCTACGACTTCTGKTTTTGGTCAAAGATTTCATGTCTTTAGTCTCTCATCACTTAAAGATAGGGCAAATATCAAATACTCAAAACRAGTATCACCAGACAGCAACACCCAAAGTTTTCAGTTCTGCTCTGTTGTCGGGTTTTTTTCTCATATGTTTATGAGTCTAAAGTTCCAAGACTTTAAATATTTAAACTTGGGGAAATAACAAGTGAAGTAGGTGTAGCAGTTATTACAATAAGCCATTGTAATATTATTAATAATAATGACAATAATCCATTCCTTTGACTGGCTTCAGAGCAGGTGACTGATAATACTGGGCCAATCATTGCATTAGAAAGACTTACAGTATCTGTCTCTAAGCAAACAGACTGTTGCTTGGCACTTGCCAAGAGAGTGTTTTATTCTGTGTGGTGTTGACGTGAATACTTCAATGCTTCCTTTATTTACTGCTCACGAGGAGTTGCCTTGTTCAGAAATGGTGTATTTTCAGGGAATTATTCTTTGCCTGTGAGTAAAAGGAATTTCTGGAGCGGGAGTGCAGTGCCTGCTGGCCCAGGCACTCAGTGCTGTGTGTTTGGGGCATGTGGGTGACAGTGCTCTTTGTCTGCTCAGCATCTCTGAGCCATACAATCTGCTCTAAGATTTTATTTGTCTCAAAGAATGTATTTCTTTAAAACCCACAAACAACAAAACAACCTAAAACACCACCAATCTCTACAGTATTCATTCTATTTAATTATTCTAAGACAATATGAATTTTTAGAAGTAATAAATAGTTCTTATTTTGTAATTTAAATGACTTTGAATGTTTGAATAAACATGCTTTTAAGAAAAGCTTCTTTTGAAAATGTGCTTTTAGTAAGATTAAATATTAGGGTGCTCTGGAAAGCATGTCTATAGGACTTSAAAATTGTGATAATTACCTATTTTCTGGTAACAAAAAACCCAGAAAATTTCTTCCAGATTATAGGATCTGACCTTGTGTGACAGATTGTCTTCAAAATGGTTCTTTTGATTAATCTCAAATCTTGAAAGGGTTTAATTGTCCTGTTGTGTTTTGGTTTTGTAACCTCTGAGAAATTACAAAGAAGAAATTGGACTGTGTATCTGTTAATTTTCCTTTTTTATTCTAGCCCTAGAATTGAGGAAAGACCAGATCAATTCTGAAGTTAACTACAGRCCTCATCCTCATGTTGGTTTCCCAAMAGAATTACATTTGCAGGTGCCCAGTCCTCCAGTAAAGAGGTAACCAATACTAGCATATTACTATGTAATACTTTAAGAAATATTGAATTCTGTTATGTTACAATGATTCATGTTAAGCATTGAAAAATTAAGGTATTCAATATTTTTGACAGGCAATTCCTTTTGAATTTTATGTAATTGATAGGTCTAAATTCTCTTTGTCTTTAATTTTGATCTGTCAATGTCACCAAATAGCTTAGATTGTTTTAAACCATCTTACCTGAACAGAGAGATTTAGCATTTTCCTGTTTGGGGTTATATACAACAGACAGTGACTAACCAATTTGTGGCTAGTGCAGTCACCCCATAAACTTTGTCTGGAAGGCGGGGGGAAGTTAATTTGTGTTTAGAAGCTGCTGCTGTATCTTGTTTTTAATATGAACTCTTAAGTGTTCAGTATCTCCTAAAAATCACAGATCTAAATCCAAATTTATCAATCAGAAGTAACATCCAGTGTTTGAAAAACGGATGTGTGAAGAGTCACAAGGATGCTTAGAAGAGAGCAGAGGTCATATATGACATAGCCCTGAATGTTGAAGGAATTTATCTTACCTTGTTGGGGCACTTCTACATTTCAAATGAAAGAAACCCTGGAGTAATTTAATACAACTTGTACTCAAAGGGCTGTATGCTGAACAGAWCCTAGTTCTCTTGTCAGTTTGAGTATTTCAGCAGTTTTACCAAGGCTGTCTTTGAAAAAATCCCTGTTATTTGAGCCTTTTCATGTGTTTTTAGGGATACTTACATCCTGGGTGGTTTTTTATTTTAGAGCTGAAATGCCTGAGACCAAGAAATTTTTCCCATCATCAGCTCTCCAGCCAGTTCTCAAAGAGATTGTGAAGTCAGAAAGTAGGAGCAAAGCAAACGAGCAGAATTCTTGCGAGTGGCTTCACCCCGACAGGTTTGAGAAGGTGAACGTGCCGGTGTACGGTGCTGACAGCGTGTCCCACCCCCACACAGACAACGCCTGTGGGAGGAAGCCCATCCACAGTGACTTTCCCCTCCCTGCCCAGCCGCAGTCTCATCACACAAGAACATTCGGTCCCAAGGTGGGGCTGGCACCCTGTGTGCCGCAGAACCTGTCGGAAAGGCCCGCGGTGCTTCCCGCCCCTCCTGGTGAGCACGCCGGGCACCCCCTCCGGAGGGTGGATGCCCTCTGGGTGCCTGAAGCAGTGTACCAGAACATTCCTCCCCCTTTACCTCCGAAGAAATATGCTCTGAGCACTTTGTCAGGATCAGAGAATAACACTGCAGCGGACATAAAATCAACGGAAGCCTTGCAAAATAATCCATTAAGGCAAACAGGTGCACCTTCAAAATCTGCATCAGACGCAAGTGTACTCCCAGCTGAACAAAGGCCTAAAGAGCCCTTTCCAGGGAATGAGCTGTTTGTTCATAAACCGGATTCTCCACCTCGCTTATCAGTTAATGAGTTCTGGACCGTGTCTGAGAACATGTTAAAGAAAGGATCCYGCCACACGGGACCGAGCCCTGGCTACACAGATGGGAATGACAGCGTATCCCTAACGACCTACTTCTCAGTAGACAGCTGCATGACTGACACCTACAGGATGAAGTATCACCAGAGGCCCAAGCTGTATTTTACAGAGGGTGGAAGCTTTCACAAGGAAAAACATCCTCCACCAGGCGGGGTAGATCTGAATGCCCCATACCATGCCACTCTTGAGTCCAGGCATCCCACACCCGAACAGAGGTACAAGGCAAATGCAGAAGGAATACACTGCAGTCGGTAGATTCTTAAAGAAACTCACACCTGGATCTGACTTTTGCATTTCATGTAGTCTGTAAATGGGCACAAACCTTGAATCTGTGTGTGTGTGTGTGTGATAACCAGGTACCCAGCTGACTTGGGAGTTCTGACTGTTCAAACGAATATGCAAATAGAGGTGAACAGAGGAGAAGAGGTGCTAAACTTGTGGTTCTTTGATTTGTTACTCAGTTGCCTTAATGCTTACCTCTGTTACTCAGGTTGTCTTCTGCAGTTTGTATTCAATATGGTCCCTTGGGATGTGCACATCTCCCAGCAGCAGGATCGACTGGATGTTACTAATTCTGTAAGAAGAACTAATTAGTTGCAGCTTAAGAAGTGTTCCTTCAGACTGTGGTCACTACGTACTTAGGCTAACAAAAGGGATAAACATGCTACCACAACTCATGCAGTAAATGTAGTAACAATAGAGCAGGATTTGTCCTGAGAGGTAGCAGGTGGTGACATGTTTTTTTCAACTGACTTCTCTCAGAGTCTGTGCTTTCACAAACCTTCAAGTGTCTTTAATACAAGTTTACCCAGAGGATTTATTTTTTATTTGAAAAGCCTTAATAATAATAATTCTTTAAAAACCGTTCTGGTTTGCAAGTGTTAAATAAGACTTTCAAAGGGAATTGAAGTAAACTGCAGTAATATTGTCCTGTTATTACCCCTGCTCTTAGTGTACGTTTTWAAACTCATTTATCAGATTTGTTCACCCTCTAAGCTACATACTTTAACTTATTAAACTTAACCATGTAAGTTAAAAACCAGTAGAACAGAATAGGATGCTAATTTTAAATACAGAGTTATCATGCAAGTAGGAAAGATTAATTTTGGAACATTTTAGATATAGTTACTACTTCAGTTCTGACTTATTCTACAATTGCATGCAAAGTCAATGCTGCTATTTATTAAACTTCCCTTTTTTTTTCCTTGACATTTTGAGCAATGCTTCATGGGGATCACACATTTGATTTTTTTTCAAATTTTTTTTTTTTACTGATGTTTTTTCCCATTTGGAACAGTCCTACACATGGATATGGTCTGCATTAGCAGATCAGGCTGAATGTGCAGCCATTCAGACTGGTGGCTAAGGGGGCACGGAAAGAAGAGGTTCCTTGTTCTTTGCTTCTCTCACTCTGCCTACAGTTTTGGCAGCTCTGGAATTTACCTTGTCTTTGTTAACCTGACTAATCTCAGTAACAAGGAGGAAGATTTCTTTGGCTTTTATTTGGTTAGCTCCATCAGTGCACAGAACTATCTAGTGAGTGCTGAAGCAACGTCAGCAAAGCCTGACACAACCCAAAAAGGCTAAATTTTTCCATTATTCACATTAGAGTGTTCACTTGGCGTGCTGCTGATTACACCTAAACATCAATGCCTTTTATTTATGAAAATAATGCAAGAAGGTTAAGTATGCATAATAAACACTCTTATACTTGCACTGTCAGGCTTTTTTTTTTATGTTTATAACCTAATGTACATGAGTTTTAGTGCTTCAACCAAACATTGGCAATTGTTTAGCACAATTATCCAAGGTAAACATTTAAACAGTAGTTTTGGTTATTCTGTGGCAAGGTCAGGGTTTTTTTCTTTTAAATTACATGTAACAGTAGAACTGGAATATTATATATATGCAACAAACCATAGGTATCTCAGATTAACCTTCTTTCTACCTTGATCAAAATTTGTTGTAGCACTTGGAAAAAAAAATCAATTTTAGAATTTATAGTGAAAATACTATGCATGTTTATGTATGGCTGCTAGTAAACAGCAACTTAAAAAGTGATCCTTTTGTAAGAAAATCAGTTGAATACAGAACAACACTAAAAATGTAAGAACCTGGGTGATTCCTATTATATTTTTAAGAGAGATTTCAGAACCTGTAAATTAAACTTTTCTAGTTCATCTAGCCATGTTACATAATCTACATAGCCAGTTAAGTACAACTGTCTTCTACTACTTGTGTAAAAACAAAGATTACTGAAATCTGTAAATAATGTATAATTTGTAAAATGTTTTGCAAAAAAAAAATCTTGTATTTGAAATGACAGTATTTTTATGTATGAATAGCACAGCAACAACTGTGAATGATGTTAGAACACTTATTTTTAAACATGCATAGCAATGTTGATACTCCTGTACCACGAGCAATATGAATGCCTCTTACTGATACCAATGAACTCTGCTCCCAGTAAGCACAACTGGTAAACTCCTCTCTAAAGTAGCTGCAGTAACTTAGATGTACTTCAGTCTCCTCGCTTAGCTTGAAACAATCTTACCAGACAACTTTCTATGTGACCCATGTTTACCACATATTTAATGACCA
Organism: Amblyornis subalaris; assembly: GCA_018881555.1. Lineage (NCBI taxonomy): Eukaryota > Metazoa > Chordata > Aves > Passeriformes > Ptilonorhynchidae > Amblyornis > Amblyornis subalaris. Next base: position 225,880 of record JACAXG010000007.1, read on the forward strand.
TAGACAGCTAATCAAGGCACCTTTGTTTTTATATTTGACTCTGCACTCCATGTATGTATGTATGTAATATTTGCTAACTAATATGTGATAACTYGTTTTAACTTACCTAGGGTGCCTATTTATTTTTTTATAAATGTCCCCTTCCTGCTATAGATTTGTATAAGAGCCTAGACAATTTTTGTAACAGTAAAGATATTAACAAGTCTTGTAATTAATATATTTTTCAGTCTTTAGAATTATTTTCTTGCAAAGTTCTGCTTGTTCAAAATATCAAGATAAAAATTTAAAATGTTTGTTGTCTGTTCTTTTTGTGTTCCACAAAAAACCCCAACAAATTGGAACCCTCATTCTTGTTTGTGAGAATGCAATCACAGTTCAGGGCTTGTCTGCACCTTGAGGCAAGAGCTCTGAAACCATGGACTGATATCACAGGTACCAGCAGCCAAAATCATAAATGCCAGTAGGACATCTCTGTTCTTACAGCACAGGTCTGACATGTAAATCATTGCCAACGGAAGAATTATGTTTAATAATTAAAGAAAAATGAAAGAGCATCTGTCCACTTTCGCATCCCAAATCCTGTATCACAACCCATTTTCATTTACCGTGTTGAAAGACACTGAACCACTCTACAGTCTTTGCAATGTAGTTATTTTGTTACATGTATTCCTGGGAAAAAACCAAGCATGAATTGTACTTCTGAGAATAAGAAATTAGTTTTCCCAAGGGACAAATACTAAACAAAACTGACCTCCCTTCACCCATAGTTGGAAGACTGTCTTCCCCCAAACCTGACCTGTCAAAAAGCTCACTCCATGTGCTGAGCTTCTGTTTCTTTCTCCAAAGGCTGTAAGATTCCTTGCTTTAACACAGGTTTCAAAGTGTCCCTATAGTGAGACAGAGGAAATTGATGTTGAAAGCTTGTAATTATCTATTGCTATCTACTTGTAACCATCCATGGAAGGGGAGGAGGAGGGTTCTTTATGTGTCATGTGCCTATGACTCAAGGCTGCTCCTGGAAGCTCCTCCTTCAGTTTCTAGCAAGGAAATCAGAACCTGATTTATCTTAATCAGTGAGGACAGTACACTGCTGCTGGGTTAAACACTGGCACATTTATATTTTTATATATATATATATGTATTTCCATGTATAAATACTGAGCCTGAGGAAGATCAGTAACTGCTGAAGGTAGAGAAGAGAGAAACCAACCAACCCATCAGGATTAACTTTTTGGAAGTAAAACAGCTGGCTTAGCTCCATCTGTTGAGGGAACAGGTCTGAGTTACAACTTCAGTCTACACAAGAGCTGGGTTTATTCTCAGCCACGCTGCAGGGTGTCCTTTCAGTGGATTTTATTCAAACAGGTCATGCTTCCATTTCTGCACAACAACCCTTTAGGTACTAATCACAAAAGCACAGTCACTCTGTCTTACGTGATGTGACCTTTAAGGCACAGTTTAGGACACACAAACAGGATACAGGTAAAACCTGAACAATAACACTTGTCACACACCGAGATCTCTTAGGATACAGTGTATAAACATGTGCCTCCTGCATCGAGAGGCCAGTGGAGTCGTGTTCCTAGTTGTTTATCCCTCACAAATGGTCCTCCTCTTCCACCGCCCGTGTTCATAAGATGCATTCCGTGGTGGGCGCAGCTCTAGAGGGAACAGAAAAGGTCTGGTTACGTTCGTAGTGCTGCACTGCCCTTCGGAAGACACAGACATTTAAGGAGCATCAATCACACCTCCTGAACAAAGAACGGACACTAAATTTCGCAAACAAATAAATAAAGCTGGGGATTGCTTGGAATTACTTTCCAATTTCCTGAGAGGCATCCATGCTTCCGAGGCCTTCCGAAGAGGGCTGTGGGAACGCCAAGGCTGCTCCCAGGGGCCCGCTCCTGGAGCGGAGCCTTCCCCCCGCGAGGCAGAGCCCGTCGGGGCTCCCCTCCACCCCTCTCTCCTCTCCCTTCCTCCCGTCCCCGACCGCCCTCCCTCACCTGGGCCCCGCGTCCTCAGGGCAGCAGGTAGATGAGCAGGAAAAGCGCCAGGTCGAAGAGGATGAAGAGCCACAGGTCCAGCCAATAGGACTGTCCCGACAGTGACAGGGATCGTGACGGCACCTGCCCACCATTCTGCCGCTCCTGCTCCTGCTCCCGGTGCCGCCGCCGCCGCGCCGCCTCCATCTCCTCAGACGGTCGCACAGGCGCCAGCAGCTCTTCCGGGTGCGAGGCCAATGAGAACGGAGCGCACGTTCCGCGGTCACACCCCTGCGGAGCACGCGCGGCGACCCCGTCCCTCCCGCCTCAGGAAAGTCCCGCCCCGCCACCCCCTCAGGCCCCGCCCCGCCCCGCCATTCCCGCCTTAGGCCCCGCCCATATCGCCTCAGGAAAGCCCCGCCTCGCCATTCCCGCCTCAGGAAAGCTCCGCCCCGCCATTCCCGCCTCAGGAAAGCCCCGTCCCGCCCCTCCCGGCTCTGGCACCGGTCCGCCATTCCCGCCTCAAGCAAAGCGACGCCCTTCCCGCCTCAGGCAGCGCTGCGCCGTTCCCGCCTCAGGCAAAACGCCGCCTCAGGCACCGCCAAGTAGGGACGGCTCTTGAGGTAAAGTCACTGGATGTGGCGAGGGCTCCTGCTTGTCCCTCTCTCGTTGAGAAAACCGGTGCTTGTGGAGGCTCCGGTTGGTGACTGGGCTGGTGACTGACGTTCCTGCCGTAGTGCCTGGGCACTGCTGGCTGCTGCTCCCTGCCAGGTGAGACACGGACATTGGGGAAGAGCAGGCGGACAGTCCTGTCAGACCGTGTTGGTCTTGTCCTGTCGGCTGTGCCAGGGCTTGTGTGGAAATAAACATTGACAAGTTCGTCCCGATGCGGTTTTTTGGAGAGCAGATGTTACCCTTGAGGAAAACTCGAAGACCTTTTAGGAAATCGTGTTGTGAAGAAGTTTAGGAAAGTTGAAAAATTGTTTTAAGATACTCTTCTCGAAGGTTAGTTGGAGCTTGTGCACGGTACAAATAGGGAAAGGTTCATGTAGACAGCGTATTCTGTGTGCTTTATTTGCACAACACACAGCTGCAGAAGAAAATAAAAATAAAGGAAGCAGCATAATCTGATGCCACACTCACAGCTGGGATGTGCCACCCTCAGGCCAGCCAGTTCACTCCACATTGAAAGCAGGGTAATTATTTTCATCATGTCCAGAAGAGTGTCCAGAATGTTTGTATGTGAAACAAAACCTTCCTCTTGGTAGCTGTTAACCCTTTTTAGCCTCATATTAAGAGACAAGGCAATGCCTGCTAGAGAATGCAGAGCAGGTGTGTCTGAACAGAGCTTACTTCTCTTAAGCTCTTAGGGGTAGCAGTTTTCATTTATAAGTGCTGTCAGTAGAAATAAAGATGAATTTGTCTTTTTATAGCAAATATTGTTTAAGCATGTGTGCTATAAGGAGCATATTAGAAATTTGGGACAAAACAATGACCGTACTTCCCTTCTAGGCCTTATCTTGTTTATTATAGGTTGTCCCATGCTTTTGCTCAATATTCAATACACGGAGAAACTGTTTCTCAATATAAACACGTTTGGAAGGAAGGTAAGTTTCCATTTGAGAGCTTGTGCAAAAATATTGAAGTTCTGCCTATGCAAAATAGTTTCTGCAGCCTTTTATGTTATGACGCTTTGGTAAGACTTGGAACAAAAGACATTTTAGCATTTGGTAATTGGTTTTTTTTCTTTATTCAAGGCAAAACAGCAACATAAGGAACTAGCCCATGTTTTGTGGCTGGGGGGTACTGTGAGTGGAGAGAAAGGGAAAAAAAAACCATGCAAAGGATGTATAAGAAATGGTCTTTTTTTATTATTTCATCATTCTAGTACAGTTCTGGGTGAAGGGCTTAGCCCCTTTTGAAGATTCTCTTGGACTCAACTCCTTCATATACGTAGGTCTGTTAAGAAATTCAGGAGAAAAATCAGTGGCTGGAATTGCAAAGTTTCACTTCAGAGATACTGTTGAGAGAGGGTCAATAGTGGATGAATTGTGAGGGGTGGCCATGTGGGACCTTCCAGCCTTGTGCAGGCTCTGGGGAGAGAAATGTAAGGAGAGCAGCCTAGCCAACAGGCATTAATTCCCTATGCAGACATTTGAACCACTACGAGACAGCTTTTGGGGGCTCAGGTTGAAAATCAAAGAACACTTGGAAAAGGGCCTTTAGCCAGAACACATCTATACAGTCAGTGTATGTCTTTAGGATACTCTTCACGTGGGTAGGAAAACATAAAAATCACAAATTGTAAGTTTTATTTTCAAGTTTTAAATTTTGAAAGGTGCCTTGAGAATTTTAACTAAGGGCAAATGAGGTGGTTTGGCCTGAACAAAATATTTTGTACTTTCAGAACAGCTTTAAGTTTTTATCGGTTCGTTTTATTGTAAAGTTGTATTTGAGTGACTGCTTAACTCACCTGAATGAGTTCATCACTCACGATTTCTCTGTATGCTTTAAGTACTTTTCCATTGTCTTTTCTGGTAAAAGTGCCCACAAGTTTGTTTCCTTCCAGGTTCCAAGCACCCTATAACGGGAAAAAAACCCAAATATTTTTTGCAACATTTATGACACTGATTTGATTTAAAAGCTGTAGAATGCTTAAAAGTGAAAAAGGATTCAAACAGTCTTGAAACTGTACTTCATAAAGTCATTATCACATAATAGATAGTGAATTATGTAGGAAGACTCTTACAGAAAGTTCAGTCCCATCAGCCAGGCTGTACTCGAAGTTGACTCCCAGAGTGAATTCAATCTCTACGTTTCGGAAGTTGCTGGCTTCTTTGATGGTAAATTTGTTCCCATCTTGCTGGATGGTGATCTTCAGATTATCGTGGGCTCCCAGCTTTCTTTTCATCATGCCAACACCTAGAAAAATCAGTTAACATAAATGAGAAAAAACCCCCAAACCTCTATAGCATCGTATTTGTCTCTTTTTAGTGAATTCTATGTGGTCAAGTGAGTTTATTCCAGCATTCTGACCCAAATTTTTATTCTTCAATTTTTATTGAGGCTGTATTCACTGGTACACATATARTTTGAATCACTGTCTACCTGGCGTGGTTAGGTTTATACCCATATAATGCACAGTTTGTACAAACTTAAAGTAAGTATCACTTAAATCCAGTGTTTCTCTAAAACTGAAGAACTATGACTTTCTCCCTGTAACTATTAAGCTAGTTTAATGTTCTCAAAATATTATTGCGGATATAGAATTCTGTTTAAAATTTATCCATTCAAATTCTGAGCCTTTTCCTCAAATATAGACTTAGAGATTCTTTTTTCTGCTGAAATAAATTTAGAATTAGTAAAGGTGCTTAAGACTAACATAATGCAATTAAAATCAGAACATTTCTCAGCATCTTCCGCCTGCCCCTGAATATTTTGAAAATAAATGCAGTTACACTGTGCGAGGGCAGAGCAGCAAGTAGTGAAAGGACCGGTTGGCCTGAAGGTACCTCACAGACAGTTTGAGTTTGTATTCAGCTGGAGTGGTGTTTTTCCTGCAGAAGGGTTTGGAAAAGGAAGCCTTACCCATTGCCTCCATGAACTTCTCATAGTTTTCATTTCTGTCAATTTTCCAAGTCCCGTCAAATGCCATGGTTGTGTCTGCAGGGGGGCTGCTCTGCGAGAACGTGTCTTTGCAGAGAGAATTTATGGAGTGCCTTATCTTGAGAGCAATTCACAGGGTGATGTGGCTGACTAAAGCTCAACTGATGCACTGATCTCTTCAAGGAAGAGTTTACTGTAGTTTAATCAAATTTCCAGTCCTGACCACACTTCTTGCTGAATCTCCCTCTTATTGCCCCCAGATCATGACAGTATCTTTATTGCTCATCTCGATTAAGAATTGCTAATCCATTCATTCTACCCACCATGTGTAGTAAAAGTCAGCTATCTAGTGAAAGCAATAATTAAACTGAGAACATTTCTTGACATTTTTTATCTCAGCTGTTCTCTTCAAGCTTGTGGTAGGGTCTTTATGCAGGAGRAGGTGATATTATTTACCCAGCAAAGCAAACACAAATCTCTACTTTGTCCGTTATAATTTGGTAGGGATCTGTTCTGCTCAGCATAATAAGCGTAGGGCAGAGGATTTGCTGAATATCTGCAGGTTGTTTTGGAAAACTCTCCTCTTGCTGCCTGTCTGACACTGAGCTGTGAAAACTGGGATGGTGCTCTGTATTCATGTAATCACTTCTTACTATCTAGTTTAAATTCTCAGCAGCTTCTACAAATTTTCTTCATTATAACACATTCAATGATGAAGCCAGCCAGATGGAAGGTGTTCAGGGTGCTTACTCCTAATGGGAGAGAGGGAAACACCTCACAATGTGCATTTCATAACAACAGTTAGATCTCTGTAGGTAGTTTTTACATGCAGTTTCTTTCCACAATTTCATGCTGAATAACTCTGTGTCTCAGAAAGTGTTTTAGCCCATGCCCAATGCTGTGCCAATCATGCCCATCTTACTCTTCAGCCGGCTCAGAAAATGGGCAAACTGAGTTTTTACTAAGAGTCAGATTATCTCTTTTTATTGCACTGGTGTGGATGTTGACTTTTGTAGTTATCATTGTCAGTCTTATGTTATCTGTGTAATATATATACATGAACAGAAATACCCAGTGTCGAGTTACAGTTCATCTAAGATGTTGTTACATAACAAATCCGTAACTCTCTTTACACTTTTTGCAGAAAGGTTCTTTCTGGCAGTGGTTTAGTGCAGCTTCTGCTGTACCCAGTAGAAAACTGAGGCCTAAAATAATGTGAGTTGTTCAATATGACAAAATACGGCTTTGGTTTTGTACAGGTACTATAATCATGCAATATACACTTCATTTAGAGTTCTTTTGTGTTCCTATAATAGCTTGTTTTCCTTCTAAAATCATAATTAAAATTGGTTTCATAGGGTTTTTTTTTCAGCTGGAATATTCCACAACCTTTTTACTTCTCTCTACCTCTTCCTTGTGTGGTTTTTAGAACTACGACTTTTTCTTAGATGGTGCATTGAAATCTTGGTTTTTAGTATGCTGGTTTCATGGAAGTCTTCAAAGCTGAGGGTGTATTCTTGGCTTTGTGGCTTTCTTCGATGTGCCAGCTTCAGAACACTGAAAATGAAAAAACTTATTCACTTTGAAGTTTGATCTTTAGATAAGATGGATGGGAATAAATTATTAACTTTTATAGTCATGCCAACCTCATCCTGCCACTCTGTGATTATCATAGCGAGCTGTGTTGTGATGGCAGTTGACAATGAAGTTCCAAAGATCAGGGTGACAAAAAGGCTTTTGCAGTGAATTGTATTAATCTCTCCTATTTGTTGTTTTGTGGCTTGTGTTCAAATTGTTCTGCCTAAAATTAGCTAGGACAGTAGATCTCTGCTTTACCATGGAATGGTTAAAGCTTGCTGCCAGCATAAACATAATATACTAATGAAAATATTGATATATATAATATTACATAATAAGAGATAGATTAATCCTTGATAAAACCATGCAGGTTGATTGAGCAGTATTTATGTGTGTTTTCTACAGAATGATTTTTCATTATGTCTTAGGATGGATTACAAAGATAGATCCCTAAGCGTTTTGAACCCCGATACTCACCTTTATATCAATGTAGTAAACAGACAATTCTACACCAGTAAAGCCAACTTAAGCATAACGATGGGTGGCCTAGCAACAAGGAGCTTGATGGAGCCTAACTAATGCCATCTCTTGGATAAATCATTTCAAAGTACATATTGCATTTGGGTGTTGCATTGCAGCAGGATTAGATCCTGCTTGAACTAGACCTTGTCCTACTCCAGCTGCCTGTTTGCTGAATTTCTGTTTTTATTTTGGTTCGAGGAGAATCTCCTGGATTCTGCTAATATGAAATCTGTTCAACAAGAGGATTCAGCATTTGAAGATTGCCTAGAAATTTCCAGTGAGTATAGATCCATTTGTCTGATTAGTTAGTAGTGGGCTGTGGGTCTTAAAACTTACTCTGAACTGTGTCTATACACTCCTTTTTAATTTCTGTGTAATGGCTCTGATCCATAAAGTGCTGCATTTTTTGAGAGAACTGAAGTGTATGAGTTAATAAACTCCAGGTTAAGCTCTAGAAGCAAAATTTAGGATTTTCTTGGAGCAGTAACATAACTAATAATAAATAACAAGAAATAACCCTGCTATTTACTTTACCAGTTACTGCATGCTAAGATGAATCCTAGGATTATCTAGAATAGTAGAATCTGGCCTTATTTCAATGAAAAGAGGGTGACAGTGAACAATTACCAATAAAAATAAGTGTGCTATTCCAGAAAAGGTTACAAGAATCTCTGAGTATCAATGCCATTTGTCACTTGCCACGTAGAGACTGATATGCCAGTCATCCCATGGGGCTTTGTGTCAGGCTTATCTAGGATATTTAAATTTATATCTGAATATTCCTATATTCCCCGGTTTCTCTTTGTTTAGAATATGGAATGTGATCAAAGGGTGGGGTCAAGTTATAGCCCATGGACTATGAATTAACTATGTACAGTATTGAAAGTCTGCATTAGTCATTTCGGTTTCTCCAAAATCTGAACTGCACTTTTAGCTCATTTCAACATTACTTTTTGCTTATTGTAAACTTTTTGCTCTTGGTTATATAGCTCCAAACTCCAAAGATTATTGTGATTATCTGGGTTAGTGACTTGAATATAATTTCATCTGCAAAATAGTGACCTTCAGAGTTCTTCTAAGCTCAGCAAAATAGCAAGAGAACACCCTGTAGGGCTCAAATACTTAAATATTTGTATATGCAAAAGGAAAAGGTGGTTTCAGATAAAAATTCTATTCTTCATATCTCACAGAAAAGCAGAGTGGACACCCAGATTCTGGTTCTCTTTCCAGCTCAGAAATGTACTTTCCACATGACTTTGATCAAATTAACCCTCTACTTATCTGCAAAATGAACTTTCCTTTCATTAAGAAGCTATATATATCATAAAATAAATTGCCAGTGACTCCATTAACTACTACAATAAAAGGATTCTGAATGCTTAATGCAAATGTATCATGTGTAAAGAAATKGTTTGATTTAACCATGGGTTTTACTCGTTGTTTTTGATGGTGTTAAACCAGAGAAACCTGTGCAAGCTATAGATTTTTCAGCCATTTAGCAGTCATTATGAACTTGTGATATTTTTCAGCTGAAATAGCCCAAAAGTTCTGTGTGCGCCAAGAAATCCTRCTCTTCTCAGAAGGGCTGAAAATCCCAATGATTGTCAGATTCCATAAATCTGTCCCGAAAGTTTACTACTGGAACAAACTCACTCGTGTGAGTTTTTTCCTAAAAATCTTGAAAGGGTGAGATTTCATGGGAGCGTCAAATGCAATAGCTGTCACTGCTGTTACTAAAAATGTGGCTGGAGGAAAGAGCTTTTGTCTTTCCCATTTGTTAATGAGGCGTCAGAGCTCTAGAAGATGAGAAAGACCTCGTGTAATGTTCATTCACCTCTTCAATAAAAATGCCCTGGCTCAAGGTTATGTTGTTTAAAGGGCTGGGTAAGAAATGTATTCCATATATTCCAGCACTCCTGTTGAAAACACTGCCACTTCTCAGCAGGGAATTCAAACATTCAGCAGGCCAGAAGGACTGAGCAGGAGCATGGCTGGGTTGGTGAGTGGGCTGGAAAGGTTGTAGTCCCAGCAGCAAATGGTTATTTGATGTGCGTAGATATGCATAGGCAGTTGGGCAGTTGCACTCATAAATGGCAGTTGGCTCAAGCAAACAGTGCTTGTGTTTTGTGCTGAGCTAAATCTGACCCTTCATAACTTTTTGAATGAGCCTGCTGTTTGTCAGGGATGTGCATATTTCTTGGTTTTGCCTAGAGCTAAAAAAAGTCGAGCCAGAAGTGTTGCTGTGCAGGACCTAATAGGTAACAAACAGAAACTGCCAAGAAATCCACTGGTCCAGGATTACTTCTAGGATCAGCAGCTTGTGCATGATGAGGCTTTGGTTGTCAAAAATATTTTTTTTCACAGTTTTGGTTGAAGTCACTGTGTTGACTGTTTCCATGTCTCTTGCATGCTACCCCAGGAATTGATATGTCAGGGGCAGAGGATGAGGATACATCGGTGAAACTCTTGTCTTTGCTGGTTCTGCTTATCCAAGAAATGAGCTGGTTTCGGACAGCTCTCGCTAAGTGCAGCTCCAGTGCCCTCTAGTGGTTAGTAGCAGTGAGTTATTTTTTACTGTTTTTAAACAAGAACTACTTCACCACTGGCTGATCTCAATAGTACTTAAAAATATCTTGATATTAACAGTGGCATTTTTCTGTTCAGGATTTCTATAACCTAGAGAAGTTACTATAAAATATAAAGAAGCAGTGATTTGAATCAGGGAACAACGAGGTGTTCGAAATTCAACCTCAATAATATTAATTAACAAACAGTAAAATTTGACATCATCCTTTTTATTTTAAAAAGCATGAAAACAGTACAAAGAGTAGAATGAGGAAATAAGTAATAAGCAGCAGTCTGACCACAGAAAATAAGCTGACTCTATATTCTCTAGCAGCTGTACAGTAATTAGGGCTAATGATTCTCTTCAGTAATGTAACTAGCTTTATTCTAAGTCAGGACAGAAGCAAGCGAGAACACAAAACATTCAGAAGACTTTAATACTGCTTAAAGGCAAAACATAATATACAGAGAAACCCCTTAACCTAGTACAAAAATACTGTGCCCAGAAACTATATATTTGTTCAAATATTTTTAAAAGATAGAAGAATACAAATGGACAAACTCAGTGACTGATGACTGTGATTAAGATTTTTATTAAACTATAATAGGACTGTATGTTAAAACTATTTACAGTGCATTTCAAACTACATTCTTTAAGAGACACGTGCAGGTGTCTGCCATGTGAATACAAAGAGGACTCAAATTCTAACTTCCGTTACATCTGTAAGGTACCTTGGGCATCAGTAGGAATAGCTGAACACAGCAAAGAGCAGGTGAGGCAGGTGTTACCAAGAGTTTGGTCCCTCTTTATAGGTAAAAAAGGTGCGTTTGGCCCATTTTTTGACTTTCTATGCAGCTCAACCCAGCTCCCACTGAGCTAAATGGGAATCACATAATTGACTTCAGGTGGGCATCTGAGCATGCGTGAGGCCCTGGCATGCCAAGCTCATGCTGTGGAAGTTAGTGGGAACCAGCTATTATATAGATAGCATTGTCACGTAAATACACTCTTACGAACAGTGGTACTTGGATCTGAGTTTCTCTATGGAAACAAACTTCTTTATGTGGAAAAGAAACTTTCCCATGCAATTTCCATTCACCTTGCTATGACCAAGATAAAATATCCTGCTGTCATTATTTGCTGCGCTTAGCAAGTGTCACTAATTACCAGGCCAGATTCTGTGATGTTTCTTCTTCCTGTCAAGTCCAAACAAAAAAACCCAGCCCTCATTATTTACCATACTCTGGCCCAAACTCGTTCTATTTTTCAAGCTCCAATGTTCAAGCTTATGTTTCAAATTAGTGCAAGTCCCAGAAGAAGTACAGCAGGGAACTGTGAAATAAAGCTGAAACCTTGTGGAATGTAAACTGCATGTGATTTGACATGAAGAAAAAAAACTAGAGCATCACAGAGATAAGACTCTGAACTAATGCTATGATATAAATTTGCCTGAAATACTAGGTCTTTATAAAACCCTTAAAAACATATGAATTTATTATGAGTGAGGCAATTTTTTTTTCATAAAAAGTCTCTGCTGTCTTCTTATGCATAACTGGAAGGAACACCAACTGATCTCTCCTCTAATGTTAAGGGACTAGATCTGACTCTTCATTATCTCTCTGTATAATGGGTTGGAAAATCAGTTACCTGGTACTTTTGACAAAACTTGTGTATGAATTAGATAAGTGCTGAATTTGTCGGGTAAAATGCACTGGATTGGAGGTCCAAAGTTTATCTTTTCATGCATGCAATTGTCAAGGGGTGATGCATAAAATCATTCTTCAGTCCTTTGTTCTAAGGAGAAATCAGCTGAGCCTCAGTGGAATAAATTGTTTCCTTTCATCAGTAGCTCACTTGTATGTGTGCTCTTTGAAGATATGAGAGTAATCTGCTCTTAACTTTAAACTGCTCCTAATTAAAAATTAACACCATCTCCAAAATCAACGTTACATTACTTTTGCTCCCTTTCTTTTATTGTGTGAGATAATAGAAAACCTAGGCCTTCTACAGCTAATGTTGGATGTGTGGCTGACTTACTGGAAAAGAAAGAGTACCTACAGCTCAAGGGCCTCACTGTTATTTGGAATTGGAAGAGGTAGAGTTAATCAGTAATTTCGTGTATGGTAATATGTATGACAAGTAATTTTTTTCAGGAGAACAAAAATAGAAATAAAATTGTACTTTAAGCATTAAAACTATGCTGTGGAGTGAGTTTGAAAGAAAATATGTCCATAGCTGAGATCGAGTAGGATACTAACATAGTTGTCTTCCTTGAGAGGAGTATTAAGAATTAGTGGACAAATCCTTGTACCCAGAAACTTAAATATCAAATGGGACAATGGTTTCAATGAATTTAAGGCTGAACTGACAAAGTGATAAACTCCATTTCAGCTGGTTTCTTGTGTAATCCACCCTGATTGTTTTAGCCAATGTAAATTGGGGAGAATATGTTTGAGAGCTGACTAAAATAATGAGATACACAACTCCTGATGAAATTATGACAGCTGCGTGGCTGTAATCCACCAGCTGGATTTGAAAATGGTGAATTCTGACGACAATGAACTTGAGGCAGGAAACCTGCCTGTAGCCAGGCTGTTTCATTGGGGTTTTTTTCCCTCCATATTGTCCCCTATCTACATTACGAAAGGAGGGAACAGTTTCTGCAAACGACTCACATAAAGCTATGAAAGAGAACCAGCACACTCTGACTTTGCCTTCAGGCAGAGCAAAACACTGTGTAAAGACTGAATTTCATGAAGTACAGCACTCAATGCTTTTAAGGTTCTTAAACCAATAGTTTAAAGGCTTTGGTTTTGTAGAAATACATACAGATACAGGTGTATTATGATATTTAAATGTTTATTTACTAAGAACTGTATTTATATGTATGTTCCAACATTTATAGTGGAAGAGATTCTGTGGGATAAATGTGTACAGATATGTAATTAAATATATGCACATAATGTATAACTGTTCATTTTAAGTGAACCTTTAAAAAATGTAACATCATGCCCTTTTTTCAGTTCAACGGTATGAATCCAGCACTCCTTTGTAGCATTTATAAATTTAGTTATAATAAAGCTTTGCTGAACACACAATATAGCAAAGAAATACTGGGATATTAATGTCAAAGATACATCACTACACTGTAATATCATCATAGTTATCTGCTGTGTTGTCACCATGAATTACTAGTCTCAACCATAATAGCAAGAATACACCTTTATATACATATATTTTATTCCTATTTATATTAAATATGTATCTCATCAGTTAGCATAATAATTATATTTCAGTATCTCAAGCACTCAAGAAAAAGACTATACAAGGACTATGCAAATCCTGGAGCAAAGTTTTCTGTTTATCAAAAAGTACCTAAAATCTTTTTTTTGGGGGTTGCGTCGGGGTGGGCAGGCTGCTGTCATCTGCATACTGYGTATGCATAGAAATACACTGCTTAACAGTAGTCCTGGAATTCTTAGTGAGTGTTGAAATCCATACTTTTTTTTTTTTTTAATTGGAGGGACAAAATCAGGAGAAATACTTCTGTAAAGAAACATTTTCGAATTCAGCTGCGATCATTTATTATTGGCGCTCGCTAGAGAAGTTTGAGATAGGACTTCATCAGTGACAAATAATTTAGGTTGGCAGAAATGCTGCCGACTGTCAGAATACCTTATTCTACATCAAAAAAATAGCAACTATATAACCCAGTATCATCAAACATTTAGAAACATGTTTTCTTAGCTTCTGGTATAGTTTATCTAAATGAAGAAGTTGATAAAAAGGAGGAGTTTTCCATGTCTTTCTGACCAGCTGTTAAAAGTTGGGGTTGACAATCTCATGGGAAGAAGAATTTATTGCAGTTTCCAACTAGAATTTCCTGGATTATTGTAATAGAAGTAAATTCCCCACTTCAAAATTCCAAATGTGCTACTTGTGCCAAATATGACTGCTGATTTTAACTAAAAAATCAATATTACAGATTAAAAAACTGCAACATCTTGTGTGTCTCTGTGCAGCCAAAGTTACATGTACTGCTAATGCATTTTAGACTGCTGACATTCATGTCCTAATCCTGTCTACCCAAAGAATAGTACTCTCTTTGTATTCCTCTTCTGGGATTTATCTAATGTGTATATTTTCCTTAATTGGTTCCCAGTTCAAAACCATTCGTATTAATCATCTTTGTTTAAATAAAATACCAATGTGTTTTACTAGTGCAAGTTAATTGATTTCTTACTTTTCAGAACATTAACGGCTCACATACAAATGGCAAATCCCTGTAGCATTCTTGGCTTTTTTCTGCTTTTGGTATTCTTTTTTCCCTATTTCTTTAAGACACTATGAATAATCATTTTTAATTAATGCTAAAAATTATTTGTAAGAGATGTTAACATAGAACTTTCTTTGAAGTGGTCATAGCTGTTTCATAGTAACACTGGCCTGAAGAATCAGTTGTTGATAGTCACCAAGAGTGTGCCATTCCTGCATCATTCTGATTCATCTTTTCACCTCTTGCAGTCACATTCTCTTCTGCCTGTGATCCAGTCTGTTCTAGATGGCTAGATGATGTTAAAATCAGCTTCCAAATGGAGTTAAAACCAGCATACAAAACCTGTCCTGTTTTGTTTCCATTTCTCTGTGTGCTTCTTGCAGCTTTCTGTGGGAGCTGTTCTTCCATGGCAGCCTGTCAGTTATGTTGGGACATTTCATCACTCTTCAAGCAGTTTCCATCAGTCCATGGATAATGATGACACTTCTACCCCAAAACTCCTAAGACTCCTATTGCCTAGTTATTCACAAGAGACTTAGAAATTTCTTCAGGTGGAATAAGACATTTGCTTAGACATCCACCTAATATGAAAAAAAACCAAACCGAACCCTACTGGGTGCACAGATTTGGGGGCTTTTCACCTCAGAGCCCAGTCCTGCTTTCTGAAAGAGGTTAGCATAGTATATGCTGGAATAGGCTCCCCAGAGTGAGTCCCAATCTTCCCGCTGAACCTCTGGAAAGAGAACAGGCAAGACTGCTCATTACTTTTCTAACATAACTCAGCAAGACGGGAGGAGGGAGAGAAAAGGTGCAAAATGCAGTAGTCTTTCAGATACTGGCCACAACATGATCACAAACAACTATGTACATCTGGAAAGCAATAGGCTCTCAGGCACAGTCAGTGACTGCACCAGTACCCTCCTGTGGAGCAGGGTAGCAAAAACCACCCTTGCAGGTCTTTTTCCATCTCAGTCAGATGTAAGAAAAGAAATATACTATCTTCATACCATCTTGGCATACACATGGTCATGCTATATCTTGAAATGTGGAAAAATAATACAGCAGTGGCAAAACAGAAGCCAAATTCATACAGTGTTTAGCAAAATGCAGTACTCCCCTATTACTGTGTCTTCTACGTGAACATTAGCTTGTGGTTGTTCAATCAGCATCTCAGTTCCGTTTGGCTTGATTGCTTTCTCCATTAATCAGGTTCTTCTCCTGTTGTTCAGCTAAGGCTTGCCATTTCTGCCTGTTTTTTCTGCAGCCGTCCAGTAAAGGGGAGCAGGCCTCTGACACGTGCGTTAGGGCCTGAAATAAATTAAGAACATTGTTTAAATTAAAGAGACTACATTTAATTTTTATTTAAAAATGAAGAAGGAAACGCATTTCTCTTTTTTTTTTTTCAGATTTCTGAACTTGAGGGGAGACTTGTAGATATTAACTGCACTGGTTACCTAACTAATGCAAGAGCTGGGCACAGTTTGTACTAGTGTCACTTGGTAACTGTTGATGTAAGCAGCAGTGCATATTTCAGAGTAAATAGTTCAATTTTTTCTGGTCTTTTCATAAATGGAGAGGTAAAGGTCTCTGCTAACCAAAAGAAGCATAGATGTTCAGGCTCTGGAACTGTAGGCATTCAAACCTACTCAGGTGTTCTGTTGAAGAATTTTCTGTTTGCCCAGTCTGTACCTTTGCATAGATACTCAGTCTTTTTTCAATGGCCTACCTTGTACTGGAGGCAGTTTTCTGAGGCTTCCCAACAAAGGGTGCCTTATTTTCCTGACCATTTCTACAGCACAGAAAAACCTGACTTTCAGGGACAGCAGCTAGTAGCTCTCACTCCTTTCTTTAGTCTTGTTTCCTTTCAACTGGTGAATGTGCATTCTTTTTAGAAAAGTTTGTGTAAGAAGGAAAAATTCAAGTCATCATGCTGTTCACCCCACTGGAAGCTTCCTAAGTTAGGTTATCTGTTCATCACCTTTCTCACCTCAGTTCCTGTCAAATCCTTCCTACAATAAATAGACTTTCACTCTAATGTTTTACTGGTTTACAGAAAAAAAAAATCAGAAACCACTATGTTGTGTTTCACACTATATTTAACCGAGTAGCTTCTCATACAGTTTGTGACCAGGACAAAGAAAACATTTCAGTGAGTTCTCTCATGCAATGCTTTAGTGTGTGATGAAAGAGAAGGAAGAAAATGGGATGGGAACTGTTAAACTTGGGTCAATTTCCTGTAAGTAGCATATCACCTTTTGTATGAAGAATGCTGAATTCTTTAAAACTCCTTAACAACACTTTCTATCAATGCACTACCTGGATACCATTCTTTTCCTAGAGGTCAAAGCAACAGTTTTGTGACTTTCCTTGATAATCCAGAATATAACCCAGGGATGTAACACCAATTGCACAGAGCACAGCAATTAACAGTAGATTTAAAAAAATTATAACAAAATACAGTAATCAGACAAACATACCAATAATTATAAATACTATAATAATAATTTCTTCAACAGAATAATGAACCATATGTAATATAAGATAAAAATATTTTTTAACTAAGGGACCAATTTTTTATTTTATTTTAATTCKAATTTTCAATCTGTGTCTACTAGTGAGCAGTGGTTTTAGATATTTGCTGTTCTTCCTTACGCACCCTACCTCATACAGCTGCAAACAAACAGCATCTATGAATCCCACTTGCATGCTGGGAATTTTGTTTTTCTTCTCTCTGTTCATTAGATCCTGCAGATAAAAAGTAAACAAGYTCTGTGTTTAAATGCGTTAAAAAGAAAACCCAACCAAACCAAAGATTGTGAAATTAAAAAGCAGCACAGCAAGCTCAGCACAGCAGGGTATCATTACCTGTGGTACGATGAAGGGAATTGGACTGCATGACTTCCCTCARGAGACTGGCTTTGGATTGACAGAGCCCAAATAATAGACAAGCAGGCAAACTTACTGGGTTTGGATAGCTGCAAATAGGTACCAATTTRGCAATGTATTTCCTAAACAATTTTGTAATACTGATTTAAAGGAAATAATACTGTCTGTTCTTCTGGTTCAGAGATAATGACACACTATTGGTGGTTTGGAACCACAGAAGAAAATAGACTACTAGGAAGACAGGGAAGGGTATTCTGGTCCTATATGCTGGTCAATGGGAGAAACTGTGGGATTTTTAAGTACTGTTTCCAAAAGTCATTTTTAAGACGTGATCCTGCATGACTGCCACTTACCGTGGGTTCTATGTTGAGTTCCTTCCGCTCTTTATCTCCTTGATCAAAGAACTCAGTAGCCACAAGCTCAGCAATCTGTAAGAGATTTCACTCATTGAGAGCTCTAAAAGTTTGCTTGCTACCTCCACAAACAAGACTGTTTCCTATCTCTCCTTAGGATATATCAAACTGGGCACTCCCCCCTTATCAGACTCCAGCTTTGCATTCCACCACTGCCTTTGCAATAAGGACTGGGTGGAGGAAATAAAGTGTTATGCAGTCTGTATTTAGCAAATCTTAAAAACTAAGCCCATACCCGTTGCTGAACTGGCCATGGTTTGGTTATGGCTGATAAATCACAAGCAGTCATCAGCATTGCTCTGCAGAACAAACAGAAAGAAATGTATAAATTATTGTATGTGAAATGTATGTAGCCATCAAGTCAAGTGATTAGTAAAATAGAATATAGAATTTCAAGGAACATCCAACAAGTGCAATTAAAGCAGAGTTATAAATGTAACTCCACATGCTACTTAAAAATGTTTATTATACAAGTTGCAGWCTTCGTAGTTCAAAGCCAGGGAGTTCAGTGACCTGTGTGACAGTGCCAGCTTGTACAGGCCCAGAGCACACAGACCTRCTGGGTTTAATGAAATTCACACCAACATGGCATGGGAAATTGCGTACCTAATAATATTAACTTACTTCTTAATTATTCTTCTTTTACTTACAGAAATAGCTCCTTTTGTGAGGCATCTTCCCAATTAAACTGCTTCTTCCTTAGAAGTTCGAAAAATTCTCCTCTCCTCCTTTAAAAGAAGTTAAAACAAAAGATTTTGCAGCATGCTGACATGATGCTAATATCCCGCAGTSACTATCCAGCCAAACTGTCCTGTGACTTACTTTATGTATAGTGCCAGGTCTGTAGCAAGAATGGCTTGTTTTATCATTTTCAGTGTAGCCTTGTATTCGTCAATGGAAAGGCTGCTGAGAATCTGATTTCCCTTTACAAAAAAAGCCAAAACCAGTGCTATCAGTAAAATGGGCAACWGCACACCAGTTTGCTAAAATGTCTCTAAGTTACCAAATCATTATGAGTTGCTTGCTGATATCTGAGGTCATTCTTTTACCCTACTTCCTTTTGCAGATTCCCTAGTTTAAAAATAAAAATTCCAGTCTTCCTGAGTAATGGCAGAAAGCTGCACAGCAACAACATCATCATTGACTATTACAAAATGAAACTGCAAGCAGAGCAGCATCAAAGCCTTCAAGTCCATTTCATTCATTAAAAATAAATTTGTCACTAGTTGTATCACAGCATTTCCTGTTCCTCTTCCTTCCCCTCCCTGAAACAGAGGAACTAGAACAGATTCCCATACCTGTCTGTACACCTCTAGTAAATGAAAATAACAAGCTATTAAATAGAAACATGAGCTCAGCAGCCCCCTGTTAAATCAAAGCACTACAGAGCTGGTGAAATGGCAACTTGCCTCCATTGTTTTTCCATAGTCGCCTGTCTGAATAGGAAAGGATCATTACTATACAAAGGATGCCAGAAGTACCGTAACCTGTGGCACAAAAGGAGCAGTGCTTTGAAAGGATTGAATTGCTGAATTACTGGTCTTCAGAATTAGTTAATAACATCAAACAAGAAGAATGTAGTTTTATTTGCATATTTACTTAACTTAGGTTTGGCTTCACTTTGGAATGTCAACATCAGCAGTGTTTGGTTTGGTCTCATCAGGGCTGCTTTGTGTATGTGTAGGCTGGAATGTTTTTCAAAATGAGAGGAAGGACTTGGGTTTGTTTGGTGGTTCATAAGAGGTCATGAAAATGGCAGCAAAGGCTTTTGTTTCCTTTGGTCCAGGAAAGCAGGTGCTGAAAGGGATGTTAGCAAGGCTTCCCTTATCAGGCAACACTTGGAAAGCTTTGGTGGCACTCGGCAATAGAGCTGTGATTTCAAGGTTGCTGCATTTGCTTTCTTTACCCAAAAAGGAATAAAGAGCACTTAAGAACATATAAGGGTGGGATTCTATCCAGAAGCTAAAAATAGAAAGTAAAATAGTTTCTTTCAGCATACACAGGAATGGGGCACTCACTGGACTATTCAGGATCATAAGGCATTGATCAAAATGATGATGCTCCATGATTGAGTGGCAATACAGCTGAGCCAGTGGATGTTCGCTTCTGAGGAGTAAAAAGATGGAGAAATCAAATTAGACAAACATACTAGGGATCCAGAAATAACTTCCCTTTTAATGTCCTCTTTGTAGGAATACTGATAAAAAGATAATGCTGTTCCTTTGTCAGAGCATTGACAGCTCTGGTTTTCTACCTTCTGTTACATGTAGAGATCAGCTGCGTGCAAGGAGTGAGAATGTAATACAAGGTTTTATAAAGAGTGAAAGTATAAAAAGCAAAGATAACAAGAAGAGTTCATACACAAGCAAAGTTTAAGAGATGGTTTTGGTGTCTACGACATGTTCCTAAACACCTGCCTGGCATATTTAGTCAGCTCAACTGCTGAGCTTGTAAGTAATAATGCAAACCCAATAGGAAACCCACTGATACCAATGGAAAAATTCCTGCTGACCTCAGTATATATGGTGCTGGGCCCAAAATGTTGATCAAGTAATTGCCTAGTGTTAGTAACTGTACTGGTGTTTCATCACCACTATCTTCATGACCAAACTACTACAACATGGCTACCTACCCTTTGCCCAGGGTAAAATCCAAAAGGGAAACAAGAGGTTGGTTGTACTACAGGCAGTGAAAAAAAGCAGGAAACCAACGGCGTGGGTGCAGAACTTAAAAATATCAAAGTACAGAAACTCCTCCTTTCTTGAGGATCTCCAATTTCTCTCTGTTCCTCATTGATAATACAGTTCTTACTTTTTGCTGTTGTATCTTTATTTTCAGCCCCTGGTCTCACATTGCTCATATCATCCCCTCAACTAAATCTGCATTCTTTTGGAAGTCTGTTTTGCTGATGATCCTGGACCTATTACTCTAATTATAATCTGACCTACAAACATTTAATCATGTGAGAAGTTCTTTTTTAGCATATAGTTCCTTGGGACTTTCTGTATGGCTGAGGACCATTCATATGACTTAGTGGCTGCAGGATTGGGTCCCTGTGTGAGTGAGTGCACAGAGACTCAAAAGTCCTGAGAAGAGACTCTAGGGATTTAAGCAGCATAAAAATGTGGAGAGAAAGATGGAAAGACAAACAAAAACACGGAAAGGGAGATTAAAGGATGCAAGCCCCTGAGGATTATGGGCTGGCTGCCCAGCACCTCCTCTGAGACTACTGCAAAAGGAGTGTAGAGCAAATGTACTTGTGTGTTTCTGCAAGGAAACAAACTGTAGGATCCTACAAACTGTAGGATGTGTTTCACACATGCTGGGTGAAATTCCCATTGAATTAAGTGGGATGCATATTGTGTCTCATAGAGTTCATCCTTACTGGAGAGAGAAATATATGAGAAATATCTTAGGTTATCTTCCCAAGTACTGCACCAAACTAGAGCTTGCTCAGTACTCCCAGACCCTGGCTGGTGCTGGAAATAAACTCAGGTCCTACTTCTGTAGTAGCATTTCTTTCAAACCCTCATGCCAGGGCAAAGGACACCACTGCTTTCTGAACATAGGGGTTTGGTCGTGCACCTTTCATACTCTGTGCTTCCTACTTTACATGTGGGATTAGAGGAGAAAGAAAATGACCTCTCCTGTGTACCTACCAAAAGGCCTTTAAGCAGTTCCCCCTTTCTGTAATTCCTACTACCAAGACCAGTTCAATTTTTGAAACCCTGCTGCTTAAGGAAAGAATCATACACTGAATATCCACTCTCCCTGCTTCAAAGAAAGAAACAAAAGGGATCTGTTTCTGAAATAAAAACCTTCGTATTTAGATTTACATGAGAGATTYACAAAAAAAAAAAATATCACGGAACTTTCTGTTGAAAAAGAATTATTAAGCTAAAATCATCTCAGCTTTACAGCATGTGTGAATGTCAGATTTTGCTGTCTGTGACACTTTCCCAGGACATTTTTCAGAGGAGATGACGCATCTCCAGATGTCTTCCAGGAAATTTATTTTTAAATAAATAAAGCAAAAAATAGCTAACTAGTTCCAATCACTGCACGGCTACAGTTACTGCTGGAATCCTCTATTAGCAAGCTAGAAAAGGTTACTCTTTCAATTTTGTGGAGCTTGGTTTTTTTCCTTTACACATCAGCGTTACTCCGAACATACATATCTGAAATGCAAGTGTTCAGCTTACTTATTTTCTGCCTTTCAGTATTCTCTGCCTCAAACAAGCTTTTCCTTCCCTCCTATCTTACTTTACACACAGTGAGAACAGCAGACCACTTCATCCAAAGTTCACTTCGGAAACATTCTCCAACTCTGCCAGAAAAACAAGCACACATTTCTGGGTATCTTTTCCCCATCTCTGGTCAGACTAGGATACGCTGCCATATCACAGGAATCACATTAAGACATGCTTTAAATCAAGCTATTTATTCAACTGAAGACTCATATTGTTATTTGAAGTGATACCAAATTCACTGAAAAACCTCACATTTTGGGCAGATTTGAAACTACTAATAAATTCTAAAAGAACAAGTCTTTTTAGTTAAAAATTAAAATATAGAGAAAATTTAAGATTTGTTCTGATATTTCATTTGGACAACTTCAATCCAAGATATTTTGTTTAGTAAAAATATTTTTTCCGTGTTTTCAATGTATTTTGTCTTTTTGCATTGTAAAGTCTTTTCTGTAATTCCAGATTGGATCAAAGTTAAACACTACAGAAAACCCAAAACAGTCATATGTTTTTAATGTGATTTTAACTATATATCCTATTCTAAACAACTTAAAATTCTGGAAAAACGTGGCTAAACCATGAGGAAAACAATCTGAGTTCAAAATGGTAGGGAGACCCCTCTGTATCAGAGGCCTGCAGATCTCAGTGCTGTGTTGGCCTGGATGAGACAGGGAACAGCTGGTTGGGCAGAGAGAGATCTGAAAAGCTGCACATTTCCTACACACTGTCCCTTGGAAGCTGGGACTTTATGGGAAATGGGGGATGGGACTTTGGGAACGGGAGCAGGAAGATGTTGTCCCTGCACAGTCTACAAAGAGTTCACTTCATCTGCCATTATAGTCAGCAACTGAGGTTGTGCATCTTTGCTTTGGACTCGTGAATGGTTCTGCCTGATTCTTGCACTTTCTACTTTGTAAAATCCTGCTCCTTTGCACAGCCCCACATCATCAAATCCATCAGGTTGTACCTGTTTAGCTCTGGGCTTTTGGTGCTTACTTGGTTTCATTTGATTTCTCTCAGACTCACCTTTGTATGTAAGAGTTGTTCACTCCCCTGTGATCCAGATCATGGCTCAGAGTTGCTATCAGCAATGCCAGTGTTTCCAAGTCAGTCAGTTTGCTCTGTATGCAAAGAGTAATG
Source organism: Amblyornis subalaris (assembly GCA_018881555.1). Classification (NCBI taxonomy): domain Eukaryota; kingdom Metazoa; phylum Chordata; class Aves; order Passeriformes; family Ptilonorhynchidae; genus Amblyornis; species Amblyornis subalaris. Next base: position 249,096 of record JACAXG010000007.1, read on the forward strand.
CAAGAAGTAAGCTGGGGATTTATTTTGCGCAACATGTTTTATGTCTGCTTTCTAAATAATGAAAGCTGCTCTTAGTCTAGTCAAAAGACAACTCAGTTTGGAAATGATTGATTTTATGTCTCTCCTAGGAAGATGTGTCCCCCAATGCTTGCCTTTCCCCTCAAACAAGAACAAAATTGAATTATGTTCAATGCTGTTCAGACTCCAGAATCTAGGACATGAGAATCAGCAGGGAGTGAATCCTGTGTAGTTAAGAATAAGCAATTTATGGAAATTACAGTGGAGACTGTCAGGATTCCAAAAATAGCAACCAAACTATCAGGATCGTCAGAGATTGCTCAGCCGCACACAGAGCAAAACTACCATGTCCATTCCAGCAGAGAAGGAAGATGAATGCCCTGGCCTTGGTCTCTTTCAGCACCTCTTGTCATTTTTATTAGTGAGACAAAGTCTGTAGAGGAAAGAAATGCCTCTTCCTTATTAGTATTGGGGTTTGGCCTACAAATGGGATTTATTTATGCTCTCAGAAGTGCTTACTGTAAAGTAGTATAAACCAACTTGTAACAACTGTCTGTAATCAAACTGAAGAAACACATGAATTCAGAATGAACAGAACATTCTGTTTCCTACAAGAATATAAAACCAAGACCTGAAAACATATTATGGAAGAATCTAGAATCAGTATCTTACTTATTTTGAGGATCACCTAGGCCTTCAATCTAGCCCTAATCAGAATGATTGGATTGTTTTTTAAATTATTATATGTCTTTTAAAGTGGAAGGTTGAAAATTTGTTCAAAAACATTGAAATGGACATTTAAATCCTTATTTCTATATTTTTATGTTCTGTTGTTTGTCTAAAGCTGTACTCAGCTCTGTGTTTGAATTTTAAAAAATTTCCYGTTGAATATTCTGAGAAAACATCCTGAAATTGGGTCAGGCTTTTCTTCTCTACCTTTTTGACTTGCTTGTAGCATAAGCATTAACTTTGCAAAAGGACATAACCATGTACGTGCCTTATTTGAGAGATTCCCATTGGGAACATCCAGATGACCACTTCCAGAGGATTTAACTGAAACTGGGTACAAAACAACACGGCAGCACTTTCACCAACCAAGCCCTTATAGCCACAAACCTTCAGCTGAAGATTTCACAAGCAATACCATGGAATGATGAACATCTTACTGACATGACCGTTAGAGCTACGCCTCATTAGAGAATTTGTCTTAATAGAGAAACAGCAAAATGTACCTGAATTTTACCAGATTTCAGAGCAGCAAACATGCACTGTGCTGTGTTAAAGGCATGTCTCCAATTGTGATAAGCAACATTCTTCCGATAATTTTTCTTTACACTTAAAATCCATCTGCAGAGAACCTTTAAGAAAAAACATCATATAGATTTGTTTTCATAAAAAGAATAGATTTCTAATACATTTGAGCTATCTTAATCCCATTTGGAAACTCTCTTACTGTAAAAAAAATTCCTTTTAACTGAATTTTAAGTTCAAATATAACACACTTGTAACTGTGAACATAGAAAAGAGCAGGCTTACAACCACTAGTGSAGCTTTTCATGAGTATGTAATACTTGTGGGTTTGGGGTTTTATTGCTGATGGCTAAATGTTAGTGTCAGAAGCACTGCTATTAATTCAGAAACTGAAGTGTATTGAGCTAATTGTGAGAGAAAAATCCTTGTTTATAATGACAAATTTGATAGAGAAAATTTATTCATTTAGTTATTGAATCCTCTTGAGAGTTGTTTTGAAAATGAACATATGGCTTTTCCCTCCTATCAGCTTGTCAAAACCCAAGCAGAATTGGACTTTGGAAAGCAAAGACGTATGAGAGAAAGATTACTATATTGCTGAGTAGTTCCTTTTTTTATGCAGGAAGAAAGCGTGTCCCGGATGTTTTACTCAACATATATAGAAATTGTGGGTTATACTTTTTTTTATAAATAAACTTTTTTCTTACTTTTTTTGAGAAAGTGACAGGTATGCAGGTCAGGTAGTAATTTGATGTGCACTAAAACAGGTTTAAATGGACACAGCACACTGCTGCATGGAAAATGCTGGCTGAGAATCTAGGCCTTGGTTTGCTCTTTTCAGTGTTCCCAGTGAAAGATGTCATGTTGACAGAAAATCCGATATCTCTCACCCACATAAAGGTTTCCACGCAGACAAAAGCAGCACTTTTCTCTGCCTTTCCACTGTTAAAAAGGAGTGCAAGGCTACTGCAGTTTTCTTTAACTCCAGCATGGGAAGTTGAAAGTGTAGCTATAAAGCTGTCCATATTTTCCTGCTTTTAATGACACATGTAATTGCCTGTCTATTCCCATGGTGTTATTTTCATTTTGCAAGTACATCACAATTGCTCCACTAGGAATTTGAAGCCCATCCATTACTGGGCTACCTGACCCCCTCTCTTGTGTTGAGATACGTTCCTTAAAGTTATTGACCTTAATACAGAGGTGAAGCCAAGTATTGGGATATTCAAGAGATCAGACTAGGTAATACAGTACTTTTGGCCCTTGCACACTACTAATCTAAATTGGTCTATAAACTGCTGATCAGAAAATAAATACATGTTTTCTTTAATTAATTTGTTTGCCTATAAAGCCCAAAAATTAATCTTGCATTCTAATACTGAATTTTGAGGGTTTTGTTGAAAAAGATACAAAGCAAAAGTAGAGTACTGAAAAATAAAGGGTTTTACACATAGATGTTGTGTGCATTGAGTGAAAGAGGCCAGAGAAATCTATTTTACCTCCAGGGCCAGAAGCAAAGTAAGTACACCTGTCTCAATCATCTCTGACAGATGCACATCTACAACAAGATGTATTGGTAAAAACCTTCAAGGAAATTCCCACAGCCCACCTAAGTTATCTGTTTCAGGCTTTACTATCTCCATAATTATAAAGTTCCCCTTAATCTCTAATCTTTTGTAGGGAAAGACTAAGATAGTTACTACCTCATATGGACATATGAACAATATTATTGTCCTCTTTATAAGAGTTTTTCACTTACTGAGAAATTGCTATCATCTYCCTCCTCAGTATTCTGTGTTGCAGTCCATTAATCATAGACTGTAAAATTATTAATCCTTCAGTAGAACCTAACTGAGGACAGACCCCAATACTTTATATACCTTCCTAGTTTGCTAACTACTCTTTAATACAGATTTCCAATTATATTTACTGTGGGATCATTTCACTACTCTGAATTTCTAGTAATTAAACTGTCTCTTTCTGCGAAGCAGTGTTTGACAGCCATCATACCTCATGTTTCATTTGGAAATTTTGCACCAGGTTGAGGTCCGTGAACATTCGAATTGTGCACAGTGTTGTTTCAAAGTCTGACAGCTCAAAGTCACTGAAGTAGAAGTCAGTCAGGTTGAGAGATTGTGCGGATGGCACCACAGCAGCCTAGGGAAGAATGAGAGAACACAACTGAGCACTAGGGAAAAGAAAGCATAACAAATACCTGCTTTTTCAACAGAGATGTAGTGAGACACTGAATTATATTTTCACATGATACTGAAAACTGATGATTTCTTCTCATTTACTTCCCCTAGCTTGTCTTGTTTAACATTACTTTATTACCTTATATTTAGCAAACATTTTTCCATAGATCAAGAGAACAAGGATTGAATTACCTGGACAGTCTGGTTATCTAAATCACCTGAGGCAAATTGTAACCAAAAGTATTTATGAAATTGGGAGAATGACAAAATAAGGCAGTGGAGTTATATGTTTGTTTTTATGGAGGTGCGGACATCGAAATCTGTAACTGTTGACATTTTCCTAAAAATTATGAGGAAGGAGATGTAAGTAAAAACAGATTTGCTAACAGAATCCACATTCAGCACGATGGCAGCCAGAACATGTCCCCAGGCAGAGCTTTCTCAGAGCTAGAAACCTGAAACATTAGAGTTCATCTGTGATTAGTAATCTTTTAAACCTGAAGGACAGTGATTTTGGTGCAATTTTCGTACAACCATAAACCTTCAATGTGAAATTTGAAATTACAAAGTACACCCCCACCCCAATTCTATACGTTTTTAAATCTGTGTTTTTAGTTGCCAGTAATATCTCCATGTATTACATCTCTATGTATTATAACTCTAACTTCTCTAATTATAAAATACAGAGTATAGGTATTGATTGCCCTTCAAAATACAGGTGTTAAGGTTATGCTAAGTCTTACATTAACTCTTACACTAACAAAAGAAGTGCTAAGTCTTATACTATAGAACTATAATTTTCTTCAGTAAAATAAAAGGTGGAGTTCTCAGTGCTACTTCTTTAGAGTTGTTTCACCTCAATACGAGTGTGGTTCAGAGAAAATCAGGTAAATCTGAAATGGTGAAGGAAATAAGCCTTTGTGTTTTTCTTTTTGTAATTCCAGAGGAAAACATATCGCCAGTGTGGGCAGCTGTGTCCCAGCAGGCTGAGGAACTGAAAAGGAAGCGTGTGTCATAATCTAGATATGTAACAAGCAAATTCATAAACCTATGCTTAGCAGCCTCTGTTCCATATAAATTTGCTGTTGTCTTCCTTGTGTGTCAGAATGGGGACGTAATGAAAAATTATGAAAAAATATTTACACAGGAAAAAAATGCTCCATTCTTACACATTTCTTGTACCAGTAATTTTGTGTCCCTCAGTTTGGATTCATGTGGTATTTCCCCTGTGAGCACATGAAAGGCCTCTAAGTCCAGTGGCAAATAATGCAACTGTTTAGGAACTGACATTGAAAAACTGCAACTGCAGGCTGGTATTTCATGAGGAAAGGGGCTGGAAGGACAGAAAGGCGGGAAGGAGCTCAAAAGAACACCTCATATCCCACTTCATTCATAATTTATCTTTCCCTTCCTTGATCTCCTGCCTTTTACAGCCACAACAGTAAGTTTAACTTCAACTGAGACAAAAAACCCCACACTCTATAGCAGTTTATAATGTTATTTAACCAGATTAGTTATTTTGTCTTTAACTTAGTGAAGCCACTAGAGCTTTCTGCCTCCTGTTTTACAGCGGTTTCTGCCTCCTGTTTTACAGCATGGAAGTTCATCAGCTGTTTTAGTTTCGATTTATTGAGCTATGGTTTCTGTAAATACATTGGCAGCAAAAAGAATGCTATGGAAAACGTGGGAAAACTTGTAACTGAGTGGCAGTTACAAAGAGTTTTGCTTTGTTTCTTCTCCTTTGCATGATAAAACACAGGTTGCAGACAGTATCCAGGCTCAAAGGAGGTGACTTATACAATAGCAAAGTTCTGTAGTATGTGGAAATGATGATGAAAGTGAAAAATTTGACTGCAGCCTCTTCCACAAGGCAGATAATKAATAGAATAGTTCCTGTTGGAAGGGCCCTACAACCGTCCCCTAGTCCAACTGCCTGATGAAATATCTATTTTGAGATTATTTAGAAGCAAAACAGAGCAAAAAGGTATATCCAGAAACACAATTTTTATCTATTCTGTCCATCTTTATACAACAATATGAGTGCAAAATAGAAATTAAAATAAAAAATAAAAATTTATGAGTGCAAATAAAAAGGCCTGTGCTTGTGCTCTCATGCTGTGTACTCTGGTATCACCTTGAGAGAGTGGTGGGGCCAGGATTGTGCTAGGAGGCTGTGGACAGTTAAGCCATGAAGTGGATGCTGGTCCAGTTCTAGGTTTGCTGTAGTTCTGTTGTATTGAGCAGCGATGATGCAACCACAAGGATTACATAGCTAGCTCTGAAGGGAAACCTTAGGAGAGGTGTTGCATTCTGGTCTTGTCAGTGGCTCCTTATTGATAAGAGCAGTGTGGTAGGACTGATGTTCAAAAAACYGTGTGACACCATTCTAGAAATATCCTTAGTCTTACACCTTGTTATGTGGCCCCTTGCTTGTCCAGACCAGTCCCACGCTACCCAGCTCCCGGTCTCCTACGTCTACCTTCCTGTCCATCTCTCCCGTTTGTTTTCGTGCAGCAGGGGTGATGCTGTTTTCCTGGAACACCTGCTGAAACCTTGGAGAAACTAAGCACACGCTGTGCTTTGAAATGCACTTGAAATCGTAGCTGTAGTTATTCCTTAGGCAGTGGCTTCTAAACACAGAATTAAACATGAGCAGAACAGGACATTGCAGAGAAAAGCAATGATAAAAAATAAAAAAATCATTGCATTAAAAATTCAATACAGAATTTATACATAAGGCTGTAAAGCTGTACCCATACTTGCGATGCTTGAAAGATACCAAAGCTATAAGATATACAACATTCAGACTTAGCTGCAGAATGGAGAGTTCTCAATATTTTGCTTCTGAAATACTCAATCATTGTGAGCTGATACTGACGTTGCATCAGCTGTGACTKTAAATCTCCTGAGAAAAATCGGTCAGTAGTGTTGTGGTTCTTGCACTGGTCTGGCCAGCTTCTATCTCTTATTGTAGGCATTGTAGTGTTTTCTTTTATGTGATTCAACTCAGGAACCCATCAGTATAAGCTTCACTACCTTTTTTCATTTCTGGGAGATGTGCTTCCGCGTGTTTAGGGATCACATCTGTGTATGGGACTGCTCTTGCTTGTTCTATTAAAGTAATAGTAAAAAATTCAATTACCACTGTTACCTGCAGCTCCCTCGTTTCCTCCTCAGCAGCAGAAGCATGGTATGAGAGAACCTACCGAAAGAAAAAAGCAGCTCTTACTACAAACAAAAGAGCAATGTGATAACAAGGTGCTTTTCCCAAAGCAGATTTTTCAGCATTCCACTGCAGTTCCTGATGAAATCTTGTGCCCATGCAGGGCCCACGCTGGTTTTAAGGGAGCTCTCTGAATGCATATGTGGAAATGTCTGCAACTCTTACAAATCTCCCACAGCACAGAATCTTCTTGAGATAATTAGGCCAAGAAAGAGTAAATAGTTTCTATAAAAGAGCAAAGAACTCTGATTTTCTCTTTGGAAAGTTTTCATGCCCCACTTTCAAAGACAAATAATACATGAAACAGACATTATTATTGAGCCTGACATTATTGCCGTAGTAATTCTTTCAGGAGTTTATTCTGACATAAAAAAAAGTTTTGCCCTGAAACTTGGCACAAAAGTCTGAAAGGCAATATATTTGTTTTAAACTAACAAAATAAGCTATTTTTTAGCTGCTGAGGACATATGGCATGAAAATGTTATTGAGTTTTTTTAGGCAACTAGAGACATTTTTTTGTAAAGAACTCATCTTATATGCTAACCTATAATCTGGCTGGAACTTGCTATATTAGCTATAAAGTGTTATAGTAGGAGAGAGAATTGCTAATTTGTCATATAAGCAATTGATTTTGACAATAGTTTTACCAGCTTTTTAACATGACCTAATACAGGTTTATTTGAGGATTGTAATATTTCTTTTAGAGGCTACGGGGCATATAATCCCATTTTAGGAGCTCTGCAAACACTCTGTTTACATAATGAGATGTCAGGAGATCCAAAGTCTACAGATTTTTCACTTTCATCTTCAAGTTATCACCTCTGAGTAATTCAGCTTCTCAGAGTAAAGCCCTCTTCAGCTGTTAAACTTAACAGTAACCTGTTCAAAGGCTGAGACCAGGTGATGTTCATCTTGATATGATTTGTTGGGGTCTGAGAAAATTGCTGCAAACCTACAATAATGCAGCTGTTACTCCTCACACTGGTTTATCTTGGGRACTGAGCCAAAATCATCACAAAAACCCTCAGACAAGAAGAGGAAGCCCCTTAATCTGCCAAACCATTTCCTCTTCCTATGCGGCAGAACACGCCCACTGTGCTGCCAATGTGCAGCCTCATGTAGAGCAAAAGATGCTTTCAGCTCACCACTAAATCTCAGGAGTGAAGTTAAGACACAATACCAAATTAAACAGTCTGCTGGCAGAGACAGAAACAAGCAGAAAATTCCTGAGCAGCTCAACAGGCCAAATGCTGTTCTCCTGAGGGAGAACAATCTCTATTCAGTATCTGTGTGAGTTGCTGCACTTATGTGCAGAACAGACAGGGTCTGGGGAACATTAGGGTCTGTTTGGGGCTAATTAAGGACCACCTCGATTTTGGGCTCACCTCTAATGTCACCATCTGTTTGGCCATGGCTCTTTCTACAGCTTCATACATCTGTGTATTCTGGATCCCCAGACCACAAAAGATGACAAATGCTTCCAGGAACTCCTCATCATTTCTGTTGAAAGCCTTGATTTTTCCTGAGTTTTCTTCCATCTTATTCACAAGCTGGCAAACCCCTATGTCAGGACACAGAAATTAAAACAATACAGAGAACTGCCAACGTATCACCTATTGTATCATCAGGAATTAAGTCTAGGACAGTTTAGCCTACAGTATAAACCACCAACATACATAAGTGACACACAGAAGTGCTGTAGGATTTTCCCTTTTTTTTCCCCAAGAGTAATTTCAATGTATCATAAAATAAATGTTAAAATATTATATATACTTGGTAGGTACAAAAGTATTTATTAGGATTTGTAAACCAAAAATGTAGGGCTTTAGAGACCTGATTATCCTGTGAAATTCTAGGGTCGTTTTCATCCTAACTTTTATTATTAATAGTATTCTAGATTGATTTAATCCCTAAAGACAATTTGTCCTTTGGAGGCTAATTAAATTTTTGCAACCATGCCAAAAGAACATTTATGAAAGTCAGAACACTGGTACACAGAGTTTTCCCTTCCTTATTTGAGTCAGTACTAGGATTTTTTTAAAGTCAATGAACTAAACAGGGAATACCCAAGTTGAGGTTCAAAGCTGAAGTATACTCGCTGATTCTGTGAGGATGTGGTTGAATCACAGCCTGTTCCAAACACTACTGAACTCCTTGAAAAGCATCTAACTGAACTCAGCTTATTAGGCTCAAACTTGTTGATATTTACATCTGTTTATGTTCTCTTAAGAATTTCTGGACTTTTCTGTTCCCACGTCATTGAAAAAGTCTGACAGGTAACTTCTACCACACCTTGCTGCAGCTTAAATCCCTGACACCATAGTAAGCAGAGGGGAATTCAGACATATAGACACATTCAGACATACAGAGACACATTCAGACACCTCCCCTTAGTTCTACCTGCTGAGAAATCAGAATATTAATTAAAGCAGCTCAATATTAAGAATATRTGGTCTTTGGCCAAAACTGCTTTGGGGGTGATTACTGTCTTAGGGGAGTCAAAATGTTTTCTCAGTCCCATGAGTGTGAGAACTGACAGTTTAGAGCACAAAGGCTGCATTTTCCTGGCCAAGTGCGAAGATATCCCAGCTGCAAATTAAAAATTCTGGAAAAAACTACCACGTGTGCATCTTCCCTATTACAGTAGATAGAAAAAACTGAGGAAAAGAATGCAGCACACACATGCAAACTGTGGTTTTACAAGAATGTTGGCCTCACAAGTAGAAGTTTTAACGTCTGGTGACAATGTAACACTGTCCTGTTTCCAAATTACATTCTGTGTGGGGAACTYAGAGTCTCCTCTAAAGAGATCAGTAAGACCGTTATATGTTTAGCTGTAAACTATTGTGGCAGGGACTGGGGTATCTGGATATTGCAAACAAGATTCTGAACCTTTATGGAATGAGAGGAAATGGAATGGATCATCGAATCACAGTAAAAAAATATAATCCCATCAAGTAAGGATTCATTTAAATAAGGAACAAGATTAACTTTCCTTAGGAAAAAAGAAGCTGACTTATAAAACTCTTGAAAAAATCCCATGAAATTGACTTTCAGATCTCTGTTTAGTACAGTTTGTGACATTATAATTATTTCCATAGCAACTGTGATGTACTGAACACAAGATTAAGACCCAACAATGAATATGGCACAAAATTAAGTGAATTCTTAAAAGACACAGTATTTGGATGCACATAAATGTCTCTTAAAAAATGGAGAACTGCATTGACTATACTATATATTAACTAATACTCTTTAACCTCTTTCAAAAACTGTCCCAAAGCACCGAGGTGTTCATATATTACAAATAAAGGAACTCAAAAGTCTTTTACTGGGACATGGTCATAAAATCACAGCAAGATTCTGTAAAGTTTTTACCACATACAGGAGAAATTCACAAGTCAGGAGAATAAAGTTCTTTTAATCTTTCTTGCTAGTAAGGTTTGCTTGGTTTTGATGTTGACATTTTTTCCCACCCCAATCCCGCTTCCCAAATTCTGGTTTTGGATCTACTGATCTTAAAAATAATTTATAGGTGCTATATAGTATAGTAAAGGAACTTCTGAGTATTGTCCCAAAGACAACTTCTTGACCTTGCCCTATTAACTATCTGAACATTAGGCAGCTGTGAAACCATAAAAGACTTCAAAGAATATTTCCCTATGAGAATGGCTCAGACTTGAAGAGCCCACCTAAATGAGTGGCCTGACTGAAACTTTCAGTTTGAATTTCAATTGAAAATCCCAATAGAAAAAAAAAAGAGAGATCAGATGCAACTGTTTTATCAATAGCTCACAGCATAGTGCAATATCTCTAATTAAAGCTCAACAGTTCAGATTTCATCTTGGTCTTCTAGGCTTTGTTGGAATATTTAAATAAAGTAGTAAAAGAACTCATGAAAGAAGCTAATAGCAAAYGAAATTTCAGAGAACTCTGCTTCAGAGGTTAAAAAAAAAATTCTGTCTTCACAAAAAAGGGACCTCATATTTACTCTATAARTTGGGGCATGCAGTTTTGCCATAATTCTCAAAGAAAATTATTTGAAGACCATTAAAAAGGCATTCTTGGAACTCTTAATATTTACTTGTCAAATTTTTTAAAGCTGATGAAATCAGATTCATGCTCCTATCTAAGAATCAGTCTATTTTATTTTCTGTTTGCTTGTGGAACTTACTGATGCCAGGAACACAGGCTGACACTCATTCTACTCTTTTGCAACTAATTAGGTAAGCACTTTATACGCAAGGTTGCAGCAGACTTATCAGTTGAAAGCAAGATAATGAAAGATTTTCTCTGCTGGCTTGAGGTCGCATGTTGCTGTGATTTTACTGTGGAGCACATAAATTTATCTATGAAAGGTATAACATTATTTTTGTAAAGATACCTACCTATCACTTTATTCTTTTTCCCATTTTTTATTGGTGTACACAGCAAACTTTTAATGTTCTGACTTACATTTTCTGCATTGTCATTCTGTTAAACAAACAGAAAAATACAGTTACAATTTTAAACACTAGTGTTCAGGTGGCTGAAGTGAAAAAGCTGTAGAGCTGGGGTCCACAACTATTCCTGGCTTACATCCTCCTTCAAAAAGCAACCATATGATCAATGAGTTTGCACACGAACAACAGGTAGGAAAACTACTACCGCTAGGTCAGCATTCTGCACTCTTCCAAAGGCTTTGCATCGTGTCTGAGGCTCCAATTAGAAGGAGGCTGAATTTATTTGAATGTCCTCCAAAGAAAGAGGCAAGCCAGGGTTTCTAGGGCACTGGGAACATCTGGGATTTCCCTCATGTCAGGGTGCATCAGCTTTCAAAACATTTAGCCTGCAGCCCTGCCTTGAGACTGCTCCTATGCAGTGGTGCAGGTGCAGTCACTGTGCTGCTGGAAGAACATTATCCAGAATTCTTTCTAACAGCACTATTATTTTCTGTTTATGAGTTTCTTTTACATGCATAAGGTGTACTCCAGGAAAAAAATAACTCTAACCCTACTGAACAGCCTGTTTCAGACAAACAGTTGTTTGGATAATTCTTAAGGCATTAATTTTATTTTTAAATGTCTTCAAAATAATCACCTTTTCCTTTATTAATCTATACCGTATATCCATCAGATTCTATCTGTACTTCCAGTCCTGCAGTTAAGGCAGGGTTAGGGCCTTGAACTGCAAAGTGCTGAGAATTCAATTCCTGTGTTGCTCAATCCTTCGGAAAAACCCACTACAGAACATCCAAGAAACCTTCCACAGGAAAAAAAAGGGAAGCAACACAGCTCCTCACCATGAGGCTGCCCTTTCTTTCCACTTACTAGAACAATCACACTAAACACTGTCTTTTCTGATCCTTTTGTTGTGAATCTCAGAACAGATTCTGGTAAAAAGCCATCTGCTGACCCTAGCAGCTCCTCTCCTTCTCAGTACCCTCTCCCTGAGCCCCTCTAGCCAACAGGCTTAAACACAATAGTAAGAGCACATATCTTTCTAATTTCTGCATTGAAAATACAGGAAAATACAGAATTACAAGTCTGCTTTTTGTTGATGATGACTATGAAGGTAACCTGGCTGGAACCTGAGCCTTGCCAAGTGACCTTCCCTCCTCACTCTCCAGTATCCATGTGCTCAGTCATACACCATAGCACAAGCTCACGCTTGATGAAGTGTGAAGCAAAAGCTCCCAAAGAAAAGTGAAATTGACCCATCTCCACTCCAGCAAAGAACTTGAATCTATAACATTAATCTTTGCCGGAACCAGAAGGGAAAGGAAAGGATGAAAGGGAAGGAACTTCTGAGAGCCTCCCAACACTCACTGTGTGTTTGCATTATTCTAAATGGGGCCATTAGATTGACAGAAATAATAAGGGGAAAGCAAAAAAGGTTTGAAAGATAAACAGAAAAATATTTTCCATTTCTGAATTTCAAATCTAAGCTAATTTTACTTACTGTCCATGGAAATCTTCTGTCTTTGCAGACATCTGGGATGTTGAGTGGCTCCATCGTATTCTTGACATACTGAGCATACATGTAATTGATTTTGTTTGTGTCGTAGTCCCTGAAGGATACAACATTATTATTATGTGCTTAGCATAAAACTGAGTCATTTCATTATGCCAAGCAGGTAATAGTAGTATCTCTCCCATATGAGAAAAGGATATAACCAATAGATATATAATGGAGTTGAGTTCAAATTTTGCATCCTAATCTAGCTGTCATCACAAAACTGCAGCATGAATTGATGCATGGTTTCCACCATTTCTCTAATGTTCAACAACATTAACACTGAACACCAAACTGAAGAAATAAACAATTCCCTGCAGTTTACACAGATGAAGGATAAAGAATGAACAGCTGGGTTTATACTGAAATCAAAAGAACTATTTGAAAACAAACTGCATTCGCAAATCTGATACACTTGAAAAAGCAATACTGGATGAAATTCACATATTAGTTCCAGAGAGTGCAGCAGGTATCACTTGTGAATTTTCTGCTTCTAAGTTCATTTCAAATTTGTTCTAAAAGTAAGGGGACAATCAGTCGCATGGAGGTTCTGTTACTGAAATAGAACTGTCTATTCCAAATCAGGACATAAAGTATCTTTACAGAATCAATCATCTCCACGTTTTTAGCCACAATTTATTTAAGGCATTTTAATTCTCCTAGACCCTTTGCCTGCCTTGGAGGAAGACATATGCCCTAGTTATAAACCTATTCCCATCAAGCTCCTGTGGTTTCCCCTCTAACATTTGACTTGACCTTAGTTATCCTCCGGGTGTAAGGAARCTCACAGGGCTGGAGGAAAGGAATTATTCTTTTCTTATTTCACACATACAAGGCAATGCCCCACAATTCTGAAAATCAGTCTGATTTAGGGTTTGATTCAGTGTCCTTGATTGCATAACAAGCCTGAAATTTTATTATGTAAAGTAATACTTTCCGTGTAATCCATGTCATTTTATTTCTGCTGTTGTCTGATATTGTGCCCTTCAAGSATAGAGAAATTCTAACTCCAATGATTGACTCACAGTACAGTCTTTGGAATATAATTGTGTGTCATGAAGCAGATTCTGATAGACAGTTAAGCCTCCAAGACTCCTCTCCCGGTCAGGTATGAGAAATAATTTACTGGTGGCCCATGCAAGCAGTAAATAARATTTGGAGTCCATTAACTAGTAACCATAAAAGGGATAATGAGAAGGAAGGGTCCATTCCCATGAAGTAGAAGAGGAACTAAAGAGGAATTTTTTTTTTCACCCTGGGATCTTACCAGCCTGTTGTACTTCTGTACTTTCTGGTTGAACATTGTCTAAAACTGTAGCTCAACAGCTTTTAATTGCTGAAGCCACATACTTTGGACACAATTTTCCAGTACATGGAATTAAACTTAATATAATAAATATTTMCTGCAAAACAACAGGAAAGGGGTTCAGAAAATCTCCATTTCCTCCCTGCACACAATATCTGTAGTATAGCATTTTATATACAACTGTCTCTTTCTGACATTATTTGAAACAACTGTTCTTGGTGACAGAGACAGTAATTTTCAAACTTCACTACAGAGGTTCAGGCTAATTTTGGAAACTATTTAATCTGGGTATTTTAATTCCACTGTTCCTATCTCTTTCTTTTCCTTTCAGTTGAACGTCTTAATTGTTTTTCAAAGTGAGAATTAGAACTTTAGGACTCTAGTTTTGATTTAGTCAGACATGTTCTTTGAGTCATCTTGCTTATCTATGAAATAAGGAAAATGATTAAAATAATTGAATAAAACCATTAATATGATTATTATCTACTAATTTGCATTYGTCTCCTCTGCAAGATAGTTTTCCATGCAGATTTCTTGCAGATCAGTTTTAGAGCAGCTCATCTGTACATTTCCATAGCTTAGCCTTGAAATACAACTATGTGCTTAGACTGGCAAAGTGGAGAGATCAGGCCCTACTCTCCTGTTCTGCTCAGTGGGACCTTTTCAAGGCAAGAGAGTTTGTCTATGTACACTTCAGGGGAAAACCTGCTGGATAAAAATAGCAGTAATACATGGGATCCAGTAGAAATAAGGTCTGTTATTATGAAAAGAATATTAAAAGCATAGTTGCTTCAGCATTCTCCTGGGATGAACAAAAGTCTGAATTCATTGGTTTACCTCTTCAGATTTTCAGCTGAATCTTCTAATTCCTCAGATTCCATGTGAAACACACTAGAAAACGTATCCTGAAATACCAAGAGGATGTTTTAATACACAGGTCTATAAGGTTGTCATAATTGAAAATAGTATTATTCATTAAAATCTTTTTGCAGTTATCAGTACCTGTTATGTAATAAAAAGTGTAAAATTATTTAGCTTGAGGTATCTTTTGATACAACTTTAAATATCATTGAAGTGTCTTGAATCTCTACTGATGACCCTGAGAAGAAATGCCAGTATTGATAAGTTGTGCCAAATTTATGTCAGCACAGAAATTCTTTAACTACACAAAGACAAAACCTCCCATGTCAACACCCAACCTGAGCAGATGCCATGAAAGAAAAGACAGAGGATGAAAAGATGACAGAACATACAATGGGACAGAAATGCTACTGAGTCAGAAAGGAGGGAAGCCCACACCACTCCCAGGGTAGACAAAAAAACCCATACTCACAGGACAATCTTCGTCCACTATAAAGATGGTACACCTCTGCACCTGCATGAAGGATATTATAGTGGCTGCTATCTTCTTCAGGATTACTTCCAAAGACTGCTGCTCTTCAAAAATCAGGCTGGCAAGATCAAGAAGCACCTGGGGAAAATGTAGTTTGTGAAGTTCTGACTAATTGTGATTTATGCAATAATTATCGTTACTGATATCTTTGAGTCTTCTCCTCTTCCCTGAATTGGGGAAGCCAGTGTGTATGTCTGTGGCCGAAATTAAGTTCTGGCTGCCACGCAACTTGCAAGGTAACTGTCAATAATAGCCAGTTTGGCACTTTTGATGGAAGAAATAAATAGCACTAAATAGATGTCTGATGTTTTCAGTCACAGAAGGAGAATAGATTTAGGCATTAATAGGTCAAATTAACCTTAGAAATTCAGACAACACAGTTGCTTGTCCTTAGGAAACCTAATAGTTTCCTATGGCACATGTGTGCATTCTAAAACCAGTAATACACTTTTTAAGACTTCTGAACACAATTATTATCTACTCTAATGCTAACAGATCCTAATTAACTCGATTGGTGAGAATGTCATTTAGATACAGTCTGCTGTATTTCAAAGCTGCTGTTGAAGGACTTAGCTGCTCAGATGTGCTCCTATTTTTTTTTCCTCAAAAAATCATGATGGCAGTTTAAAAAATTATTCAAATTTGTACCAATTTACCAACACTGATAATCGCTTGGAAACTCAGACCTACCAGAAAAATTTTAAAACAACCGCTGTCTTAACTTTTTTCTCCAAAACGTTATCATATGTACGACAGACATATTCACCCATAAAGGCCATGGAATTAATAACCCATCAGTTATAAAGCTGGCTGCAAATACAGTTAGAGCAATCAGAAGGAAATTCAGTTTTCCATCTGAGCACGACTGAAAATATGATTAGTGACTGTTATAGTGGTAATAGACCAAAAGAACAGTCTGTATAACCTCTACTGTTCCATGGGGATAATCTTGTCTGTAATTTCTGGAGCGTGACACCTCTGGCTGTATAATACGTATGGTGAACCACAGGATAACTTTAGGCAATGTCAAGTATTTTCTGACACAGAGCTTTACCTTCTTCCCCTACATGGGCCACTTCTCACAGCCCCGGCTGGAATGTGCCCAGCTACCTCCCAGTGCAGTTACTGAGAGCTTTATCAGAGACACACAGCACTCAGTCACAGGGATTAAAAGCAGCCAAGGAGTAACTACCATATCAGAAATAGGAAGAGGAGGCACTGATTACTTGCAAACCACCATAATTCCTGTATTCCTGGAACAAACCTGTTGGCCGTACCTGATTGCGCCTGTTCTCGAGCAGAGACGTCTCGTACAGCTGAGCGTTGTGAAGAACAATTCCGCAAAATGCCAGGTACGCGGCAAAATCCTGGAGACAAATAAACATCAACACCTCACAGAAATAATGTCCCACAGCATCTTAGCTCTATTCAAAGATAAGCTACTGCAACGCTTTGTTTTCACTTTGAAGTATTAATTGACATTTTTGTCAATTTTTGTCATTAAACATGACATTTTTGTCATTAAAAGAACCGCACTAGGTTTTTTTCAGTTACATGTAATTTCTCATTTCCTCAAGAATCCCTTCTCTTTTTAAGCCAAACTCTGAAGATCACTATCTTGGTACAAGTAGTGTTCATATAAGAAGCAGCTTAAAGGAAAACTAATTTTGCAGCAATGCATGTTTTATCTAGAAAAACTGAGCGCAGACAACAACCAACCCCTCTGATTTGGGGGAATTCAATCTCTTGGGAAGTGAAAATATAGATTTGCTAACATAGCAAACCCACAATTTTTTCCTCATTCGGTATGGGATTAATTTTGATAGCCTGCAGACACTCAGTGTGCATTTTGTTATAAAGGGGAGGTTTTCAAAGAGAAAGAGTGAATTCTGATTCTTTTATTGCCGATTGTTAAGTCCGCTTCTTCAGCCTGAGCACAGCCTGGTTATTGCCGTACCAATCTGAAGTTGAAATCTGGAAATTTTTGGAAAGCAACTGCAATGTAAGAATTGGGAATCAATTTTCACGTCTGCTTTCCTGATTCTCATATATTGTTCATAATTTATCTAAAGCTTTTTCTTTTCCTGCAGATGCTATATTGAGAAGTGACATGTTATTTAAAAGAGCATCGCTCCACAAATTTTAATATTCAAAATGTGTTGGGCTTGCCAACACAAACCAAACACGAACCAATTAATTAAAAATTATGTCTATTAAAAGTTAAGAAAGTGTTTTACAATGCATTTCAGTAGAGTAAGCCTGTGTTTCCGAGATATATGGCAGATAACATGATCCAGAAATTAAATTATTTCACATCCACATTTCTCATGGCCTCATAAAGAAAAAAATTTGTGGTATTACCAGGAATGTTTACTTTCTCAGCAATGTTTAATTTTTAATAACTTAAAAATTTCTGAGCAGCATGAAGATTAATAACATATCCATCCCCCCCTTCCCCTGTGAAAACAGAACAGACATAAACATTCAGCTTTTATACCTTTTCATCTTGTTCAGTGAAAGTACCACCAATTCCAGATTTCTTGTTGATTGCTTGAGCCACACCAACAACCTAGTGTATTCAAAATAAAGTAATTAGCTAATTTTTAGGAGTCTGTCATTGGATTCTATTTCTAGGCATACTTATACAAGATAATAAATGGTCATTACAGTTGTTTGTTTGGTTGACTATTAAATCAAATTGTTAGTATACTAAATGTTTCTCTCTCATGCATAAACATTTCCTAGATTATAGGATTTCAAGACCTTAGCCTTTCCCTAATAGAATTCTATAGTTGCCATTCCTTTTGACACTTTGCAAAGTCGTATTATTAATATGACAAATTATATGCAAAGCTTTTAGATATTTTCAGATTTTTTAGCATATTTACAACAAGCGAGGGAAAAAGCTGCAAAGAACTTGCTTTGTTTGAGCTCCAAGTACTGTAAAACCAACTCAAGGTGTTGATGATGGGGTTTTTTTCATCCTGCTGTTTTGAGATAAACAGTATCAGAAGAAAACTCTGTGGTGTGCATGTTTAAAAAGTTGTATTTAACTATTAATTCTTAAATTTGTAACTGCTAAACTGATAGAAGACGTGGTTTTATTTTTGAAATGGAAAAGAAGACAATTTACTATCTCTCAGCCTAGCATTCCCAAAATACTGACGTTACAAGTAAGGTCATTGTTCTGTAGCATGAATCGCTGCCARCTGTGGGCTCAAAAAATGTCTGTCTGAAATAAAGCTTAACTGTCAGCTCCATTCCATACAACCCAATTTTTCCCACAGTCAACCTCTCATTTACTTCAGTGAGGAATATTTCTAATCCATGGAACTTCCTTTCTGTAATAATAGTGTACCACTAGCCTATGTACATTTATRGCAGACTTTGAATGAAAGCAAATCCTTTAGCCAGTTAATGTGCTTTTGTGTTAACCTACACGTGCAGAGATTAATGGTTAGACCCCTTCTCATGCCAATGTCTTCTCTGGGTATTGATATCATTTATTTTATTTTTTTTTCAGTTTTGATCCAGCATAAGCTAAGACAGCTTTAATAAGGCCAGAGGCTTTTCATCCAAAAGGTGAGTACTTTCATGTTTTTTGAATATATCACCTCCATGAAAGGAAAGTCTGCAGTTTTGGGTTTTTTTTAAAAAAAAGCTACAAGAAAACAGTAAGAGGACCATATTAATATAGAAACAAAAGACTATTTAGGTTCCCTTCATCAGCACTATAAGTTTCTGATATGTTAACAAAGACATGTGTTCCAAGGGCAATGGTCAGTTTTACATCTTTGGCAAGGTCTTTCAATAAAAAGTTTTAACTGAAGAGGGAGGGAGTAATGAGGAGAATAAGCTTGCTAAAAATTCATGTTGATTATGAACAAAATGTTGTGAATATGCAAACAGTTCTCTTTTTTGGTGCTGTTTCAGTGGCATTCTAAGCTTTCAGACAACTTTGTATTGTGTCCAATTTTTTTCATACAAAAGGAAATTAATTTCAAAAATTAAACTGGTCCAAATTCTGGCCTCATTTATATCAGTACAAATTTCAGTGCACTTCCATGGAATTCAGAGAATATGGTATAGAGACAGTAATGAGAAAAACTTCAGACAGGTATTTTTTAGCCATTGGAGTCTTGCCTGCAACCGGGTAATTAGGAGATGTAGGAAACTCAGGAGGATCTGCTCCTGTTACTAAAGTAATTATGTAATTAGGACAAAAGTAAATCATGTGGTAGCATTTTGGGCCATGGAGAACATATGCCTGCATTTTAGAGAATACTAAGCACAGTATGAAACCCAAATCCTAGTTTTTAAAACTTATTATAAACAAATCAGAAATAATAATAGGCCAAATCTCCTATGTGATCTCCAGCTGGGAGTTATGTTTGCACCAGCAGAAAAACTGAATCAAAGGTGACCAACTGCTCTGAGCTCAGCTACACAGGGAACTTACTCAGATAACAGGGACATGAAAAGGGTGAAAAGTTTGTGCCAATAAACAAGGCATATCTGTATGTTTGATTCCTTGTCATTCTCCTAGTATGCCTACAGAATTCTCCTGTATATTTCTTGGTCACCCAAGACAAAACTAGTAGGAAAGAAAGGGATTAAAATCCCTATGAAAGGGGATGACCACTAAAAAAGCTCAAGGTAGTACTCTGGACTGAAGAAAACCAAGACTAAGGGAAAAATTTAAGTAATTAGAGTCTGCTTATACTTCAACACCTGTGAGTTTATGGCCTAATCACTGAAGTAACCAGTGTAGTGTGGAGTGCTACACACTCCTTTTCCTGAGCTTTCCCCCCAGTTTGACTGGGATTATAGAACACAGTATATCTGGGAGAGTGCTGCAGTTCCCAACAAGAGCCTTCATCCAGGTTTGCTGTTTTGAAAACATGTAAGGGGTGAAGAGAAAAATTCCCCTTGGATCAGGAACCAAGTACTTTGCTATTTTCCATTCAGACCACATAATACAGACATACACCATGAAGACAAAAAGTGATTTTGATGATGGAATTAGTCCCTTATTTTCAGTTCCMAAGAAGGAGGATAAACCTCCTGTCAGTCACTGAGTCAACATCCACACGTTTTACCACATCTGAACACAGCTTTCCTTGTATTCTTGCTGGTAACACGTGTGATCTTCCAGTATTCTCTAACCTTGATTTTCTATCTGTACTACTTTTCCCATTTAATAAGTCCTGATCCACATGACAAGAGAGATTTCTTCTAATTATCAGAGAACTTTATTTTTACTATTTTCTTGCAATAGCTTGAGTCCTGCTTCTAAAAGTAGCAGGCTACCTTCCCAGTAGGTGATGACCGATGACTTCAATGCTGATGACTGTGCTCTGGATTTTATCTGGATTGTTTCATGCTGCAGTATTTTGTACATTAAAAGAACAGGCCTAACTCTGGGAAAGCTGTTCCAGCTCTACAGGCAGCTGGTGCCTTGTTTAGTAGGTTCTTACTTTAGCTCACTTAAAAATATAATTAATTTTGCTTCTTAAGGAGATAAAATCTTTATTCATTTTGCTGGCACCCGAAGAAAAACTACATTAAGCTAAAGAATGGTAACAAAGAAAGGGAAACTTGACATTTTTGATCAGAGAGCATACCCACTTCAGAAGACAAAGTGGTGTTAACCTTACGTTGCTCTCCTGGTCTTGTAGAGGTTTGATTCAAGCTTATAAAATTATCCTGCAGAGACAGAACTGTATTTACAGCCTTTGATTTTTAATCAACAAAAATTTCACATCCTCTTGTATCATCTATGCCAGCAGTAGCCTGCATGCTTTCCAGCAGTCCAGCGACTAGAATGTGTGTCTCAGCATAAGCTGAAAATCCATCCAAGAAGCAAATTACTGATCTCCATAATCCTGCAGCTACTGGAACTGAGTAGTTTGTTTAAAGACAGCTTGGCTAGACCTGCTCTACACTGCAGTGATTGGGATGTGTGATATCTGAAGGGTTCACTGGGGGAGAAAATAACTTAGCTGGCTAACAGTGACATGCCTGGTCCCGTTTTACACAATAAAATTCAACAGGGTATTTTCAAAAGCTGGTGTACGTAGTAGCACCCTTGATTTGTTGGGAAGAGCTTCCCAGTGACAGGAGATAGGACGAAGTAAACAACAAAGCAAACAACTGAGTGAACATTGCCAGAAAAAGACCCCCATTTCCCTAGGCAATTACTAGGAAGTTTAACCTTAAATACTGAGAGCCTGAGAGAGAGGTCTCAGTTAATTCAGCTAAAAGCTCCACATGAGAAAATCCTACAGATTTTAATAGGAATTAAACTGAAATTGACTTTTATGCAAATTATTATGCACAGCTCAAAGGAAAAAAACCACAGCAATAACAGAAAATTGTGTCATTCCTGGAGGTGTTGTATGGTAGCTGCGGTGACTCTAGGCTTCAGAGACCATCCATTCCTCAGCTATTCCAAACCTGTTAGAGAGCTATACTGACTCTCCTGTCAGCTCTGGAGAACTCCACAAGTTGGCTTAAGCCAAGAATGGAACGAGGATTTCTATTCCCTATCCAACTCTGTCAAAATGACTGTTTGTTTACAAGTATCTACAAAACCATATGGAGATATTCTAGGTGATAATTATTTGCAACAACTTCTGTAATGCTTTTTCTGGGTCTTTGAAACCAAGACCAAACAAAACCAGAAGAATGTGCCACTGCATTTACTGACTTTACAGAAGCTCCAGAGAGCAAAGCAGTACCATTTGGAGCTTCAGAAGAATTAAAGGCTTAAGGACACAGCAGAAATGAAAAGCTGCTTTTTGAGAAACATAATGCTGAATTGCCCCGAATTTGAGTCTTCTGCCAGCAGTGGTAGGGCCCCGATTTCTGACGAGCACCTTAGCACTGGAGGGGTTCATGTGAACAGCTACAGCTAAAGCCTGGTGCCAGCAGTACCAGTTTCCTCTTGCAAAAGAAATAACCGTGGTAACTCTATGGTATGAACTGGCTAATAGTAACTTTTCATCACTGATTTTTGTACTACTGAGGATAAAAATTCAGTGTTTTGAAGGTTTTACTGTGTTCTCTGATACACACCAATAATCCAAGTAGCACATCTTACCTGCTGATGTCTAGATAACTGTATACAGTTCTCTGCTCTTACAAATCACCAGAAAAATCTCATCGTATAGGACACGATTAGCAGAATTTTCTGCATCTGAAATGCAACATCTCTGTGGCATTTTTGCCAGCAAGAATAGGTTGAGCAGGGGATTAAGAAAAGTTGTTTTAGTATTAGGTGGATGTAATTCCATTCTTCATGTGCATCTGTGTAAAGTCCTCTTACTGCAGTGCAACATGTCTCATTGTTACTAATTCCTGGGTCCTTTTTGTGAGCTCTTCTGTGAATCAAACTGTTTTCTTTTCATTGATGGAATTTCTTACTACTTGTTATTTTTAAATGAGACTGGTTTCTCACATGCCTCATAGAAATATAGGCAAATGTGAAAAACATCTACTGGAAAAATCTCCATACTTCAGCAGGCCCAGAGGATTTAGTAATCAGCATGAGATTTTCCTCCTCTCAATTACTGACTCTTTTGTTTTAAAAAAATAGTACTAATACTAAACAAACAAACATAAAGCCCCAGTTGCTTCTCTTTCTCAGTGTTTATTTTTGGAAGACTTCCAGAATCGTCCTTTGACTGCATCCTTTGCTGGCATCCTGGGCTAAGGCAGCATTCACAAGCCTAGAGCGGCTTTGGGGACTTTTAAATTTTATCTATTTATTATTTTAACGGGGAGGAGCCAGTATTCTGGTTTTGTTGTTCAGGGGATTTTTCAACAGAAAAAGCAGCAGAATGCAAATGGAAAAATAAAGAACCGAATCACTGACTCCAGCATCTCTCCAAAAACATGTCAGTCATTTGTTATAGTGAGAGTGAGAAAAACCTTCTGGTAGAGACTGTAAAAATAAGAAAAAAATTAGGAAGTGCTATCCTTACCTATAAGAAATCTTATAGTTTAGCACCTTCAAATTATTGCATAGGAGTGTAACACTCTCCTCAAACTTTAGGCTGGCTGAACTTGTCAAAATAAACAAATTCGTGCTTCATTTCCACTTGCTGATGCACTCAGGAGTAGGAAGCTGGCCGAAGACACGGCCCATTGCAGGTTCATTCAGCCCGTAAGTCCTGGTGGACTGGACAAACAGACTGCAGCTCCTATTCCTTCCCCCACTCACCACCAGGACCCGGTGAGAAGTGAGCCCTTCCACGCTCCCCAGCCAGCAAGGCTTTATAATTCATTTCTGCTCCCAGTTCCCTGGAACATATCATTTTTTTCCAGTTGACAAAAAGAAAATGGGATGGCTTGGGTGAATCTGAAAGCCTTGCATCAGCCTGACATGGACCACTGGTCCCTGACAGCTCTTCATATGGCATCTGCTTTGCTCATCCACTGGCCCAGGGCCAGCAGTGGCTGCTGCCAGGTAGAAAGGGGAAGACTTTTAAGCAGGAGTGGGAGTAGGAAARGATCAAGTGCTGTTCTTGGAAGAATGGAACAAAATAATTTAAGCTGAAATTCRCAGTACGTGAAGAAAGGAAATACTGGCTGATCATCTGGGTCAGCTAGACCAAGATTCAGTAAACAAGTTAATTCAGGAGTTTAATGAATTCATTTAATTTAAAAAAAAAAAAAGGTTCCATGCAGTAAAAGCCAAGGTGACACTCTATAAGAAGAGTGAAAGATGGAAGCCCAGGAAAAAGAAGGTATGATGTCACATCACATCTTGGCAACATTTATTTTTGGGAGTTAGAACTTTCTGGAAGCAAACTATAACTGCTCTAAAAAATGAATGAATTAGAGGAGAGAAAAATCTCCATTTCAAAGCTCTGACACACTCTGTGGAGAGCCTTACATTTATGAGTATTCTTAGAATTGGTGATGTGGCTGAAGGCCACTACAGTCAGGATCAAAGAAAACCCAACCATACTTTCCTTACTCCCTAAGTCAAACAGTGCATCTTATTTTTTCTCCATTCATTTGCTTTACTGAATTCACTCTTCAAATACTCAGGGCAAGAAGACATTGTTAGCYCATACTAAGAATTTTCCCTACTGCAATAGCATGAGACAGGATGAGAGAGCTCCCATGAGAAGCAGCATGGACAGGAAATATGGACTAGAGTTCAATGAGCAGATTCACATTGTTTTAACTTAGGAGTAATTTAAGTTCTGACATGTGGATGACTTTTCTGAATCACATCAGCACCATGTGTTTTTCAATGCCTGATGTCAAGCACTTAGCTCATAAGTAATAAATTAAGAAACATGTTAAGAGAGTGTAAAAATAATCAGGTTTTTAGACAATGATAAAACCCTGTTTATGCCCTCTGAATAAAGATACAAACTAAGATGAAATACAGTGACTTAATCACAATCTGAGCATGCACTGAGATAGACCAATTAGTGTGCAGAGAACTTTAATGCTGACAGATACTTAGTACAGGAAGCAGAAACAGCACTTCTAGAGTTAAAAACATATTCTACTGCTGCATCTGGGATTAAACTAATACTGACAGTTCCTTCTARCTTACATTACTGAACTAGATAAGATAAAATTAAAGTCTAAACAAACATAAGCAGTCATTTAAAAAAAAAAAAAAAGATGGTTTTACACTGGATGATGACTGCCAGCTAATGAAAGTTAAAGCATCAGCATGGCTGGAAACAGTATTACATGAAGTGATCCCATGATTGCAACTTACCTCTTCCCTGTGATTCTTTATTGGCATACAGAGGATGCTCTGAGTCTTATACCCTGTGATCTGGTCAACTTCTGCATTGAATCTTGGATCCTGATACAAGAAAAAATACAATTATTAGACTACTTGCCTAAATACCAGTTCTTTTTCTTCCTTGGTTTAAAGATAAAGAAAAGCTGAATATTTGATTTGACTGTTACCCAGAATAACAAAGGTTCCATTACTAGTCAATAATTACATAAAGTTGTTCCTATCAGTGTGTTAACAACAAAAAAGCATTTGTTTTTTACTGGAACATGAGTGCCAGTAGATTAAGACAACTGCCTTAAAGAACAAAAAACCCAAACCCTAGAAGAAGCCTTTTTTTGAGCCAAGACCATCATTATAATAAATGTGCACGTGGACTAACCATCCCTAATTTAGCTTTTATCATCAAGAGCTTACAGAAATAAACTGAAAGATACACGCCCACAGAGGAACAGAGTTTCATGAATGTGGTTAGTGGTTTTGCTTTTATCATAGATTGCTTGTTTCATTTATTCACCTCTACATTGTTACAGAATTCTGATTTTTTTAGTCATGGCTTCATATTTCTGTACACACGTGTATCTATAATACATGTATCGTGACCAAAACCATTGTGTCAGGTTTGCATCTGGACCACTTTAAGTCAACACAGCACCAAATACGGCACTAAAATACCAATATTCCAGCAGCTGTCAACGTGGCTTCTTTTTTCAAGAATTGCTCAAGAAAAGTTTCTTACCTCATAGGCATTCTTGATGTTCAGAGGCTGCCCTATGGCTGCCACGTGACCCACAATGCCCTTGTTCCACTCCAGGCGAATGCAGTTGTTGGAAGCTTCTTCCAGGGTGGAGCCTTCTGCCACATCGAACAGCCTGCTCACAAGAAACTTCTCGTTAGAGCTGTCCTCACACACCAGGAACAGGGAATAGCGATCGGCTGCTATCAGCTCGTGGATATGCAGGAAGATCTTATGGCAAAGCGCTGTGACATCTAAGTGACTAGAAATATCTTTCACGAGTTCTAATAGTCTTGAGCACTGATCCCCTGCACTGGTCTCAATCCTTGGAGATTGCAGAGGCATCTGTTCCTTCKTTTCAGAGCCAGAGAGGAAGCTCACCGCTCCTACCGAGTCCTTGACAAAAATAGGCCTTAAAGGTCTGTCAAATTCAGAAGCAGAGATTTTCCTCGCTGGTGGCCCAGAGTTGGTGGTCTCGGCACAGGCAGGCTGGTGACAGGCACAGGATTCACCCTGGGACTTGGTTCCCTCCTTGCAGACTGGGATGGTATGAACTCTCTCAGCAAACCATGCATTAACCATTTCTCTGTAAAACAAAAATAAAAATACAGCGAATGATGTGAACTGAAAATCCTCTAATGCACATTGGAAGCTGACACTGTGAAGAGGATAGCTAAACCTCTTCACACAGAAGACATTGATGCACCTTCAGGCCCCTTTGTATCAATATTCTCCAGTTTTATGCAGCGCTTAGCCCAGATTAAGCAGTAACATTTTCTGCCCCATAAAAAAGAAGCTAGTTTTGCCTAAAGGAAATACCTGAATAGGGCAAAGGAGGACCACTTATGCTGTGGCTTTCAGAATACAGATCAGAAGCAATTTTGTGATTGAAAAGTTCCAGTCCTTCCCATTCCTAAAATTCAGATTTCTATATAAGACATATATATATATTCATATGAAGACAAAACTTTGTGCTTTAATTCTGTTTTACTGGACCATTTCTAACATCTAAATTTAATTCCGTCAAATCACCTGCAGCCTCTCCTATTTTTGTTTCCAATATACTGTTTTTAAGTTAACTTCCCCTGCTTTACGAGTTAATGGAAAATGCTGATTTGACTCAAAGCATAAAAGTTTTGCTTAAAAACTGTCATGAGCATGAATATTTCTAATTCAACTCCCTTCAAAACAGTGAAACAGGCTGTTTTCATGCATCTCTGCAATTTCCTTTCCTTGCAGATGAAACTCATTGTCTAACAACCCAAATACTGAATAACCCTAAAATTATATTTTTAAGAGTTAATCACTAATTAAAAAATGCTATGCATCTCTAGTATTCAACTGTGCTTCTTGAATTAACTTAGCACTAGAAAGCCAACCCTAATAATGTCCTCACGAAATACAGCATATCACCATAACGTGAGTATTCTTTTTTACCACTATACTGTTTTCTTGTCCAAAATCTGCAGGTTTTTTTGTTAGGGTGTCTTTTTGTGTTTTGTTTGTTTGTTTTTAACACAGGGCTTTTTATTTCATTTACTCAGTGTTGAGGATTCCTCAGCATATGTCCTATTCTCAGAAGAAATGGGGTTTTGCTGTATTACATAACACATGAGCCTAGGAACAGCAAAAATCCTATTAACAAGTCTGATCTTTTGGAAACCTTTCATGGCGGTCATGTTTTAAATTTGGGATATTTTTTATTTGCTCAGCAGACCACAGGAATTTCGAGAGTGAAGCTGAATGAACCCATGGAAATGAGTCAGGTTAGTCAGCCACTGATCAGTTACATGCATTGGTGTACGTTACAYGTGAAAAGCACTGTACAATAGCCTTATTTTCCTTGCAGCACACCTTTATCTGTGTTGTAGGATGCAATAATAAAAGTGGAATTAGTCACTAATTCAAAGCAAAATGATCGATTAAAATCTAAAGTCCAACAATATTATTTTTAATAGCAAGTGATCCACAAAAGGAAACTTATTTAACTTCTGTTAGGGAGGCTTGAAAGGGCTTTTGAGATTTGGCAATCACATATCATTTGGAGACCTGAACTGTAGGCAAACATGCCATAAAAAATTTAATTATTAAAACTACCAACAATTCTTCTTTATTATACCAGTGATACCTATTTTTTTTGTGGAGTTAACTCATCCAGGTGTTTCTTGCAGTGAAGCAGAATCAAGAACAATTAAAATATTATTAGAATTTTGACTTTAACAATATTACTTTACTGTACTTAAACAGGATAAACATTAAATGTGGGAGCCATATATTAGTGAAATGCATAATATGATTTGCATAGGACAGTGTCACATTTGCAAAAGCTGTTTCAGTGAGAGTCAAAATAAGAAACTAGCATTTGATAACATTTGGAATTTTATTTATTAAACTGAATAAAAAAGAATAAAAATTTGTGGTGAAAATTACTGAAAGTATCCTTAAGAAAAAGCTTAAGAAAAATTTGTATCTAAATGCAGTACAACCTCTAAATTCAGTGCTGGTAACTCTTGTGTTGTATGTGGCTTCTTTTTGTTTTACTCTGATCTCCTAAAAAAAAAAATAAATTACCTGGAAATTTTAGCTTTTCCAAAACAAAACTATCATCTAGCACTAAGGCTGCAGAAAAGAGCCTGAAAATGCCAGCTGGATKCATTTAAACCTCTGACACAAGAAGGTAGGTATAGAATAATTGATAGTTTCAAAGAAACTTGGTGACTTGACCCAGATTCGTGGATGTGCTGACTTGGATTCTGAACACAGAGGACTGCCATTAATGCAAGGTAAGATTGAAAAGTAACAGTAATAACATAGTACCAGATGGAGGGTGTTCTCCAGCAAGTGATGAGGTACAGAAACTGTGATTGAAAATGCTCATGTTTGAAAATGTATTTGAAAATGCACAGGCATGAACCTGTGCTAGAGTTGGGCAGCAGCAATTTGCAGAGCAATCTCTTTCACTGCTTTTTTACTCCTGAGGAAAGGAGAATATAAAATGCTATAATTTCACCACCTCCTGATTTGCACTGAATTTACATAGGTGGATATGTTGATACAAGATGCAAGGCAGAGAAGAGATCTGGTGCACAAAGCTAAAGCAGAAATTTGATTTATCAGTTGAAACCTGTCATTTTGTTTATTCTGCAGTGTTGTGTTATGATGTCCCCTGGCCTTAATGGTGTAGCAATAGCAATCAGTAAGAACAATGTACTCTGAATTCTAATACCTGCTCTCAAAGTGTGGCCATGAGATTATTCTGTTTTTACCTTCTTGTCTTTTTACTATGTAAAATAAGCATACATTTCTTATGGAGGTTACTGAGGGATGTGGAACATAGCTGTAAAGCCTTTCACGTGAAAGGAATTACATTTAACAAGAACTRACTACTTGTTGGGTATCTGCACTATTTATGAAGCACTTCAACATTGAACAGAACTATRTGTGGAGCTGCATAATTATGAGTAACACATTCCTGTCCTTTAATGATGATTCAATAACTTGCCAACATAGTACATGATTCTCAGAAAGCTCTTTAGGTTAACAACAACAACAAATCCTTAACTAAGCTGGTTAAAGCATGGTTTTCAACTTCAAACCATTTAAGCATTTTTATTTGGGCAACAGGAAAGCCATTCAAATTCAACTGGAAAAAGAACAGTGTTCACTGACCTTTACTAAATGCCTCTTCTAACAAGGAAACTATTTAGCTCCTTTTACTCACCCAGTTACACACACGGGGGGAAGAACCAGCATTTCCCATGAGCTGACGTATTCTAACTCTATTTAAAATCTCTCAGTRTCTTGACATGCGTTTGCTTGTTGACACTCAGTCCTAGTTAACAATGCATGACAAGAAGAGTATTATGACTAACACAAGTACTCTCACAGCACAGAATTAGCTCAACATATCTGATACCAGACAYGTACTGAACTACAACTGAGGTTATTGGAAATTAGTAACGAGTGCAATATGTACAATTAAGATGTCATTTTGAAAACGCTATGGGAAGAAGCAAACACGGGTGACTATTCACATGACTAATCTTCAGTAAGCACTGGCATTGCCAAGAGCTGATTGTAAGGATGAGAGCCTGGCTGGAGTTTAGAAGTTGCAGGAGCAGATACTGTGATCCAGTGATCCATGCAAACTGTTAAAATCAGTGTAATGCCTCTATCCCACCACAGCATTCACTGCATGTTTAGGAGTTATAGCATCCATTCCTCATGGTCTGGATGCATCCTTTACTACACTAGGATGCTTTAATATGAACCTTCACTCAAGAAAGCTGTAATTTATCCCACAGTTCATGAACAGGAATAGTCGAATATAAAGTAACCATTTTTTAGTCACTCCTATTAGCCCAATCCAATCTTTCCTCTTATAAGACGACAGTAGTGACTGCTGGATTTGGCTGCTGACTTCATCAGCAGATGATAAAATTGGAGAGGAATTTTGAAGTGATAGGGATAAGAAGGAGATAAAAATAAAATGGCAGGCAAAACATTGAAGAAAAAAAGAAAAAAGATTGCATGATCCTCCACTCTCTCATTGCTTATATACAAGCACACATCATCTGCAGTACATGTCAACTTGCAAACTTGAGAGGAATTAAGACTCTTTGGCCCCGATTCGTTAAATGCTGCATAGAAAGTGACCTGTCCTTAGAGGAAGTTTTCAATATTAATAGGCAATAAGAATAGAAAATCAATGGGTGAGAAAACACAGGCACAAGGAAGCAATATGGCTTGAGCTAGGTTATGCAGGAGGGCACAAGCAGAGCTGAAGAGAACCTTGCTGAATTTCCTGTGCCATATGTATCAAGCCATAATGACACAACACTAATCACCATTCTACTCATACACTGGGAATATTAAATAATTTATTGTACCCATCTTTGCTTCATTGTGATTATCTTCAAAATACACAGCAGACTTCTAAAAAAACAAAAAAATGCAACCCAGYGAAGATGTTTAAATATTAACAGCCAGACTATGATTTTCTTGCTTACAGCTATATAACTACGCTGCCTATGTAAGACACACCAATGTGACCATTCAGCATAACTGCTTGGTACCTTTGGACAAAATGTGCAAAAATAAGAATGCAAACGTAATACCGAGGTGCAACGATGACAGTAAACTGCATGTTACTTGTCTTGCACAAAGAATGCGTAACAATTACAGTACCAAAACAGAACACAGTGATAAGTAGTTTTCAGTGAAGCAACAAATAATTCCGCATTTTCTCTGTTGCTGATAAATCATTCGTATATACAATGTGTAATGTTTTAGCAGTTGTGTGGACTGTTCTGCTAATTTTTCATTCAAAGCAGCAGTTACTGATAACACACTTCAGGAGAGGGATTACAAACTTACCTACTAGAAAATGCCAGCTTTCAAGTATCTGAATGCGTGCGGCCTAATCCTGCCAGTGTTGAAATGAACAATATTTCAAGCTAAACTTTGTAACTACTTTCTCAATTGCCTTCCGTAAAATAACCACTAGATGTCTTCAAATTGCTCTCTAGTGTCTTGACATAATTTAGACATAGAATCATTTAAAGCATTAACAAAAGCTCAAAAACTATTCAGTTTTAGCTAATTAGTTTGAAATTCAAAGCCGCTTGGATATTATACATGCCTTCCCATTTTTTTTTTTCCAAGTAGTTGCTCTTTCACAATCACATTCTAAGTGGTTTCGTCACTTTTCTAGCAATGGAAAGATTTAAATAAACTGTATAAGGCCTCATTAGATGGAAATGGTRAACTGACTGTAAAAGAAGTGTTTTCTAACCGACTAAAAGAGTAGATAGATAAAAACAATAGTTGTTTTTCCTTTTCCTTAAACCTTTTCCAGTTAGAGTTAGAGGAGATGCCATCTCTCACAGTGGTAGGCAAGCAGTTCTGGAAGATGAAGTATGACAGTGCCAGTTTTTTAGCACAACTCAGTCAAATATATTAGCATACATTTAACTTTAAGCATTTCAAGTGGCACAAATGACTTCTGTTTGAATACAGTTCTTAATTTAGAATTTTAATTCTTGATTCAAACCATGCTCATGAGAAACTGAAATAACTTTTTAGAACTATGAAGTTTAAATCTTCTCTGAATGCTCGTTTTTCTAAAATAGGAGGCAGAGGTTGCTTTATTATTTGCAGCAAAAGTATTCAAAATGGAGAACTAACACTAACAGGCTATTCTTGGCTATTTTCAAGTTTTCTTTAATAACCTAACTGCAAGCTTCACTTTTTACAAGAAAGCTTTCCTCTGCAGAAGAGAGTTTCTATTTGCACTATAAAGAAAGACAGAATAATTCCTTAGGGATTAAAGTTCAAATTGTAAAACATGACCTTTATTTTTCCTCTATATATTTGCTTCTTGCTCCAAGCTCAAAAATAAACCCAAAAAAACCCCCCAAAAACTAAGTACCTAATGATTTTGTTGTGGAAAGCAATAGGACAATACCAGGAATTTTGGTGACGTCTGGATTAACAGTTAAATTCACACCTGCTTGGAGACATCATGTAAGTCTTCGGCACAACTTCAGTTCCACTTAAATTCCTAAACCAAGGGTTGAGTATGACTTAAGTGGTGCAGAGGCTTAGGGATGGCTCTCTCTGCTGCAGTGAGTTCTCCATAATGCACAAATGAGTGGGAAAATGTATATCTTTTGCTAAGCAAGTATATTTTGTGGCTATATTTTCAGTGCCAGACCTAATGTGTAATTACAACTATTTTGTTATTCACAAGGGCTGTTTGAGTAGGGCTTATTTTCTGGCACTTCGTAAAATAGCTCCTTTTGTATTTAATGCCTTTTTTTAATATAGTTTTCTGCAAGTAAATAATATAAATGAGAAAGCGTTCCATGTATATTTATGTACGTTTCTTTGCCAGTGAGGAAGAGAAATACTTCTATACTATGTCTACACACTATGAAAGTCTTACTTCAGCTTCAAAATTAGACTGATGAATACTTTTATTTCATATGCGTAGTCTTTGTCCTAATCTTGTACAAAGACCTGAATTTCCTCCCCTCGTGAGAATTCTTCAACAGATATCCAACACAGAAGTTCCATGAACTTCTACAATATAGAAATGAAAGAAAGGTGTTGCACTCTCTTAAGTGTCCTGCAGAGGCAATGCATGCCTCAGCTCCACTTTTCYCCCCAGTTGCCAGGAATTTGACCCTGTTCTCTAAAGTCCTCCCAGTAACAGCAAAAAAAAAAAAAAGGAAATGAGATTTCAATGCCCATTGGCATTATCAAAAGTGCTGTAATATGGTAATAAAGTTACCCTGAACCAGAAGGTGGCAAAAAGGGATGTTAACTGTTAAAATAGTTCACCCAATCTTATTTTCTCCCCGTCCTCTAGGGTTTACCAGTTGTATTTTAATTAATGTCTTCTGCACACCCATTTGTTCCTTTATCACGTAGGGAAACAGAACCGAGTAAAAGCACATTCTCCTTGTAGCTACTCAAAGTTTCTGCTGAGTAGTCCACATTCACACCAAAGATTCTGTGTAGGAGTTCAGTTGAGAGCTTTGGGGGAATTTAAGATGTAAGTTGCTAGTAAGTGGTTTCTTATCGTTTCTCAAATCACAGTTTCTTCAGTCTACAGTAATTGCTGTTTTAGAGATTTTTTCCAAAATATTCCAGCACACACCTCGCTCTATTTCTAACAACAAATGCCAGAAGTACTCAATCACATTTACAACTTGATGAGTACAGGTAACATTCCTTACCTTCCTGAATACTTTCTCAATCAATAATTTAAAATATTTTGGGATGATCTTAAAATTTTGCTTTTATCAAGAAAAGCATAAGGATATGGATACATTATTTATAAGTGGGATAACTATGAGCATCATTACACCAACAAGAAAACTTTCCAAGATTTCACAGTAATTGGTTTTCTTCCTGTACTTACTTCTCAGAAAAGCTCAGTAAACATCCGATAAAACCAAGTAAGTGGAAGAAAATATTCTGATCCCCTGCATTAACACCACTGCTTACTGTGGTTTTCAGGCCATGGTCCAAAGAATCAGTGGGTCTGCAGCCCTCTTGTAAATGCTTTGCATAGGGTAACTTCAGAAAGCAAGCCCCCATTCAGCATATCCATCTGCACAGGGTCCTGTGCCTCCACTGGAAAGCTATTGGGGTCCTTCAGTCATGGAAGTTCAAAGCTCACTGTCTACTTACCAAGGCCGTGTTAGGAGCACATGGCTCATACCTGTGTATTTTTAGGATTATTACTTTTTTTGGTATGTAAGACCTTTTTAAGAAAAACACAGGCCACAGCACATTTCAATGCAGAAAACCTCCAACAGCTGTCTTTGAAAATCTGAATCTTCATTCAATTACAAAAAATTAAGCACACATGCATTACCAATGCACAGAATGCATACGACACATAATATTTATGAGATTCAACTTCAAATATCCGGGTCAAACTGAAAGACATTTTTAAAAGTCCTCTAGACAGAGACTAGAAGGCAAATGTCCTGAGTAATGTAGTAATGCAGGCAGCACATTACACATTGATTATCCACCAGCCATCAAGAAGAAAAAAAAACCCAAACAATTGTGCTTGAGTTTTTTCAAAGTAATAAATGTAATTGATATATTCAAGTAATGCACTCTCTGAATTCTAGCACAGTTCCTCAGTAAACACGAGTTCTGGAATCCTAAGTGAAGCACTATGAAGTACCATGCTGTTAAGGACATTTATTTTTCCAAAGACAACCCCACCTTAATTCATTTGTAAATATTTCTCAACCTTGCTAATAAGCCAAGATGTATTTAAAACAATGTAATCTTATTTCCAGTGACAAGTATACAAGATTTGGGTCAAGAGTTTCTCTCTGTCACACCATACGTTTAGGAAACCAGACGAAAACTGGCTGTTACAATGCAGTTACCTCTAATYAAGAGGAGAAATTTTACTTTGGCTGTTTTGGCAGTCTGCTGCTTCTGGTTGCAAAGAGCACTAAGAGAGAATCACTGCCATATTTTTAAAAGTAGGGACAAACAGGAAGTCAGAAATACAGAAATATTCTATAGGGAGTTAAAACAAGTATGATGTTCAAGCATGGCAATGCATGGATTGTTTTTTTAAAGGAGTATAAAAAGTCAAAACTTCAGGAAGACAAACAGGGTAATGAATGTAGCCATAAATGTGACAACCCCCACCCGCCCCAAAACCTGCAGATTATGCCTTTATGGCATCTAGTTAGAACAATTGTAATTGTAGCAACAGTATGGGGAAACAAGTCACAATCTAAAAGAAGAATCATTTTACTTGAGAATGTTTCTGCTTCTGAGAAACCAGAATATGATAGGCAATTCTAAAACTTCGGAAGGRGAAAAAGAACAAGAAGAGCTGAGAAAAAAAAAAAAAGCTTAAATTTCATAGGAGCTAGGCATTTAGAAACTCTTGACCCTTAAGTGTGCAGTACCAAACTCTCCAGCCAGAAGGTTTCTCAGCCAGCACAGTCTCACTGAGTGAACCAAATTCATCTTGTCACCGACTGTGCTGGTGACACACTTCCCCTTTGTTGTTCTGCCCTTTGATCATCCTGGAACAGCACCTGATGGATAACAGCTATTTATATTGCCTCTGCTTAGCTCCCGTCTCYCTGCTACAAAATAAAGTAATAAATAGCCGATTCCATACCTTCCTGCTCATGGGATCCCAGTTTGTTCACCTACTTAAAGGAGGGAGGATTCAAAGTAAGATTGAAGCCTYGCACTGCGCAGATGGAATTCAATCAATGCAGCTTCATCGGAGAATATCCGTGAAGCCATCCCAGACTGGAAAGAGGCTGGGATGTGGCCTGCCTGCAGACACTGCCAACCTTGAAGCATTGCAGATCGAAATACAAGGTGCAAGCCATTGGCRTGTGCTCATCTTCTACAACACTTCATAGGGGAGAGAGGAATGCAGGTGCACACTTGTTAAGCAGATGACCTGCAGCCCTTCTCTCCAAGAATCCAGAACACGGACGGGGGAGCCCTGCTACTSTTAACAGTTGTCGCGTTATGAACAAATTGTGAATAGAAAGAAACATCTTTTGAAGTGCCACCATGCCAGAAAGTACAATTTTTATCTAAATCACGATGACAGATACTAATATCAAACTGCCCTACACAAGCTGGATCAGGAGGCAACTATTCAATGATTATATGGGACGATGACCCCATACTTTATACAAAATTAAAAAACATCTGCAGGCATAAGACCACACTAAGCATTTATCTTACAAGTATTATTTAGACACCTAATTAAAACTTTTTTTTGTGGGGAAATTACCAAAAGAGCTAYGATATAAAACACTGTGGGAATTAATTAATTGCAGAAAAAATAGATAAACTATTCAATACTCATTATAAAATTGCTAAATTAGGTTTTAATTCAAAGCTCATTAATATGAGTGGAAACGGCTTGCATCATGCAGTCATAAATGGTTGAGCTGGTGATCTTTTTCTATTCCTGTCTAGAAATATTTGAGAAACAGATACAGAAACTATCTTTATCCATTAGCAATTGTGCCTCACAGTGTGAAGTTKAATATGCCTCTGTGCTCCGCGAGATACCAAATTAACTAACTTATTGGTCTGTTGCTTTTAGGACGTGTGAGAACTTTGGCATATTACGAAACAAAACAAAAAAGGAGAAGCAGTAAATTATGATTAGAAAAAGTTTAAACTAGCTCAAGGAACGCTGCTTTACTTGAGAGAGTAAATATAATGCTAAGTAGCAAAACATTAACAGCACAGTCTTTGTTCAATGTTTGCTGCTCTACAAAGATTCAGCTGAAACAAAGCATGGTATTAGATTTTAGAGTTTTACAGCAGTTCTTTCAAACCACTCAGCTCTACATGTTATTATCTTTGAACCAACGTACAGTCAAGTAATTTGTCATTTGTCTTTTCAAATACAAACTTACATATAAGGGAGGTATTCCTTATTGTATAGTTATAGTTTTCTATTTATACAGTAAGGTCAAAAAACTCACAAAACATTCCATGCAAGACAGCAGAGAAGAGAGTTTTGAGACAAATGCAGTGTTTCCATTATTTCAAAAACATTACAGAATTGTTGCCAAGCAAGAACTCAAAAGTCAATAGTTTTTGTGCAAACCCCTCTCTAACTGCAGAGGCATCACCATCACGGAGACACGACTGAATTGCATTTTCTGAACTACTGCCTATTTCAGAACAGCACAAACACAAAACTGCCTCAGCATTACAAAAAAAAGAAAAAACAAAGGACTAATCAGACCTGACACAGCGGTTGCTATTAATTAGCATTCCTATTTGTTCAATACTACATACAGTTTCCAAAGGAAGTGTGACAGGCTGAACTAGGAAAATGCTACTTCTCAAAGCTGCTAACACCCTATTTCCTGGGCAAACAAGCTGCCCTTCAGTGCCACACCATGCGCTAGTGTTCTGGAGAGCATCAAGGTTAACTACTTCCACCTATGAATCCTGCACCTATGCACTGCCTTTAAAAAAAAAATAAAAAATCAACATTTAAAAGAGATTTTTAAAGGCATTTTTATTAATTTTTTTCTGTTAAATGAACCTAAGGAAGCGGCAGCAGGAGAATGGGGACTGCCTGACAGATGGTCACAAGCAAGCAGGTGACCCCTGAAGCTTTCTAGCTCTCTGCGAGTCAATTATTAATGGGCATTTCTCTTCTTACCGCCCCATCCCATGCAGAGAGGAGCAGCAGCAAAATCTCATTCAGAATGCATCCATCCCTGCTAAGTGACTTGGGGAAGAAGCAAATCGGCAGCGGTGAGCAGATGGTGCGAGCGGCTCGGGAGCCGGAGCGCGGCGGAGAGGAGCGAAGCGAGCCCGCGGAGACGGCGTGTCCGAGGAGCCAACCGCAGGACTTACTAACCCGAGCTCTCGCTAAGATATACCGTGGGAGCTGCAGATCGCCGGGGCTCTGCATCCCCACTGCTTTGTTTATCGGAAAATATTCAAAATGGAAACCTGACTCCACTTCTAAAAATAGCCGAATTTACTTCAATTCAACTTGAAGTCCCGCTGTTGAAGTGTGTGACAACAGTGAGCAAATACCTCGTCTTATCTCCAAAAGGCAGCATGTCAAGCCAAGGGGGAAAAACGCCCAGACGAGCTCTTCAGGTCCTCAGTATTGGCTTCTTCGCAAGAACCGGCACCGCGACGGGGCGAGCGCGGAGCGGCCGCCCCCGAGCAGCAGCGGCGGCGCCCGCCGGCCCCGCGCCGCCCCCTGCCGGCAGCGCGCCCGCTCCCCGGGCAGCGATCCCTCAATGCCCGCTGCCTTSCCCGGGGCTGCACCCCGCTCATCCGGGCAGCGACCCCTCCCTGCCCGCTGCCCTGCCCGGGCTGCACCCCCGCCTCCCTCCCGGGGGAAGGCACAGCGTCCCAGACGCGCTCGTCCCACTGGAAGGGCTCCCGCGCCCCCTCCTCGGGTGGAGCTCCGGTCTCGAATGCACCTCACGCGGCTCGTCAGCTCCCTCGCCACTTAACCCGTGGCCCTCTGGGGGCCGCCCTCGTGTCAGAAAAGGTGACGAGCCCACAGAGTTACGGAGCTCTTGAAGAGCAGCGCTTTGTTTTGRGATGACTAAGTACTGACATAACCCGCCCTCCCCAAGACATCAGATGCTCTTTGAGGCTTCTACCTAGTTCGCAAGGCGGGGAAATGCATAGTTGCTTGCTACTCACGAAAAGTTGACTATGTCTGTTTTGAACCGAGGAGAACACAAAATAAATAGCTAAAAACCCAGGGCAGGGAGCTCCGAGGCTGGGACAGCTTCACTGACTGGCTTGCGGTGCCAGGCGGGCGCTTCTCGCCGCAGAGCGGCCGCGGGCCGGGGGATGAAGACGAGAGCCCGGGGGGAAGCGCCGCATGTGCCCTTCGGTGGCAGCCGAACGGGGCTGCTGCGTGGTTCTTTGAGTTTTTGCTCTTTCGAAAGTGCGGACGGTGGTGGGAGGAGGGGGAGTCGCTTCTTGTTATCTTTGAAAACAGCAAAGTGAAATGGAAAAGAACGGGGTTTTGCTGGAAAGAAAAGAACTGCCTCTATCCGCCGCCGCTCCGGTCTTACCTCGTAGCTTTCCTAACAAAGTAAGAGCGGGTGAAGTCGCCGTGATCGTCCAGCCACGCTTCCACCGCTTCCTGCTCCGGCGGGGGGGGAGAGCAGCGCTCCATGCTCCCGCCGCCGCTCTGCCGCCTCCTGCCGCGGCTGCCGGCGCTACCTTCCCCCAGCCCGGCCCGCTTGCAGCTGCCGGTGCCCTGAGCTCCCACCCCCCGCCTACGCCCCGCTCCCAGGTGTGCGGGCAGCGGAAAAAACCGGTCCGCGGCACCTCAGCGCATCTCCGGCCCGGCC
Organism: Amblyornis subalaris; assembly: GCA_018881555.1. NCBI lineage: Eukaryota > Metazoa > Chordata > Aves > Passeriformes > Ptilonorhynchidae > Amblyornis > Amblyornis subalaris. The sequence goes on from JACAXG010000007.1 coordinate 288,363, forward strand.
GCCGGTCCCGCAGCGGGCAGAGCCGGCTCCACCTCCGCCGCGGCCCCGCCTGCTTCGAAAAAGTGGTAAATCGAGTGTCACTTTGGAGAGTTCCGCTGTTGGGTGTCAATATGTGATCTCTGACAGACCTCAACCTGGATATGAGTACTAAAGCCCTGGCTTTACAATCCTTCATGCCGGCAATGTGGCTGTTAGATCCCTTTTAGACATTGAATAAGCGCAGCCTAGCTTTGGAGRTGCTCAACACACAGCTCCTACTTTCTCTAAAATTAGACAGCTAGGACTGAAATTTTGGTTAACACTGAGCATCACTTTCATGTATTGTAGTTCCATTCTATGATGTGCACGTGCACACATTTATAATAATTTATACTCTGCATTCACAATAGACCTTTCACAAAGTCTGATGCAAATCTGTGGCTTCCTGTGCTGTCACACATGCAGTGTCTTTGAAGGTAAGATAACAAATAGCAGAATGTTTCAAGGGGAGGGATATACAGGGTCTTGAAAATTATTCTCCTGTGTAGTCAATGGAGAGCTATGGTATAAAATGTTTTCTGCTGCTCTCAACCCCCTTTCAGGTATATATAGACTCGATTTACAGAGGGGTGGGATTCTGCAGCCTGAGAAGGGGCTGCAGCAGGAACTTCACAGAAAACGGATTAAGAGCCTGTCCATGAGCTCCAGGGAGAAGTTTTATCTTCTCTGTCTTGGAGTCACATCTGTGTGTAACACTCACTTGGACATGTGTGTCTTTTGGCTATGAGTGTTTGTGTGTAATACGAGGCACAAAGAAAGGGAGGTTTTACATGAACATTACTCTGTTATAAAGGGAATCTCAGGGGAAATATTGTGCACGGTGACCAGAGAGCAAATGTGAAGATAAAGCATAAACCAGTTACATGCATCACAAGTCAAGCCACTGTTCAAGGCAAAGACAAATCTTTCAGGAGGGAAATACAGAATTTCCAGGCAAACTGCATAAACAGACAACATGGCAATAAATGAAGCAGATGTTTAGTGTCAAACCTGGAGAGATTGGTATGTTAGAAAAAAAATAAAATAGACCTGTTGTGTAAATCACCGATTTCTGCATTAACCATGTCATTTCAGAAAAAGAGTTTTGAGGCTACAGTAGGCATGGCAGTAAAAACTGATAAGCTAGAGGTTTTGGAAAATGACTCTATGTTAGAATTCTTAAGTATAATAGCGATGTAAAACATACAATTAAAGAATGCAGATTTTATAAGTATCTGAAATGCCATTCCCTGAATGGTCTCATATGGAATATTGATCATAGTACTGCTCATCCAATCTCAAAAAGCAATTGCAGAATCATCAGAGGTGGTCTAGACAGGAAAAACGAAAAGGACCAAACACATGGAAATATCTTTTCTATAAAGAGGCAGAAAGAGTTTGTTTACAAAAGGAGAAATACAAATATATAATTTAATTACTGGTATTTAAAAAGTAAGATAGTATTTTCTCTGTCTCATAGGAGAATAACAAGGTAATAGTCAATGAAATTATGTCAGCTGCAATACATAGCATCTCATTTCATGTAATTAGGAGTAGCACTAATAGAAATAAGCATTTATCCTGGAGTAACATCCAGTACGCCCCAGTCAAGAACAGAGGTTGTACCAAGGAGCACTGTAAACATGTAACATTAAATACCAGGCCAGCTGAGATGCATCCAGCATCCCTGTACTCCATGTCACAAGGAACTGGGACCCGTAGGTGCAGCTGCCGCTGCTGGGGCCCTTATTTAGCCTACAGATAAGAATCAGTAAAGCCAATGCAAATTACTATCTTCCTGTAAATTCAGTGGCAAAGCAACAGTTCAAAGGATTGCTACCCAAGCAAAGAATAGCATAGTCTTTCCCAAAAGAAATAAAAATGGAACAGTTGGGGGGAAAAAGGGATACTTTCTCCATATCCGATGAATTTCCATGAATAATAATGAACATGTTGTTTTCATTTTTAAGGTGACAGGAGGGGATGAAGGCCAAGCATAACAAAGAATGAATGGTCAAAGTGGAAAAAGTGTTCTGTAATTTTGGCTTCCAAAGTGCTCTGAAAAAGCTCCGTGTATCTTAGCTCTCGCCCAGCTTTTCAGTTTGTTTCCAGAGCTCAGAAGACAGAATTGATGTGGAGTAGCTATAAACCTGAGAAGGGCTTGTAGTAATGACATACAAATAAAAATGTCCGGTTCAAGTTTAGAAGCTGCTTGAGAGTGTTGAAGTGTTGAAGCTGAAGCACTGCTCAGTGTTGAAGCCAGGAAGCTTTTCCATCAGTAGGCCGTGCTATTGCAGGACTGGTGGATGGAATGGAATCTTTCATTTGATGTTTTGCAAATATTGTTGTGTAAGAAGATAAAAAAGTGGGGGGTTTTTTGTATGCCCAAGGCATGTAAATTAGGAATGCTGCTAACTCATGATAATTAGTAAGAACAATTGTGGGAGTATGTAACCAGAGGAGAAGTATTTATGAGATATTTTATGCTCAAAGAACTCCATTTTTATTTAAATTTATTTGAAAGTAATATACTTCTATTTCATTTCCCTTTAAAAGAGAAAAAAATAAGGTTTCAGATGTCAACATTGTTAACTTGTCTGACTTATTCATTAAATGAATTGTAGCAGCATTTATCTTTGCTAAGAAGTGGGAATTGGCTGTCTTTCTGCCATCCCTTAAATCTGGAAAACAGTTGGTCCATTTTGGCTCCTAAATCAAGTTTAGGACCGTACTATATGTCCAGTGAGGCTAGAATATGATAAGGCAGAGGAAACTATTCCACTTCTTTATTAGCCAGCACTTTCACACACACGGTGGAAGAATCCCAACACTAAGCAAGTTTCCATTTCCCTTCCATTCCATTGCATAAGGAGAGTGAAATAGCAACCAAAATCCAACTCATTTAAAATCTAATAGTTATTTAGTGATGAAAATACTAAATGGTGAGAATGTCTTGTAAGTTTATTCTCTCAGTCCTTGCCAAATAATTGCTGGAAATGTTTCCCTAGAGCTGCTCAGCAATTGCATAACCTGCCTTCTCCTCTGGGATAACAGTGCATGTGTCCTACAGGAAGCCATGGAAAATAGTAGCTTCCTCCTATTTTGATTTGAATATGATTGAGCATTTGCGTCAATCAAAGTACCAGGCGAAATTATTGTTCACGTCRGGAAAGGAGCAGCTTCTCAGAGCTGTCTGCAATTCATGAACGTTTGCCTGGAAAACACTATCTAAATTTATCTCCTGAAAACTGTGATTAAGGGTTTAACATATTAGCGTCTAATATGTAAACTGTCCAGTATGCTCAAATTTTAACCTTTTCTAATTTCTATTGGAAGTCTCAGGATAAGTTGGAAAACTGTTACCAAGTCTTTCTCTTTTTCTCAGCCTTCTCTTCTTTAAGATAAGTAGTGCCACATCTTTCAGTTCTTCCTTGAACTTCATGTTTTCCAGCCCTCTGATCATTCTTTTTCACTTYGGGCATTTCCTAGATTGTCTCCACCATTCCTGCAGTGTCTCATCAAGCTGGGATCAAGTGATCCAGTTGAACATGTATCAATACTCAGTGAAGTGGAAGGGATATTTTGGCTTCCTTGCAAGCTATGTTCCTGCTAATACAGTCACCCTTGCACAGGCCTTCTTGGCTACAGCCTGATATTGTTGCCTTCTGTACTCTGTTCCCTTTTTTCATATACTTGCCATGTACTCAGGTGCTGCCTGTGCGTGTTTAGCTGTGCCCAACTATTTTCTTGCTCTTGATCATTTTTGATTTCATCCTGTGCTTGCAATATGTTTCTCCACTTTATCAGTATGTTGAGTTCTATGCCTGTCCTCCAGTGTGTACTTGGCCTCACCAAGGTTAGTGCTGAAGGACACAGCTCTGGGCAGTGATGGGGTATGATGCAGGTAGGTGAAACTGTAGGTGGATTTAGGATTAAGGACTGTAGGATCTAAGTAGGGGGATGATGCCATTGTTGTATCATGTGGAATAACAACGAAGACAATGCAGTGACTGATTCAAATGAGCTAACTGTGCACCCATGTAGTCCAGTTCCAGTTGCATTCAGCAGATCCTTCTGGGCTTCTGACATGTGGAAAATTGTATAATGTATGCATAGGGTTTGGTGGATTTTCCTTAGGAGGTAGTAGGTAAGTAGGAAATGTGTAGGGCAGATTTCATTCCAGGCCCTTCTCAATGGCATACCAAACCCTTTCTTTATATCCATGATACTTAGCTTATTTTTAAAGAGCTTCGTAGCAATTACTGTCTAGTTAGTGATTTTCAATTAGAAGTTGCTGTTATTAGTACTTTTACTGGTAATTGTGATTTTGAATTGAAGTATTGAGTTTATTATTAGTCTTACAGATAATTATTGAGTCAAATTATAAGGGGCTTTTTTTGCTAGTTGTGGTTGTTTGGAGATGGAGGCTCAGTGGCAAACTATATAAATCAGAAATTAGTCATATTTTTTTTCAAGTACGTACCATTGCAGTCTGGGCATTCACTCTCCCATTTCTGTACTCGTACACCAGAATTCTCTGTTAAACTTCTCACACATTAACCTATCAGCTGGGGTTTCTGAGGGCTGCCTATCATCACAAACTAGTATCATTTCTCTCAGTAAAGCCCTTGGTTTTCTGGAGCTGTTTTTTCAGCACATTCTTCCAATAATGATCTTTCTGAAATCACAGAGAGGTGTAGTAGCACCAGCTCCTAAGTCATGGTTTAACCCAGCTTGGGCAATAAGAATAACTTTTGCCTACACTTTGCTCTGAGAATGTATTCCTACTTGGGTCTACTAGTATTGTTTCTTTCTTTTCACGGTAACTGCTTTTCACAAAATCATTTTCTATGTTGTAAATGAGACCGATTTTCTTTGTTCTTTTCATGAAAAATGTAGATTTCTCTGTGTTAAAATATTGGCCAGACCTCACTAAGTGTTCTTAGTTGGTCTATATTAAGGGCATGCACTGTTATTTATATCTTTATAACTTTTTGAAATTTGCAGCTTTTTCCAGCAATAATTTTATATTTTTTTGTTCTGATTATTCAGTATTATTTGTGTCCGTTTAGTATGGACCAGGCTGATATTATATGTTACTGAGGCTTTTATCAAAAATCCTGTAGAGTTGTGAGCCAAAGCACTAATGAAATCTTAGAGGAGTTTACTTTATCAAACTAATTCATGGTCTCATGGGAAAATAGGAAGGATTTTTTTTTCCTGACAAAACTAATTTTCTCTGTTGACTGGCGTTAATTGTACTATCATCCTTTAATTGTACACTGATTTCTTCCTGTACCAGCCTTTCCATCAGTTTCCCTGACGTTGATGTCAGGCAAAATGATCTGCAATTTCCTTATTAAATAATGGAACAATGCTTGCTTCTCCTGTGTCTTGAGGATCTTATGTGGAATTTCTAGACATGTTTTTCTTAGTTTGGTTCTTTTTAATTTTATCTTACTGAGGCTTAGGGTTCATACCTGTTAAACTGGTATTATTTTACTTCTTGACGTTTTGGAATCTTAGTTGTGAACATATGAATTTCTGCTTTAATAGGTCACGTGGAATATTTCAGTGGCACACAGCTGGTGAAGTATCATGCGGTGGGCATAAAAATTGTTTTCAGGGCATTTTAGGAATGCACAGACATGTTCTGGTAAAACATTAATCTCTGATTGTGAAAGAGCAACAAAAAAATTAAACAGTAAATACGGTGAGTAAAGAGATTACTTATGTATAACATTGATACTATAACCTAAAGGTATAACCACAAAGTCTTCACTGTTTTGAACAATGTGAGGGGTAAAATGTGTAAGAAATTAGTTTATAAATAAGRATCACTGCAGCACTGCTAAATGAATATAATGGGTTTGCATGGCATTTTAATTATACTCAAGAACAAAATTTATGAGAGTAGTCAGACTGAAAAGAGGTTGTTACACATGAGTGTGTGTCTATTTCTGGATCCCATCTGAATTTTTTTTTGGAGGGGTATGGCATACTCAGGATCCTTCCATTTTCTCCTTCATACCTATCCCTGAAGACATCTGTGGTGTAGACGTTTGTTCAGCCAAGGGAGTCTGATTGAGAGTGTTCAGTGTACCATTGCTGATCCCGAATCGGCAGCAATCTCATGGAGAGGTTTTCCCCACAGTGCTTGTTCGTGCCACSTCATTTCTTTTTCTTAAAGCTTTGGCTGACATGAGCACCTGGAGCTTTCAAAAACCTTTTGGTACTTGGTAACTAGTTTCTCTCCACTAAATAAAAGAATAAAACTATTAGAGCAAATCAGTGAAATAGATCGTTAGATTCTCCCATCAAATGGCTTGGGGTCAGCATCACCCTGCCTTCCTGAAGAAGCGAAGCTGTATTTTTCAGGAAGTTAGTGAGTATTCCAAGAGCTACCGGGTCCAAATTGTGATAACTGCATATCTTTTCACATTTAGTGCTACATTTCTGCAGTTGTTACTTRCATTTCATGGCTGGCAGGTTGCACACCGCTAGGTTTCTGAGGCAGGGGTTGTCCATGGCCTTGTGTTTCTGCTGCATTTAGCATAGTTAGTTCTTCATGTGCTGCTGTAAAACCAACACAAAGGGACAAGGTCAACCCATTTTTGTTGGAATCCAAGTATCATTTGCATCGCTTACGAGCTTCTTTATTAATCATTGTCCCTCCAGATCAGTGAGGACAGCAATAGTTGTCACTGGTACTGTACTATAGGTGGCTATAGCAAAATGGAAAGTTTATAGGATTTGACTTAGGTTATAGAAAAAGTTTCTTTCATAGCTAAAATTGCATCAAATGAGTCACTTGCTTTTTGTATTACATTTAGTCTTCTAAATCACTGGGGAGCTGATTTTTAATCCATYTTTCTACCGGCACGGGGGTTACACACTTACTGCTGGCAGCTTATACCAGGTCCTAGGAGAGACAGAAGGAGTTGTGTTGACAATGTGGCACCTAATTTGGCACCTTTGCTCCCGAAAGGATAATGTGAACATCTGAAAACAGCATGTACCTACCTGTCTGGTGCCTGCCTGATCTGCTGGCCTGGGCTCATGGTGAAGGAGAAACTCAGCCACTCAGCCCTGAAAACAGGTAGCTTGCTCGTCCCTGCCTGTGCTGCTGTGGCACCCCACTTTTAAGGCCTTCAGTGGAGATTTTAGACCAGGGTAGAATCAAACTGTGTGAGAAGAAAGCTGCCAGAAAGAGCTAGGAAAGTGGGGACAGCAGTATGGAAATAAGCACATAATTTTGCTAAACTGTTCCAATACGGAACAATATTAAGGAGACTCTTGATGAGCCTAAAACTCCTTCCAGCTGCTTGTGAGCTACCAGCTCTGCCTGACATTCCTGCCTGGCTTCTAAGTCGGGTCTCTTTTTAGAACCTCAAAGAAAAACCATTTAATTTTTATTTGAGCTTATTGAATTAATTTTAATTTTATTTATTTCCAGAGTAAAATGTTTATGTGGAAACAAGTTTGTGTGGTATTCTCATGGCTCAAATAGTAATACGGGCACCCCTGAGGAAATGAAAAGTGACACAGCATGGGCCAGCCTGCGAGGAGAGCTGAGTGCTTGCAGGCTGCAGCCTGGCTTCTCAGTTCATCCTGGACTGAGCACGTACATATTCCCTGCTGTTTTCCTCCTTTCCGTGTGAGACTGGGTGACAGAGGTGCAAAATGGACTGAACAGCAAGATTTTGTGTGTGTGTGGTAATCTTTATCTGCCATTTTGTTTTGCTTTGTTAGTGATGTAGAAGAGAGAGTTTCTGTGTTTTATAAGAATTTTATGCTACCTAAACACTGCCAATACAGTGACATTAACAGGTAAAAGCACRGACAGAGAAGTACTGCAATACTGAACTTCAGTACATTTATACAGACTTCAGATTCATTTATACTGTGTTATCTGAATTTACAGTGTGTGCATTTCGATTATAGCTGCCAAAACCTATTTTTTCTTTGACAGCTGAATTATGGGTTTTGTGAGGAAAACCTCACTGCTGATTAAATTAGTAYTGACAGGATTGCCTTCTGTATTAACAGGAAAACAGCCTCTTCAGGCCTCCTAAATCACATCTCTTCCTCTGCTCTTTAAGGCCCTGAAAACCTCGGGTAAATCGGGAAATACTTGCCACTACAGATTCTTTCAGTGTAAAGGAAACCAAACCTGTCATTGACAATTGGCCAGAGTAGCTCTTTTGATAAATTTATGTCTTCTATCAGTCTGCTCTTTGTCTTTCAGATGTGGATTGATTTATCCTTCCAACATTTCTGTCTTAGGCTAAATACTTTTGTTAGTTTACAGGAAATAAATTGCAGCTCTTCCCACTAAGCACTTAGTGGCTGACTCTTAATTTCTTGATCTCTGTGTGTGAATGAAAGCCTAACCTTGTTTTGGTACTTAAAAGTAGTTTGGGGAGGTAAGAGGATACAGAAAACTAGCAAAAGGAGAAAAAAAAAACAACACAAAACAAATCAGTCCTCTTGGTGGTTTTGAATTTCTAGTGAGATTGAAAGATATTAATTTTATATGGACTAATATTTTTTTTAACTGATGCGTGGAGTTTAATATTACAACCAGGTAAAACAAATTTTGGCACTGTTGTAATCCTGTAGTTCTATTGCTTGGTAGAGTATGAATTATTTAGAATGGAAAGTGTATAACAAAAAAGGATGTAAATATATCTGTAGAAACAAAAGGAGCAGGAATTGGAATTCTATAACGTTTATAGTTATTAATAAGGAAAGGAAATAAATACAAGTTGTTCTTAAATAAGTCAGTAAAACCGAAAGTGAATGCTGCAAGTTTTCCCAAGTGCTTTCCAGCCATAAAAACTTGTAGAATGTAGATTTTACTGCAGACACAGCCCAGCTGAAGACTGACCTGAAACATGCACAGTACTATTGTTTCCGTTCGCTAACAGTCCTTACTTGCTTCAGGGGTCCCTGCATGTTCCAGCTGATTTTTCATTCCAAGTGGCTCAAAGCATTAGGACAGTTTGGTCACTTCATATCTCAGTAGGAAAGGTTTGGATTGAAACAGCCTCCCTCATTCAGAAACAGAGCTTCTTTGTTCCTTTTTTTTTTATTAATTCCCCCAGGATTCTTGCTCTTTCTGAAGAGTTATGCTCATGAATAGTGATATAGAATCATTTCTGAAGCTCTTACTACAAGTTAATAAAAAAAGAGTGAAGTATCTTTCAGTTTGTGTGTTTATCTGTGTCTTTGAATATCTGTCAGTTCCTGTAACTCCAGGACCCTTCCAATTCACTAGCCAGCATCCAGTGGAATGATAAAAATAATAAAATACTGTGAACGTCTCAAAAAATTAAGAGCCCTGTTGGAAAGAGACACAGTTTTCATGCCCTATCGATAGTCAGGGTGGCAGTGACCATCTTAGGAGGGTACAGTACCCAGGCAACAGAGAACTCTACATCCTGCTGTGGAGTTTCAGCTGGAGCTCTGTATTGTCCCAGGTAGGTGTTAGTATGATGCACTTCAAAACCTGGCAGCCAAAAAATACAAATAGAAAAAATGCAGCTGGATTTATTCTGATGCTCCCAGAGCAAGCAGCTCTCCTGCTTCAGGCTGGACTCTGTGTGCTCTCTTGCTCCTTTCTCTCTAACATTGAGCTTACCCGTCTTACCCACTGTTCTTGAAAGAACAGTGTTGAGACAGCCTAACTTTCTTACATTGCCTAACTTTGGTCTCCTAGTTCTAGTTTGTTTTTGGAAAGAATTGGAGAAATGTCCCTCTGCATATTGACCATCACCCCATAAATACCCTTCCAGCTTCCAGATCAAGAGTAAAGTTCTTTTCTGGTATCTCTGCTATTCTCACTACATTTCACCATATTCCATTTCGTTCTTGCTCTTATCATCACCAGCCCTTGAAAATACCTTACACTCTAGTGCAAGAGCAAAATATCCTCTCCTTTTCACATCTCCCTCAGAAAACTCTTTCTTTTGTAGCACTTAGAGACACAAGTCAATAGCAACAGAGAGTCATCATTATCTGACCACGCTGTTGGTTCTGGTTTGTTGCTCCCCTTTTGATCTCACTGTGTTCTGCTCACAGATCTCTGTGCTGCTTAGCAAAGGTCCTTGGGACACGGACCAGGCCTTTGTGTTTTATACAGAATGTTTCTGTTCTCTGGCTGAATGTCTTGACCTTTAAAAGGCAACTCTAAGGCTGTCAAAATGTGGTTTATTTAATCAAGAATCTAATTCAGAGATAGCAAATCTCTGTTACAGGCCTGAAATTCTCTCTATGTGCTGTTCATGCCAACCCAGCTTTGCCCACACAAATGTTCACGAAGCTCAAATGAAAAAAGAGCTGTAAATAGAGAAGAAAAGGCCTCCAAAATGATGAGAAAAGCTTTCTTAATATTTACGTTCTTCCTTGCTGGCAAAATGGGTAATTTGAATTCAACTTAATCTGTTTTTTATTCCAAAAATGAGAAAAATACAACCAATACTTCATTCCTCAGCAGAGGAGATTAGTCAGTGAGCTAAGCACAACACAATGAAATGAAGCAATTTAAAGAAAACCATTAAAGGTAAAAACATTTGAGTAATCAACAACAATGTTCCCGTCAGAAGAGGGAATTACAAGAAAGCTGGTTGTGCTGCTGTTTCTTGTTGCTTTTCGTGGACTACAAAGTAGAATAGAAACTTTCTCCATAAATCCCTTGGTGCTAATGCAGGAAGGTGGCTGTGTAATCTGAGCTGTCTGACCCTGGCAAAGTGAGCAGACTGTAAGCTCACTGCCTAAAGAAATGATTAAAAAATTCAGTGCTGGGAGGAGAACTTGCTGCTTTATTAATGTTTATCAGGTTGAAGAAGTTAAGTAACTGAAGCAATATGAGCAGTGCAGAAAAGCAGGGGAGTGAAGGGAAAAAAAACTGATTTTGGAGTGTGCCATGGCCTCTCTCAGAGACCCTCTCATCGATCTGCCTTCCAATTCATCCTGTCAAACAGCTGGCATGGCATGTGGTCTGCAGACGGAGGAGCAGCACCATTCATACACCCTGCTATCCAGAGCACAGATGCTTTTCCTTACGTCTGGTAGTTCCTAGCCAGCTTCCAGAGTCTCGGCAGAATCGTTCACAGATGTTTGACACACGGGGATGAGGCAGAAATTCATTGAAAAGGGATATGAAGTTAATGCGTAGTTAATACTGTTGTCTTTATCTCGGTAAGGTCTATCTCCRGGAATCTGGTAGGAAATGATATGTGCACATTGCATTAAAATTCCTTCTTGGAAGGAGTTATATACCCCGGAAGTTAAGGAAAGAAGCTTTTTTATTTGCATGTAAGAGTTTTGATGTGCTTTGAAGGGCATTGATCTGTCAGTGCTGGGGCCGAGATCCTTATCCACAGAGCCCGGTGCACAGCTCGCTCTTCAAAGAGCCTTTTAATGTGCCTGACCAGGGCTTATAAATCCTTGTCCTCGCTGAGTCTCTGCATGTTCACATCCCCCAGCTCCCTCGGGTCACTGCAGTTTGCCAATAGCGAAAGCAGTTATGACTTTCTAATGTTAACAGGGTCTGCTGGAAGGCGACTGGAATAAACCCCTCACCTCTCTCACACTGCCAAACTGCCTCCAGATGGGCGGTGGGCTCAGCTCCCACAGGCTGGGAGATTGCTCTGAGAGAAGGAAGCCTGAGACAGCACATACCTGCTGTGTGCTTAAGTGTGTGTTCTCCTGCTGGTTGTGGTTTAACTCATTCGCTACGCCCAGCTGCTCTGCAGCCCCTGTTCCCTGTCCCACTGCTGCTTCCAGGCAGCTCCGCAGCCCAGCAGAAGTGGGAGGCTGGAGTGGCATCCTTCTCTTCCTCTCGACACCACACATTTGCTGTGGTTGACTAAACCTCCCCATTAGAAGCTGTCACCCTTGGGACAGTCCCACAGCACATTGCCRTGTCCACAGTCCTCTTCAGCCTTGCTGTCAGGGTGGTAGGAAAGCTTGGGATTAATGCCAGTACATGAGAACACAGAATTTAGACCAAAGATGTTTCTTTAAGTCCCTACAGAAGTCAGTAGAAACTGAAGTGGCCCTAAATATACATTTATAGGAAAAGTGAAAAACAAACTAGTGGCAGACAACAAGTATTTTAACAAGGGAATCTAATTTTTCCCTTTTCACCATGTTATGCAAAGTACAGTGTACTTGTATTTGCTGGCAATGAAGAGAAGCCCAGGGAATCTATTCATTTTCCTCCTCATTTAAACAAACACTCTTATAACCATGACCAAGAAAGGAAGCAAAAGTACTTAGCAAATTTATATTAAGTGTTCTAACTCAATGTTTGTATTTTGCTCCTAAAAAATATACTGACTGTATTGATAGCATAGTAGTGTCCAGCTCTTGCAGTCTGGTGTGGGAGAGGGCTCAGGGAATATTTTTAACCTTGTATGGAAACCTAATTTTGTTTTCAAAATACCTGCAGCTCAGAACAGTCTGAGCCATTCTAAAGCAAAAATTGTGGCCTTCAAAGAAAGTTCATACAACTCCCACAGGGTAATCCTGTCTGGCACAAAAAAAATACTGGTGCCCAGAGATAGGACTCCCTCAGAGGAAATCTCTCTCTTCCCCTAACTTTCTAGTACTTTGGTAATGTGATTTTAAAACAGAGGTCTTGAGAACATCAGGAATACTCCTGTAGAAACCTGATATCTTTCAACCTGATATCTTTCAACCTGATATCTGTCTCAGATTAATACCAACTCACTATATAATGCCACTACTAGCTAAGATTTTACAGATTTTCATTTCATGGGTAAACCCGTGACTTTGCTTACTTATCTGGAAGCTTCTTGCAGATAACCACCAATATTTATGGAATTGTACTCTATTCCTATAAGTCTGTATTTTTGGTTATCGAGCCAGAAGTTCTTAATTTGGGGAATGTAAAGCAGATTTTAAATGTGATTGAAAAGATAATTTGGTCTTGAGAAGCCTAAATATTTAAATTTTGTTTACTTTTTATTCTCATCATTTTGAACGTTTCATGCTACAGTTCCTTGTGTGTAAGTAAACTTTTATTAGTTCAGGATGAGCTGCAACTTAAAAATGTAACCTCCAAAGAGAAAGGAAAATCAATGAAGAATTGATGGGGTTTTTTTAATACATCTGAAAGGTTTGGATAAAAGATTTTCATTTCTTTCTGTAATTTATCATTCCCACTATCAAAATAATGTCCCTCCTGGCACAGAAGGGGTAAGTCATAAACTGAATTGCATGGTAGAGCGTGTGTTTCTAATGAGCAGTGTTTTCACTGTGTGGCTTGGTTTTCCTCAGGAAAATCCCACATCTTTTGAGGAGTTGAAACAAAATGTTTCATACATTAGATGTCTTGAAATAAATTAATCATAATGATGAAAAAAGAGCAGAATTGTGAAAAGCAGGTATTTTATGGCAAGGAGTGGCTCATTGTTCATATTTCTGAGATAAGGACAGGATATGATGCTTAGATTTGTGCCCGTCAGTAACCTCACTAAATGCAGAATACAGTAGAAACGTCACAGGCTCAGGGTCAGAAATGGCTGCAGTGCTACCTGGACACATCTTTGCTGTTCCCTTCACCATCATATTCTTATCACTATTGCAAAACTAATTAAATGTTCTGAGTCACTCATTTCACCAGGGTTTATCTGTATTTATGCAAATTCAGTAAAAAGTAGAAGCTTGTTGGTGATGACATCTTGTCCTCTTTGGGAGATATGCACCTGAAGTGGTATTTCTATCGAAACTGTAAGAAAGCACCAAATCTTGGTGCTTGGAATGATGGTCATATGTTAGTTCACCTTGGCAATTTTTCTTTAAAAGCTGCTACTATTTTTTCTTAAACCACCAGATTCAGCTTTTTCTAGAATAACGTATTTACTGCTTCAGTCCCACAGTAGTTTACAGAAATGGTCTTGTCTCTGTCTCCAGTGTCATGAGAATACTTAAAACTGTCATGGGAATACTTAGAGCTGTCCATCAGTTTGAATATCTCTGAGTGACTAATATGGTGTGTGAGCCATTTCAGCCCTGAGAACTTTGCTACCACACAGGAAGTACAGCGATGTCAGTGAGAGCTCAGTGTAGATAGAGGTTATCTGGGTGATCAGATGAAGTAAATAGGTAACCTCCGGAACCAAGGATATTTGTTCTGATGCTTCAAGAACCCTATTCTCCCTAGCTCCGTGAGCTTAAATCAGATTTACATTGGTAAGATTGCCCAGAAATAACAGGTATAAAAAGGAAAAAACAACGAAGTGGTCTTGACAATTATTTCTTGGCAATTCTGAGTTCCCATGTGAAGCAAACACACACGCTTTTTTCAAAGTGACGCAGATGTCACTGCATGTCCGTAGCTTGGGAAGACGCAGATGGGCTCATATTCCGGGAGAAAACAACAGGCAGTGAGTTTGGAGAGGAAAAACAGTCTTTGATATTTTGTGGCTGTCACCTTCTGATAGAGGCGTGCACACACAGAGGGGCAGCTGGGCCGCCCCAAGCAAGTGCTTCTCGCTCCATCTCCACAGCTGCCAGTGCTGCTCTCRGAGTCAGAGGGTGCTTTGCCGGGCACTTTCGGGAGGAGGGAGTGTGCAAGGGACACGGGCAGGCTGCAGTGGGACCTGGCCATCAGCTCTGTCCCAACACTCGTGCTGCTGGGATAGTGGGAGAGATGCCCAGGCACAGCAGAGGGATGCGGTGTGAGGGGCTTAGTGTGGTCCACAACTCGTCTCGCTCAGACGGCTCTTCTGTTTGAATTGGCTTCTTCATGGAAAAGGAGAATTTCCATTTCACCGATTAATTAATATGGCTGCAGTGCACAGACTAGAAATAAAACACCTGGGGAAAGAGGAGTGGAAAGCTGGAGCTGTGAGCCAGAGAAAGACACTGAGTACTGTAGTGGCTCAAGCTCTCTGTTTCATGAGCAAGGCTTCCAGCACTGCAATTTCTTCCTGTATACAAGTAGGGAGTTAGTTCTTCTGATTTCCTGATTTTTGTCTAATGGGCTAATTTTACTGACTTGATATAAGCAAAGAGTCAGAATTCCTTGGCTCCATTTCTACCCGTTGCAAATTAGGATTTTTTTTTATAAGATTATTTTTTATAACTAGTTATTAATTTATTACTGAAAAAGATGTTAATTCACAATAAATAGTCAGAATCCCATATGGATGAATTAAATGAATCACACATGTACTGAACGTGGATTTGAAACACCAGCCTGCCAATCCAGTGGAATTTGGCCCGAAGTTGCACTATAAATATGTAGGATCTACTTTGTCATAGGTTATATTTTGCTTGCCTTCTACAGTAGAACACTGATCTCCGATTTTGAATCATTAYTTTTCCATGTATTTTCATTTGATATATGCAAATATGTCAGTGACTGGAAGTGGAGAAAGTTGCCAATTTATCTTTTATAAGAGATCACCTAGGAATCAGCAAACGATCAAACAAGAGCTTACTCCTATTGCTGAAGTAAGAAGGATTGCACTGCCTGCTTTGGCATTCCCAGCAAGGACAATTAAAAGTCTATTGTCCACCTATTGCTTGTACAGGAAAGAATTTTGTTTCCTTTTGTAATGTACGTGTAAAAGAATATAAGGGTCATCAGAGAAAGAGAGAAAGGGGTTTAGTCTGTATGACTTATAAACAACAGGAGAAATTCGGCTGTTATTTCATCACCAGTGAGTAGATACCTACTGCATGTGATCTGTGAAAGACTCCTTAAGTCTTTTATCCAACCAGACTAGAAGAACTCATATCTATGTATCTACATATCTACATATCTACATATCTACATATCTATGTATCTATATATCTATATGTGTGTATCTGGATCTCAAAAGTTTTTGCACACTTCGATAAAGTACTCACTTATTAGGGGAAGTTCAAATTCTTTTTACCAGTGCAAGAATGAAATCGTCACTTTGGAACTTGTCTTCTAGGAAAAGGAAAAAAACCCACCGTATAATTCTTTCCAGGAACTTAGCCAAAAAAGGTTTCCAGAGAAAATTGTCTGTTTAGGAGAAAACCCTTTCAAAGTCCCMTGTGGCACAGCCTCAGCACACCATTACCTATACAATGTATAGTGGTGGCTGTGTAGCAGTGGAGAGTGCTGGTGGGCACTCACAGACACTGAAGTGTTCGATACTAGTGAAATGGTTGATGATCAGAAATTATCCAAGGGAATAGGCTGTATTCCATGCAGCCTTATAAAGAAGGACATTTTCCTGACTTGTTTCACATCCCAGATGCAGGACTCGTTTCTGTCAGCCAGTTCTTAGTGAGGCCACTGAGCTGGGCCCTGCTCAGGCTCCAGCAAACCACAGCAGTGAGGTTAATGCCCCCTGGTGCAGATTAATTAAAGTTTCTCAGCAAGACTTGCCCTTTCTTTAGCAGAGGTTACTGATCCCTAGAATTTGATGATGAAGCTTTTCATGAAATTTGTGCTAAACAGAATTCATTTAGAGAAAAAAAACAATAAAATCAACAAATCAAAATGCTCTTAGTAATATTTACAGTAACCTGGATTATTTTGAAATATCTGTTTTGARAGCTTAACTACCTGTGAGTTATGTAAAAAAATGTTAGGAGATGGTAATCTAGAAGTGTGATCATGACAGGAACGTTTTCATTCTGTTGATTTTCAGCCAAAAGAAGACCAGCGGCTTCTCCCCTTGTCTTGTTTTCCAAGGCCTTATGGTACTGTTTGTTTGGGAAGTACGGCCTTTTTGAAACCAAAGATAGCCAGACAAAAAAGAACAATTTAATTTACGTTATAATTTGCAATTTAATTTAAGGCTGAGAAGACATTCTGAGAAGCATGGTAGTTATCCAGTGGAGGGAGAGTGAGATAAATAAGCTTGCACTAATGTCAGCACTAATCAGGATCCTGTTTTCAGCAGCTGAGGCAGAGTGGTCAGGACTGGCTCAATTATGTCCATGCTGTACCACAGCTTGTGGTGCAGATAAAACCAGAAAAACATTACAGTGTCTGGGTTTGAAAGCTGGCTCACATGGCAGCAAAATGCTGGCGGCTGTTCCAGGTGTGCTCATTGGGAATTTTAACAAATTCTTATTTTCTTTCAACTTACAAAGAGATACAAAGCTTTCTTTCAGTGACTTAGAAGATAGTTTTAAACGACACACAAGTACATGAGTCTCGCTTCAGAGGCTGCTACAGTTTTCACGATAATTTAGGAGTTAACATGTTCCRTCCTGTAATTTGCTGTGATGGGATTCAACAGAGCCGTAACATCTCATCTCTCCTTGCTTGTTTCTCCTCTTACCTCCAGTCTGTTAGGAGCTAGTAATCTAAACCTGTGAGACAGCAATATTACAGATATTGCACAGTTCTAAGTACAGTGGGAACAGTCATTCAGGTTCTCAAGTGCTATTGTGAGACACAAATAATATTAAACATTACCTTGAGAGGTCACTTTTCATTTTTATGGTGAGAAGAGAGATGCAAGTGTGGAACTCAGCTGTGTGGATGAAGACTTTGGGGGCTTTAGAAATGCTGGTTGCTTTAACGCTGTAACTTCATCTGTGAGCTTAAAGGCATTTCAAAGAAAATGCTTTATTCTTTGAGGGAGGTGCATGGATGTAATTGGTCAAATATGTATGAAACCTATCTACAAGACTTGTCTCTGTACATATTTAGGCAAACAGAGAGAATCTGTAAATTATAATAAAATGTACAAATTKTATAGCAAATTACGAACATTGTAAAATGTTGTCTGAAAGGTTCAACCAAGCACTAGATACAAACTGAATTTGAATTCCAAGATTCCAAATAAGCATATTTTTGTCTCTCTAGATTTATATGAGCTGTTCTAGTTCTCCACTAATTTCCTCTTAGTTCTTGGAGTTGTGTTTATATTTGGTTCATTTGGCCTACTCGAGCATCCTTTTCTGCGCGTCTCTAAGTTTGATTTTCCAGTCAAGTACTCTTCTGGGGATACTCAGCACATCAATCCCTTGAGGGCTAAATTTGGAAAGCACAGCATCAATTGTTATCATTAACTGCCTTTAGAGTACATTGGAGTAGTGAGAGAAGTGATAGATTTCCCAAAGCTTCCTAAAGAACCATTTCCTACTTCAGACYAGGACACATGCTCTGCTATCTGTTTAATCAAGTAACAGAAGGAACAGTCATAGTCGAAAGCCAGAAGAGGAACAATTATCTAGTCAGATAATTTGAACATCTTTAAAATTTGACTCCACAATGCAGTAGAGTATAATTTGATTTTCCTCCAGACATTAAAATTATTAATAAGAAGTCACTATAAATTATGAACGGTACGAAGTGTTCAAACCAACTCAGCTGTAAATTTCTTTTGGCAAAATTCCAGAGGTCTACTTTAATCTTCCAGAGAAGATTTTTTGCCTGATATTGTGCTGCCTTTGCTGTTCTTTTGTTTTAGTACCAGCAAAGAGAAGCAGAAGGCTGGACCAGCCTTTCTTCTGGGCAGAAGCTGAAAAGATCAAGAAAGACTCCTGATATTATCTTGAAAAAAGAAGTAGGCTACTGGCTAAGGTCAAGAATAATGGGAGATGAGTTATTTCATAACTAGTTTGGATAGTTTCCATGAACTGGTTAGAGAAAAATGATATAGTTCTGAAACTATAGCAGAGAAGGCACAAATAGCAAATTATTCTAATGAAAGCTTATGTGAGCAAAGCCTTTCATTATAGCTGTTCAAAATGCSCAAAATGGCAAAGTAACAGGTTTAAATACCTTTTATTTTTTCTTAAGCGGTGCCCAGGGTCCCCTGAGCTCCATTTGTTCAAGTAAGTGGGAGTATRGTGATACAAAAGGAGATGGTGTTTGCTGTTATTGGATGACAGATGTTCCCTTATCCCTGAGACTATGCAGTTAAGTGTAATGATTTATAGTTGGGTTATGCAAAATACTGAGCACCCACAGCTCACAGTAATGGCCAGGGCAGCTGGAGGGTCCCAGTACCTCCCAGGAGGTGCGCAGCTCTTGGGAGTCAGGGACCTTATTAGCTGAACTCTTCACCTAAACTCTTGCTTTGGAGATGTCCTGATCACCGGTGTTAGCATCTTTGGGATCACTCTCCATCACCCTCATTTATGCCTGAAGTCAAAGACTTCCCCTCTTTCCAGGAAATGGATCAAGTGCCAAGGAACTGTGTCTAAAGTGGTCGCTGGGCTGATGCAATTATGTGACTGTAGAGATCCCAGTGAATGATAACCTTGTTGAAACACACGTGTATACATTGCACAGGGGCAGAAAGGAGATAAGATAATCTTAGTGCTCAGTAGAAAACGCTCAGTAAAAGCTAAACAGTTCCAGATGTTGGGCAACCCCTCCTCTAACTTAACACTGCTGCAGTGTTGCAGCACTGCGTGAGCCCTCCAGCCTGCCCTGATCCTTGCTGCCCCTTGAACATGGCCTTCCCAGGATTATCCAGCAGGGGCTTTTCTCTGTCAAATGAGGCTTCTTTTGAAACAGCAAGAAGCATTTTTTATGAAGAGCCACCGTAGGAGTACAAAAGGGAATATGCCACTGATCATAATTTAATTAAAACTCATTAAGGAGGAATTTATCCGTGGTCATTATTCATCAGTTTAAAGTCGGTAAAAAACCAACCTCTTTCTTATTTCAGGGCTGATTGTGTAGTGCAAAGTCCAATCACCTACTCTTAACTTCTGGATGATACTGCATACTCTAGATGGATATAGTTACAAAGCAATAATTTAGGAAAACATGCCACGTGGGTTAATTAATCCTTGCCTTAAAAGTTCCTGGATTCCTGCTGAACCTTAGCTTGACCGTCTCTGAATAGAAGCAGGAGATAGTGACTTCAAAGCTGATACATTTCCTGCGTAACAGAGTGCACGACCAAGTTTCTATTAGCACATATTAAAATAAATTTTCAGCAGTTAATTCCAATAGTATTTCATTTTATATTTTAGTGCTACATATACCAGGATTCCTTTGTATAAAATTATAACTTCGATTTCACTTGATGGTTCTCTGCGTTTTGAACAGCAGATTTTTCTTTTTAGCCTATGAAATACTGTAATTTGGAAAAAAAATTATTCTCCAAGGAATTGCTGCTTTAAAAAAAAGGACTATCTTATACCAGCTCCCTCCAAATTCTGCTCTTTTTTAAACAATGCTGTATTTTTATGTAAGCAATACACATGCCAGACACTTGCATGAAAAATATGATGTGTATAGTGCACTTCATTTATTTCTTGACATAACAACATAAGTTGAAAAAACACAGCAGTTTGTAGGAATTAAGTTATGACATAAAACAGACTATTTGTGTCAAGAGAAGGAGACAATGTGCATTAAAAACAGGGAGACAATGGCTCGCTACATAGTTCATGCAAATCTTATGTGAACTGTATAAAAATATGAAAGGGACTCAACTGCACCCATGTAACAAAGTGCAGAGCATTGTCACCCCAGGACATGTCACATGAACAGTACAGTGTTTCACTCTGGAGAAACCCAAATACTGAATCTGGAAAGTGGACCAACCCCATTGCTTTTGGAAGTCCAAAAAATGCCTCACCACCTCCTGTGACCCAGGAAGCACTCTATGTGCTCTGTGACTAGGGCAGCACTCTATGGCAGCACAATTTTTTTCCCACTCTCTGCAAAGGGAGGAATTCAGTTACTTCAGGACTTCAGCAGGCACTGGTAGGAGTTATAGCATGGTATTGAACCAAACATTGTCTGCCTGAAATCACAACATAATTTCAGGATGAGCAGGTTGGCATGAACTAAATATTTGAGGTTCAGTCSACTTCAGGCAATTTGCCCAAAATAATAGATGATGGTTAAAAATKATATTTGGTTTCCAAATACCCATCCAAATGCATTCCACTTGSCAGCTTGACAGACCAGTCTTTTTTAGAATTTTATGCCCTTAAAATCAGAGGTCAGCTAAAGTGTAACTATCCAAACATGAGACTAATTATTGCAACCCAGTGTCTGTCAAGGGCTTTGTTCCCTATCAAGATGCCTGGAGACTTTAGCATAAATACTGTAATTCTCCTTCCCTAGCATCCCTCTTTTCCTTCATCCCAACCCACACCTCAAGTGACATTTAAATAAGATTCTTCACACTGTGTCATAAATATTAATGACATGAAACTCAGAGCTTGGCACTTTTCACTAATGGCCCTCTTCATCACAGTTTCACACCTGGACTGCTGCCAGCCGCTATGTAACTGGCTGACATTTTTTTAAACAATGTTACTATTGAAGTGAAACAAAATACTGAGACAATTTCTCCCAAATTAAAGTTGTTGGCAGATCCTCTCTCCACGTAGYGTGCTTGGGATGTCATTTGGCGTGACTTCCTAAACAGTGCCCATGTTGGCTTGGCSTGGTTGGACTTGTAATTACAGCTTGTGCCTTTCACCTAATCCCTATAATAGCTCCAAATGAGCTCTGGGTAGACATTTGATATAAAACTCGGGCTGTTTTTTTAAAAAAATATTACATATTTCCCTAAAATCCAACTTTTCTATGGAGATTCCAGAAAATCTCCATAGAAAGATTAATGCCGTTGTTRGCATTTCTCAGTTCCTGTGGTTACTTGCATCATTTGTGTCCTTTCAGTTTGAGCTGTACTGGTCATTTGAAATTATAAATTAAAGAACAAACAATGTTTTGGAGATATTTATGCCACTGTTCAAGATTTAATTTTCTGTTTTCTTTCTGCCTGAATGAAATATGTGCAGCTCAGTCTCTCTGTACAAGATAATGAGTTCTGAACAACCTGCCAGATACTGACACACTTCCTTAAACAGCAAGTATGTGTTTGGTTCTTCCTAACCTTCATTTTACATGTGAGTTTGGACCACGATGTTCCCATCTCACAGGCTTGAGCCTTCAACTTTCTAGATCATCCCTARGAAGCTGAT
The DNA here is from genome assembly GCA_018881555.1 of Amblyornis subalaris. Classification (NCBI taxonomy): domain Eukaryota; kingdom Metazoa; phylum Chordata; class Aves; order Passeriformes; family Ptilonorhynchidae; genus Amblyornis; species Amblyornis subalaris. Next base: position 310,311 of record JACAXG010000007.1, read on the forward strand.
GTTTCATTAAAAAAATTGGGTCAAATGGGAACAATAATAATTTGTCTTTTGCCTTCAGCAGAAAGTAAAAGTAGAAGGTAGATAAAGAGAAAAATACTCTAGGCTCATTGAAATCAAATATATTTCACAGTGTGGTGTGTGTCAGGACCTTTAGTGCTTTGAATTAAACAGGATAAAGAGCAAACCAAAACCATGGGATCACAGGGATGGAAGGAATATGGAGTCACCTAATACAAGGCAAAAGCAGCAAACTTTGGGTCCTTCCTGACAGGCATTTGTCAGCCTGCCTTGAAGTCTTCTGTAGGGATGCAGAAAACCCCAGTCAAACTCTTCTGCTATTCAGAGCCTTTTCGGTACAAAATGTTTCTGATGATGTAACCTCAATCTTCTTGAATTTTATCCTGTTACTTCTGTAGACACAAAAAATAGCCTTCTACATGTCTGAAAGACTGTTATCAAGGCTTCCCTCAGTCTTTTTGGCTAAATATCCCATTTTTCCGAAATTTTATCATAAACCATATTTTATAGATCACTTTATCATTTTTATTGCTGTGTTTGGGACTGTCTCTGACCAGTCCACAGACTTCTTGAAGTGTGGTCCCTGACCTAGCCATAATAATTCAGTTAAAGCCTTATCAGTGCTGCTCTAGCAAAAGGGTTGCTCTGCAAACTTGCCTGTTATCCACATTCCAGAATGGCATTCTGTGTTGGCCACAGCATGTCATTGTTAACTCACATCCGGTCTGTGGTCAGCTGTCACTTCTATATTCTGTTCTATCCAAAATATTCTTTTGATCTGAATGCTCTTGAAGTACTTACTATAAGCTTGTGCATTTTAAAAGTCTGCCTAATTTAATGGTTGTGTACCAAATACAACTTAAATTGTGTCTACTGTACAAAGAGAAACTCATGWTGTATTTCAAATTCAGGTAAGTATTTGAGTTTTAGAAACTTTGAACATTTGCTGACTGGATTTAATCCACTCTGAAGTCTCCAGCCATTCAGTAAACTCAAAATAAGTATGAAAATGCTTGGATCCAGAATGCAAGGGTTTTTAAGATCTCAGAGTTCTGAAAATTTACGAGTGTTTGCACTTGGTGTTTTGGTTTGCCACATGTTACTTACATCTTTGTTTCAATATGTAAARTGCTTCTTTAAAAAAGAAGTGCAGTTATGTAGGGGTGTTTATCAGATATATGTCGAAATGTAGAAAAAATGGTAGTGACCAGTCTAAAACTGATTGTGCGGTGGGCTGTGATGTCCTGCTATTGTTCAAGGGCTTGAAGTATTTTATAAATTCTTACTTTTAATTTATACGCGTACTCAGAAATATGGAATGCTTTGATTCTTAATTTAGAACATTCATGCCATGCTTTGACTCCAGAAAACAAAGGCAGCTCACCTAGGAGTTTCCAACTCGGAAGGGCTGTTTCCCTTCTTTGCTGTCACCATTAGTATTTTCTGTACAACAGTAGCCCAAGTGTGAAATGTAAAACTCAAAGTATCCTGTAGTGTGGAAGTAGAACCATTACTGGTACTCAATTTTTTTCTAAGCAGAGGGAGTGGAGGATGGCCTGTCTGAAATAAGAAATGCAAGGAAAAACCTATAGTGTCTGTTTTTAAGGATATCATGGGATAACAGTGAAACAAAGTTTGACTTGTAAGGAAATTACCACTTTTGGATGACAAAATATTCCATTTTAAAGGGATCACAGCACCCTGCATTTCCATGGTGCTTAGTTTCCTGAAACCCTAAACCCTTTCTAAGTGTTAACTAATTCACTTTGTAATGCTCCCTTTAGGGAAAAATAGTACTTTCAGACCTTTTTTGGCAGRTGTTGAAACTTTGTCTCTGGAGGTTGAAGTTGTGTACCACAATTCAAAGTAGAAACGGAGATCTGAGCTCCAGGTTGTCTCCTATATGAATATCAGGTTTAATGCTACAAGTTGGCAAGCACTTGGAACAGCTAAGAAGGGAAGGAGTCCCAGACTTTGTACAAATAATACTTGTAGCCCTTTTACAAGTAATACTTGTCTTTCTGTCCTACAGAGAGATTTTGAAGTGATATTACATGACCTGAACTGCTTAAATCTGTGTAGAACTTGATCTACTGTCTTCACAACTTGTTTTCCTGGTGCTCACCCAGGAAAATCCCTGTGCAAATGTGTAGATTAACAGCACTGTTCCCATTACACAGATCTCACAAGCTGAGCTGGTGAGCTTTGCACTTCCAGCAAAGTGAACTGTGTGTGTTACCATCCTTTTGATGCCCTTGCAAGGAAGAACTCTTTTCATCTGGATTTTTTTTTTCAAAGTTATTTGTCCAAACAACTTGAAAACTGTTCTAGTGTGGAAGGGTAGGCTGTCAGCATGGAGTCCTGATACCTCTGGAAATATATGATTGCTGTTACAGCCATGCAACACTCCTGTAAGCCCAAAGCTACTGCTTAGAGGTCCACATGGATGTGGATTTGGAGAACAGTGTATGTGTAAGGAGCTATGGCTTGGCATCATGCCCAATTTACTTTCACAAGTAGAAACTAAAGATGAGATCTTCTTGTGTGGCTAAATAAAATACGTATCCTGCCTTACAGCTGAGGACATATGCAAAGTCTTAATCTCAAATCTGCACCGAGAAACTGTTTCTAAATAACTGGATAAATGTTGGCCAATTGTTTATCTCTTTTTTACTGCTGGTATATTTTACGGGAGACCAGATGATCGACGCAATGCAGCAGCATTACAGGAAAATATTCACCCTTTTCCCAGCAAATGCTTGCACTCATTTTTATTTGCTTGTTGTGACAATATGTTTGCAGAAAGTGACTGTTGCACTTGAAATTGAGATTAATTTAATGATGAGATAGAGTTTATTTGAAACAAATTTAGTCCGGAAGGCTATCCGGTCAGGAAGAAGAAACAATTTCAAGGAACTAAGTTGAGCAAACAACTCAGATACTGAATTGTGAATATTGAGCACTCAGAAAAATTTCATGGTTTGACATTGGTTATCTTTTTAAAATAGTAACTTCCTGAAGTATAAAGGTTGAGTGGTATATTGACCAACAATTCCTCAGTATGAAATTCAGTGGACTCCACTGCTCCTCTCTTCTCAGTCATGCACACTTCACAGATCACTCTAGTCAAAATAATTGTTTTTATAAAACAAATTACTACCTGGCTAAGTAAAGAATAAAGAACGTTATTTTGACACTACTTTCATTATAGCTCTAACCATAGAAGTATCCAATTTTCTCATTTTTATGTACATGAAACTCAAGCAATCTTCATGTTGCGTATTCCCTTGGTCTACATTGTAAAAACCATTTGGGGCCAACTTTTCCACAAAAAGGAATGCAGAATGCTGTCTGCTTCTAAGTTTGTGATTCATGCCTCCTGTCAAGGATACCAAACCAGTAAAAACACTGGAATGTAAAAAAAATAAGCATGATTATGTATTTCAGGAAAACAATTTTCTCAAGAATGTTTCTGGAACAAATTTTCAGTGTTTAGCTATTTCTAGTTGATATTTCAGTGATGGAATGCCTACTGGCACCAATTTGTACTATGGAATTGTCCCACAGGACAATACTTTTCTGTAGTGTGTTTAAGGTGTCTTTTTTTCAGATTCTTGTAGCAGCAAATCCTTTAGCAGCTCATTACTTAATGGAAACTAAACAAAGCTTCTTCCAGGAAAAAAAACGTTGATCTCTATCACCCCACAGTGAACTTCTTAAATACATAACACATGCTTTTGGAAAATATCCTCAGTTTAATCTGAACAGTGTAAACTGCAAAGACAAGACCACGTCCTCATTCATCCATCTTGCGTAGCTCAAAAGTCCAAACTTTCTGGGAGAAAGAAAAGGAAATGCAGAAGATACTTTTTGTGTATACAAATCTATTTGTATGATATGACTAGAATTTTGTCTGTCATTCCTATTAAAAATAGCCACCTACATAACTGAGAACTCAAGGGTAGGCTCTTATAAATAGGCATCCTAGAGGCCCTGGCTGACCTTCTTTGCTCTCTGCTAGCAGATATTTCTTTGGGTGTTTTTCCATTTCTTATGGATACTCATTCTGMTTTTTATTGTCCAGGAAGCTCAGTGCTGGCTGCTCCCTTGTGACCTTATTGCTGTGTCTGTTTCTGCCAGAGTTGCTCTTCCACAGCTTTTCCATTCCGCTGGAACTGCCACTGAACACCAGTGTTAATTGTGCCAAAAAAAGTATAGAGTGTAGTTTAGATGCAGAAGCCATGACTTTAGTGGCTGATAAGTTATTAATAGGTTTTGGAAAATATGTAATAATGATTCTGAGCTTTGACCATGAATATCACATACATTCTCAATTCACTTGAAGGAACACTGGGTCAGAAGGAAAGATGTTTATGAGATTTTACTGCTGCTGCCATTTGCAGAGATGCAGTGCAGTGTTTTAGTGGATCCATGCCGGAGATCCATTCCACATTGGCTTTGGCTTATGCTTTTGCAAAATAAAAAAAAAAAATTGCCAGTTTTTCAACATGAATACATTGCTGCTGAATACATGGAGCTGAGCAACCATAAAACATAATGCCATTAATCTCATGGAACAATGAATAAAAGAAAAGGACAAGTTATTTTGCAGATGTATTTTGGAAACATGCTTTCAAAATGTTTGTCCTTTCAAAGCATGAAGTTACAAATTTTTGTATCTGGTCATTACTGTTCTGACTTTACACTGTAGGAAGACATCTTGCTCCAGTTGTCCTTACTGTATCAGTGAAGTATTCCCACAGGAGAAGTCTCAGCATGTGGAAAAGAAACTACTCCTGAAATCAGTGAACTCTATTTTAAACTGGCAAAGCAAGTTGCTCCTGCTTCTCCTCCAACTTAACCCATAATTCCTGAAAGTATATAGTTCCCAGATATAAATGTGGAAAACCTAAAATTAAAACCAGATCACTTGCCTTTTCTTTTGAGGATTGTGGAATTGCATACTTTGTGTTTATAGTATAGCTGCTGTGTAAATGTAGAATATATAGCAAAATACTKCTCAGGCCTTATGCCACGTTTATGTTTGTGACTTTTTTTCTTTAATCACTTGTGATTTATAGCAATATTATAATAAAATAGGACAAAATATTGTCTTCTCTAAGGAATCTATGCTTAGAAAAAGGTGAGTCAACCAAACCATTAGATAATGCACAAGATCTACAATCCAAAGTTCTGTACTGGTTCTTGGAATTACATTCAGATAACTGGAGGACCATTTTCTCAGTACCTCTAGCAAATGCTTGTTTTGTTTTTTTAAAGGAGGCAGCTTTCTATTTTAACTATTTAGGGAAAAATCTTCCACAGGGCATATTTATACTAAATAGCAAAGACAGCCCTTTCAGAGTAGATGGAAATGCCAAATAAAAAAGAATATGATGCAGAAAATGGTGGCTTGTCTGGCAATTTTGTGGTCATCTGCTAAGAGTGTGAGTACTGAGTGTCCAGTTTGCATATTTAATCTACCAGAATGTAACTTAATTGTAACTTACTGCTTTTTTCATAGTCTTCAATAATAGAAGGCGGTGAAAACTCTACTAAATTGGGTGCATTTCTCATAGATTTCCTGTCTGGTCCTGTCCACTGACATGACCTAGATTCATTATTTCATACTCCCTCTTATGGCCTTGGGCACAGATTTAATGCCATAGTCATGTGGACTAATGAGGCATGAAAACATGGGAAAATACCATGAAAAATTAACCAAATGGTCCACAAGGTCAATTTTGTTTTATGATTTTTGTAGCTGTTTTGTATTCTTTTCTATTTCTTGGCAGAAATCTTCCATAATCAGGATCATTCCWTAATTTCTAATAGAGGATTATCAGTTTGGGGTTATAGATTTTTTAGTATTGTGGTGAACTGTTTTGGATTTGTTTAAAAAGGGACTTTGAATGCTGATCAAGCTCTAAAGATATCCCCAACAGAATAATAACCGCTCAAAGCATCCAAAAGGAAAGACATTTTTCATGAATATTTCAATAATTTTTCCAGACCTCTGTGAAAATAACGCATCTTAATGAAATAAGGGCATAGACTGCTTTTTAATATCCCAAATGTGAAGTTAGGTTGCTGGATGTTCCCTGATAGCTGGTCATKAGGGACAAACTGACAGGAATATGTGCTAGAAGATCCCTTATCAAATCTAAGGCTAATTAGTTAGTTGGTGGCCTAAAATGTAAAGAAAAATTATTAAACCAAAAAGAATAGAAACAGCTGATATTCCAAAACTAGTAACGAAGGGGTATTAATACAGAATGAAGTCCTTGTCTGTGCTATGACGTCTTTGATTACAATCCATTCTTAAAAAAAGGCATCAAACTGCTCATATTCCAGTGTTTTCATCATTCCTGTAAAAATTCCAGCTGCTGTTGTTCCTGAAAATGCACAAACAATTTGTTGTGTAACATGTGCAGTGTTCTGCAGCACTCAGAGTCGTGCTGGTCACACTTCCAGTGCACCATTACCTCATCCTTAAGCTTTGGTAAATCTGTTGCTAATTCTGCAAGAGTTCACCCATTGGGCAAACAATAGCACATAGAGACTGAGATAGATTAACAAATAGATGTCTTAACAATTATTCCTTTCCTGTTGATGGTGAATGCCTTTTGTTTCTCCCACCACCATCCTTCCACATYATGTTTTTTCAGAGTACCCTGAAGGTGGATATGGAAGCAAGGCCATTCAGAGACCATTACAGAGAAAAGCAGAAGCTGTAAGGCTGATTAGAGCTGTTATCTAAATGCCCCCATTACCCAACAGGCATCACATTGGAAAAAAGGTCAGACTAATCCAAGGAAAATAATGTGAGGAGAATACTGTAGGTGTTCAGTGCTATAGATGCACTACACTGTTCCTTGTATCCTCTGGCTCTCTAAAGGACTTCCCAGCACATCCTTCCCCAGTACCACAACACATTGCTGTGCCTCAGGTCAGGCAAGGACTGCACAAACTCGGGTGATCCCTCTCTGCTCTGTCACACTTCCCACCAACAGCCAGATTTGGAGAAATTTAATTGAACCCCTGGAATGTCAGGTGGAAGCTAAGAAAAAGCACATGGCATCTTACTGTTCTCTTCCTGTGTTCATCTTTTTCAGGTCTTTGTCAGATCTTAAAACKTGTGATCACTCAGACCCATCAATAGCAAAGCCAGAGAAACTCCATTAATGGTAGGGAGAATAAGGTTTGCTTAGGAAAGGCAGGGCAATAGGGAGCCAACACTGTTGCTCTTCTACATTTAGTCACTGAGGGGGCACCAGTCACCTGCCCTCAGGATTAGTCCCACTTTTTGAAAACAGCAATAAATACAGAAGACAAGTCATAATTTGAGCCCCAGCTTATCCTTTTTCCCCTCTTATATCCTGATAAAAAGAAGGAAGGAAGCAGAAGGGGGAAGAAAAAGCAGCAGAACTGGGGGAGTTAGAGAGGAGAAACGACTGATGCAAATGCTATTTCTCTTTAAGAACTTGCTAAGCTCAAGCCTTGGTCCCAAAAGTATCATCAGCAACCCTTGATTCATCAAAAGCCTGGTGTGGTGAATATTTCTGTTCTCACATTCCCTGATTTTAGGGTTTATGACTTCTTCAGGGCACTGTAATGTATTGAAGTTCACCTCTATATAAATAGTTCATCTATGTGATTGTGGCTGTGTGCAGCTTTTGTAAAAAATCAGGGAAGAAACCTAAGGTGCTGGGTCACTTTGTCACCGTGTTTAGCCATCTTACTCACCCACTTCAGTGCTAAATACATTTAGGGTGTAACGACATTGACACTGCATTAGCAGCAAAAATATCGATTCTAATCATTTGCAATTTCTGTTTGCTGTAAAAATAAGCCTCCTGTAGTAGATAATCAAAGTAGTAACTAGTCCTTTACCCAAATTTAATTTTATTGCAGAACTCTGTAGGTTTGTCCTAGTTTAAATATTAAATTTCCACCTCAACGGCTTTTTTTCACAGGCCGGGCCAGATGTGCGTCTGGTATAAATTAGCATTGCTCTGCTGATGCTGTGAGAGACAGGAAGATTTCTATCAAGCAGTGGTCAGTTCCTGTATGATTAAACATATGTTATGTCAATCATTTGGGTATAAAATGCTTTTGAATCRGGATTGCTTTCCAGCCACTCTGCTTGGAAATGTTTTCGAATATATGCAGCAAAATAGTTTCAGGACAATGAAAGGATGAAATAACCTCAGGCTGTTTATTCAAATAATTTTGACCCAAGAAGGTAGATTTCTCTGAGACCGGTCAAAATGTTTTGTTTCAAAATTTAGAGGGCATGATTTTTAATTTCAAATTATGCTTAAGTTTAGCTATATTCACTTAATACTTCAGTGTCAGTGAGTGACACAGTGTGATCAGTTGGCCAAAAATTCAATTAATCACACAGTTCTACTCAAGCAGTTCAAAACCTTGTTTACTTGCTACTAATTTCTCCATCTTTTATAGGTTATCTACTCGGTGAGTATAAATGAGCGTTGCTCAGCTGAGACCCTGAACCCATAACTTTTGGTTCTGATCTAGAACAATGATTTCAATCCATAGCAAACATGGAAAGTGTTTAGGCTTCAGTTCACAAGGGTTTTCATCTTATCCTGGGTGAAGATTACTGTAAAATACAGCTCAACTGTGCATATAAGATTGACAGATTTCTTGAGATCTTATTTATAACGAATTCTGAAGTGAAGAAAGTTTCACCTGATTTCTGGTTTTCTAAGAAAGTGTTGTGGAACATCCGAGTCCACACCTTTCCACTGATTTAACATCAGACATCTGAGGCCCCTCAGAGCACCATTAGTCCTTTTATATAAGCAATCTCTGGCAATAGTTTAGGCATAAACTTCTCCTCTGAAATAACTAAATATAATTTTTATAAATAAATATTATACATAGACATTATACCACTCCTCTAAACTACTCTTTAAAATGTTGTGTCTCTCCCTCTTTTGGTCTTCTAGACCTTGATTTAATCTTCTTGTGTTTTTCATTACAGAATACTTACTTCTGCTTCACTTCTTGTTTTTCCAAACGTTCCTGGTGCCATAGCACATTAAAGGTTCCCCTAGCAACACAAAAACACACTTTTCCTCGGAGCTGCATCTCCGTTGTCTAAAGCACTTAAATTATGACCTTTTAGTCACAGCTTGTTCTGAGTTTAATTAAGAGCATTTTAAAATAATAGTGACAAAGTTTAGTGCATTCTTTGATCTACAGAAAACTGAGCAAGGGGCTCAGATCTTGAGCTTTCTGTGCTCAGATCAGCAATGAAATATTTGCATCCAGGGTTTATTTATACTTTAAAGTGGAATGGGATCCTAGGTTTGGACTTTACATCCAGTTTTGTTAAATGCTGTCTTTATTGGGGCTGGCACTATGTGGATACACAAAAGCTTTAGCTAAGGACTACCAATTGCAATGAAATCTGTTTATACCATTTTGTGTTTATTCTCTGTCACAATATTCCGGCTCTCCCGGAGTTTTACATTCTCCATAAGCAGAAGGATGTGTGTATGCACACACTTCGATTTGCTCGGCTTTACCCAAGCCTGACTGCAGTGAAACATAAAGAGAATGAGTTAACACTGGAGATCTGTTTCACTACTAACCCCTCCCAACAGCAGAGCTTGAGTGCCTGCACTAAATCCTTCTCAGAACAGTCGCCTCTTTCCCCATAAAATGGAGCAAAAATCCTAAGAAAAATATCTAATCAGAATAATTTACCTTAAGTTATTAAAACCACAATGAGAGAGTGCAGAGGGAAATGTAGTTCTTCTTCGGTGTGATAAATTCCTGAAAAGTACCTTCTTAAAACATTTTCAGCACAAAATAAAAGCTCACAGCTTTGCTTCTTTGCTCGGGTTCGTAACGGGAGAACTTCACTGTGCTGGTGCCAATCTGTGATGGGACTCGCTAAATCCTGCTAGAACACTTGTCTTTCATTACTTCCCTTCCTCATTTTTCCTGGCACATCATACTATTTATTTACAATAATCTATGCATATCCAGCCCTTTCGTTGGTTTTGCACCATTAAAGCTCAAGTACCGGATCTGGTAAATGTCTTCAAGCCAAATTTCAAAGCACTGATTTCAGATGAGGTCTCAAACCCATAAAGTAATAAGCAACAGTTGTTTGTAAAACTTTCCAGGATGGGGAAAAGGCACCAACTATCAGATAGCTATGAACTGCTTTCTCCTTTTTTTATCTCCTTAGTCTTGTCCTGTGTTACTAGGCAGTAAAAATTCACAGCTCTGGATATAAATAGTCTCTGATTTACTCCCAAAGCAAGGCAGATACATTTGTGGTGATCTCATTGTTTGAGGTGGGTAAATGTAGCTGAAAGATAAGTTTTCTTACACAAAAATTGTAAAATCTCCCAATATGGTTAACTTTTATCTTTGGTCCCTGTCTATGGGCAAGCCCAGTTCATTCAAGGCCACCAGACAAAAAAGGCTCCTAATTTTATACATTTGGGAGCTCTTTCAAATTTGGAGGAGTTATGTACATGTGAGCGCCTCTCCACACAGGTCTGGTTCTAGAAAAACACTCCTATTTGTGACCTTTTGGCTGTCAAGCTTTTTACTTCCAAGCTTGTGTGCTAAAAGCAAAAGAACTCTGCGTTTCAGTTTGGACAGATGTGCAGAGGATACCTGCAAAAGCAAACTTTAATCTTTTCTTGAAATACTGTTTTATTTACACAATAGAGTAATTGAACAGACATAGAGCTGCTGCTGAAGGATTTGTGAGGTATGGAAACTGTAACAAAGCTTACTTCACTCAGGAGAGATATATATAACTAAGAAACATAAAAGGAAAAATTACAAAATGAAGTTCTATGACTAAATGCTAAATATTGTAAATAACTAAATAAAGACTATATACAGGCCACTGGAAGTTACAACTGATAATTGAGATTTTATCTTTCTGGTAGCATTTACCTTGTAAATACCCCTCAATTTCTGCTGTATGTGATTTAATTTTAGAATAATCAATTACAATCAGAGAAACCTTTTTCTTAAAAAAATTAGATAAAATCTATTTTTGTTTTACCTTTCTGTAACAGTTTTTTCTATATCAGGGTTTTAAACATAACTGACTGAATTTTGAGAAAATTCATTCCTTTTGGAAAAAATATCTTTGAGAACTGTCTGAAACTTGGGTTTAGGATTAGAGAAGTCAGTAGAAGTAACTGGATGTACATACTCATCTATGACAAATATTACTATTAAATCCTAAGTCTCTTTCTGTTTACCATTCTTCAGACTCCCCTGTAAATGTWTTTGTGATATTCTGTTGCAATTTTGTTAAAAGGATGAATGACTACATTAGAATAACTTCAGAGAAGAGTAAACTGAACTTTTTATTGTACTTAAAAATACACAGCGAGTTGCCATGGCATGGAGACGGATAAAATAAATGAAGGTTTCTAACATTAATTCACCAAGTCTGTTCCAGAGTCAGACAGCATTTCCAGTTTGATTCAATTTGTTGTGTATATTTCCCCAAGCTCTCTTTCATTATGATGCAGGGTGCTTCAAGCATTAAAAGAGCAGTGAGAAATGCTCATCATTCTCACCCCTGTTGGTACTGGATTTGTAGATGTAGATGTAGAACTGATTATACGATTAGGATTCTTTCAGCCTGTACTGGTGGGTTTTCAGCTCTAAAAATAAATTCTACTTTTGCTCTTGGACTTTGAAGCCTTTAAGGACACCTGAATTTGAGGATGCTTGAAACTGCTACACAAGTGTCCAAGCAGTTCCATCTCTGAAAGGATAAACTGAGATAGAACAAAAGTCAAGAAAGTTTCCAGGAGAGGAAGCAAAAAGCTGGCTGTTTATTCCCAGCCAGATGTACTTGTCTCTGTCTGTTTGACTTAGTCCTGGCTCAGCTCTCTCCTTGTTTGTGGTTTGCAAGTATGAATGGATATTATGACATGCTGTCTCCTGATGGTTCCATGTAAATAATTATGAGGAAAGGAGAGGTGGATGGAGTTACACAGCCATTTTGGATTTTAGCAGATAATTCTGAAATTTCATACCCAGACAAAACATGGCACACTGCTTAATATTGTCACTGCCTTCATTCATCCTCCTGCATTTCTGCTGTGTAGAATGGGATTGCAACAAGCAGTTCCCAGCTGGAAAGGAGAGATTCTATCCTGATTGCCAGTATGAATAAATGTTTAGTAAAAACAAAAGATGCAATTTTAGTTGCTCATTGCAAAAAGAAGGAATGAAAGGCTGTGATTAGGAAAAGACCAGAAGCAGAACCTCACAGTTAGACAATAAATATTTTGATGCATTAGTAGAGAACGTCAAGCTTTCAGTTAGGAGCTCTGCAAGGTACTTGCGAGATAAATGGAGAAGAAGCACTGAACTTTAAACACCAATAGGCTCTTTCTTTACCTTCCTATAATATTCTGGAGTAGAAGCAGCTGCAATCGAAAATGAAATGCCAGCATGCAAGTATGGCCACATTGCGTGCCAGGGACTTCCAGTGGGGGCAAAAGGGACAGAACCCCTGCACACACCTGGTGAATTTGCACAGCCCCTAAATACCTCTTTCTTCAAAATCCCTTGCTACCTGAGAAGTATTTTAATTCATGCTTCTCATGCATTTACATGGTGATGTAAAAAACCACCATTTTGCAGATGAGAAATCTGAGTACTGCATATTCACAGTCTGGTCTCCAGAGTTAGTGCAAGAGTTCAGCCTAATCTGAAGAGAATAAGGCCTATGAATATTCAGGAACTTTGCAAACTGATAGCAAGGAGCAATCCTCATGGGTTCACCTGGGAACAGGATGTTGCTCTGGTAATGTGCCGTGTTTTAATCACAATGCATTTCCACTAACCCAAAATGAGCCTCAGGCAGTGATCAGATTAAAAAAAGGCTCCTTTATTCAACAGATTTCAAAATTTATTATGTTTATGTTTGACTAAATTATTTATCCATCTCTGGAAACTCAGGGATGACTGAAAAATAGCTCRATGAATTCAGTGAACTTTTCATTAAACTCAGGAACATTTGGGTCGTGTTCTCACAATCCAGTTTCCTCCAAAAATGGTGCTTGGGCCTAACGTCCCTGAAACTGAAGTTGTTGAATGACAGGAGGATGAGCTAAAATCTCTTAGCAGATCTCAAAATTTCTCCTGACAGTATTGGCAGGGACTGGACCGGCTGTAAATGAAGGATGAATTGAAGTCAGGGGAATAAAGAACTTTTTGCCCTTCTCTCTGGGTGGTCCTGCTTCCTTTGGATGCCATCCCTTCAGCCAATGTAAATGAGTGAAGCAATGAAATTAGAAAAGTCTTGGCTGATTTCACAGGGAAAGAATATAGTCCACGATGGCCTCAAGTCTTCTTGTTGCTTGACACAAGAACTCTGTTAATTATACAGGAGTACTTTACATCTGATGAGCTCTAAACTGGKTCTCCTGAAGAGAATCGGAGCTCAATTTTACACATTTGAAATGAAAATAGTTAAAAATATCGCACACTGCACTACAGCAGCATGGAAAACGTGTTCTATTACAGGGAGCAGCTGTGCATACTGCTGTGAGTATTTTGCACTTTCGGTACAGGTTAGCTGGATAATGTTAAATAGAATGGATTTTAATGCAAACCTGTGCTGATTTTACCTCATAACTGGTTCAGAGGGTAAAATAAGTTTTAAAATGTGTTACTTTTTAAATTTCACTTTTAGAACTTGAGTATATCTGAATAATTCTGACATGAAACATCTCTGTACACGAAAAGAAACAAAAATATGCCTAGAGCATACCCAGACTTCATTTACTATGCCTGCAAACCAAACTTTTCCTCTGAGCAGAACCATGTAGCTCCACACAGTCATGTTAATGGTGTCATTAATCTTTCCTGCAGTAATCTCAGCTTTTCCACATTCAGCACCTGGGTCAGATTTGACCTGACAAGTTTGTCCTTGAATCCTATCATTTACAAAGTCCATGTTAAAAAAAACCGTCCTGTATTATCAGCACTGCTGTGTTTTATCAAATAACTGCCACCAGCTCTGGCCTGAAATAGTTCGGTTGCAAAGCTGTTGCCACCAAACTGTGGAAACCAACCATCCGTCAAGGGCTTGTTTTGGTCCTTTTTTTWCAGCAATAGCAAATGAACTGCAGATGGAGCACTGTTTATACTTTCCCATCAGCTTGGGGGTGCCAGGAATCGTCGCTGTGATGTCATTGCATTTGGGCAGGACACACAGAAAGCTGCAAGACTGGRAAGATTTATTTACTGGGTTTAAGACCAGTTTGAGTCATACTATAAGAAGAACACCAAGGTTCTTGAAATGCAAGGTACATGACCTCACTTTTTGTGTACACCTGTAGGGGAAACACCACATGGGGAGAAAAGAAGTTGATGCATCTACTGATCAAATAGAAAATAGGAAGAARTCGTTCTTAGATTTTATGCAGCTTCATTTCAGAAGGAACTTTTGGTTGTTTGGGGTGGGGTGTATATGTAAAATCTCTGTCACTGAAATACTGGCCTGTCTGGCTGTGACAGATGAGTTCTGTCTGGTTAAGATAAATCGTGTAGTCCATTCCCACCCTCAGGTGTCTACCCCATCATTTACTGACTGGCATGTGGTGTGCATAAAGCAAAGCAACCTTAATTCAGAAAACTAATCATAGACTTTTTCTCTTCCTATACCAGGCTTTATCCATGAATCTGGCAGCAGGAATGCTGTAAGTCACATCAGTGACTGAGACAGCCATTGTAAAAGCCTGATAACAGAGAGCTGCAAAGCACACAATCAGTGATAAAGGAAACAAATCAAGGTTATGGTGTCACAAAAGGAACTTTGTCTACCTGGCTAGAAAACAGTATTCTTTACAGTATTACTTCCTCATTGTCTAGTGAGTGTTTTGTATTGCTAATTGTAAAAGCTGCAAACAAAGCATGTGAGCCTATTGCAATTTATTCTATCAAGCAAAGATCTCTAGCAACTTTTAAGAAGCTGTATATCTAACTCTGCTTTCATAAGCACAGAGTTCGTGTCAGCTAAACCAGTGTCTAGTAGAAATGAGGGAATGAGTTCTTCATATGGCAGCCTATGTAGGGAGAACAAATGTTGCTTGTTTTTATTTTAATAAGGAATATTCAAGGCATCTATGCTAAACGATTTTATTCCCACTGTAGTGTTTAGTGCTCAATTTCATTGCTGTCTGTAGGAAAGTGCATTATTATGTGTTTAATGATCACTTAAGGCTCACTTAAAGTTTTTATTACAGTATGCTTATGAATAGTGCATAGCTTATTTCTGAAGAGGTTCCGCTCTTCTATTTGTTTAACTAATGTTTAAAAAAAAAAAAAAGTGAAATTTTAAAGATGTTGGTAATATCTCTGAATATTTATGTTGGAAGGGATTTCAGGAAGTGATTTAGTCCCATTCCTCTGCTCCAGGCAGGGCTAATGTCGACATTAAAACAGGATGCTCGTGGCCTTTTTGCAGTCATATTCTTGGTGTCTGACTCGAGGTTTCCCAGCCTGTTCAGTGCCTCTCTGTAGGAGCCACAGGGAAATGTGCTTGGTGCAGCCACTCAGTTCAGCCTCCAGGCAGCCTTCAAACAGCTTGTGCTGTGACCAGTGATTCTGGATCTGCCAGTGTGCRTCTGGAAACCTTTTTCAGCGTGCTTGGCTTTTCTGTTTTGAGCTTGTGCTTTAAGGCAGAGGGAAGTAAATGTATGATTCCATAGGGGGGAAAAACACTGGGATATAATTTACTAAAGGTCAGGAGGGGCAGATATAGGAAGCTATTTTGGCGGTCAAAACCAGTAATGAACTTGTTTTCTATTCACTTGATCTAGGTTTTTTTTCTGCTCCTACTTCATCACCCCTTCTCTCACTAATATATTCCTTCCCTGAAKAGTTAGATTTGTATTAATCGATCTGGCTGGCAGAAGGATCCTGATTTTAAAGAACTCCAAAATAAATACAACTTGTATCTTCATCTTTCATATTTTTTCACTTCAGAACTACCCACTGACTTTCCAGACTTGAAGAAAATGTAGGTTATCCTACCCAGTGGGTTTCCCTGGTTCTGCTGAGCTGGAGTTGTAAACAAATAGAAGAGAATTCAGGAAAATGGGATCATATGAGAAGTCTGTAAGAAAAGTTCCCTTCACTGGGCAAAGTCCCATGATAACTCTGACCCTGAGAATCTCTCCTGCACTGTGGCCAGAAGGAAACAATGAAATACTACAAGTGATAGGAATAGGTGATAGGAGAACAGCCACTGTGGTACAGCTACAAACCTGCCCAGGGGAGGACTAGTCTGGGTAATTTAAAAGATGTTTTTACCCTCAAGCTAGCTTCTAATTTTGGTTAGGCTGAGGTAAATCAGGCGTAACTTTACTGACATCAAAGGCCCTGCTCAACATGAGCTAGCTTCATCTCTTGAAACTGAGGTCAAAGCCATTAACTTTTCTAGGCAAGTTCTGCCCAAAATGAATGGGTGGAGCAAGGTCAAGCCTATGATTTTATTATTTTCAGTTGGGCACTTGCACAGTTTGGTATTTACATCTGGTTTTGTCTTTTAAAGGGCATTTTTTTTTTGGCATCTGAACTGGCAATTGTCTGGCCACATCTAGTCAGCTGCCTGGTTTTCAATGGGATGGGTTATAGGCAGACCAGCTTGAGAAATACAGATGCAAAGGGGTATGTAGTAATTTATAGGTTGCTGTAAGAAAGCTTTATTGGATTCTAGGGGCCAAGGTTCAGGCTCTTATAAAAATGGAGCTTGTTTTTTTTCTGTACCGATTTTCTTCTTGCACTTGAAGTTAGTGAGCCATATGCAGAGCAGAGATGAAAGCCTCACAGTAAATGCCTGTGACCTTATTTTGAATTATCTGTAATATTTTTCAATATGATAAAACATAAGCATTGGGCAACTAGTGAGGTGGAGATGCCAGTTCAGGTGCTTAGCTGCGTGTCATTCTTCAGCTGGAAGCTTATACTGTGTTCTCATGTTGCTTTAGAAGCAGGGAATTGCTTTATCAACATGCTACATTAGACATTTCTAGTAAAGAGAAATTCAGCTGCAGTTGGAGTTGCTGGCGTGGGTGTTTAATGCATTTCCATGCAAAGCTATGGTAAGGGGCTCATCTGTAATAGGGAGTAAATTTAAAAAATACCCTCCTGAAACTACGTGCACCTCATGAGTAAAGGTGGTGTATTAAACATTCTCAGCCACCAGGTGGCAGTGAGCTGTGGCACTGGCTGGGGACACGAGAGGACCATTGCCGTAATATTGGGAATTGGATGTAGGAAGCCGTATTCCTGTGGAACACATCCCTTAGGGCCTCTGATGGATCTCAGCATGCTGGCAGTGACTGCAGTTTTTTCATTCCACTTGATGTGAATCAGTTTCCATTCCCTTGGTTGTCTTCTGTCATTTGCCACTTAGCAATGTCATCTGTAGCATGTTTTAACACTCTCTGTGTCCTTTGGAAAGCAACCACGTTCTGTTATTTCAGCTGTGAGCCTGACAAACTACTGAAGTGATGATGGCTTTTTCAAAGAAAATGGCAATTATCTTGTGCAGTTATGCTGAACTTGAAATCTCCTCAAGCCAGTGTATACTGTTACCAGCAATAAGAAATAAGAGCATGTGGAGCACTGTGCTTACCTAGCAAAGAGATGGTGATAATTTAAGAAAGAGCTCTRAGAGAAATATTTGCTTCTGGCCTATCCTGTGGTTGTGACTTTTACAGAGAAAAGTGGTAAAGTTATTCTACCAGGATTTTTTCCTACTGAGGCAAGAAAATAACTCTCAAGGACACCAGCAGAGCTTAGCAGCACTTTTCTCCAAGTTGCAGTAAGGTCAGCATTAGGAATTCCTCATTTTAAGGGATGCTCTGGGAACCCTTTATGTGTTTGCAGTAAAGCATTCCTCTCTAGGTGTCACACTTCAACTGAGCACTTCCATTAGTAGTAGAATACTACTTCAATAGCAATCAGGGCTTCATAGGCACGTGTTTCTGTATCTATTATGGTATCAGTCTTTAGTTGCATGGCAATCCTAGAGTTTTCTCCTATTTTCTGCTTATTTTTTTGTGCAGCCAAAGTCTATCCAGCTAAAGCTCTGACAAAACACCTGGAGATAATGACACCTTTGATCATAACTTCTTGTATGCCCAGGTTCAGCTCCAATCATCRTTTTGTAAATGGTACAATACATACAATAACAATATACTGCCTTTGGTAAAGTGGTGTGATCTAAACAGGTAAAGATGAGAGAAAACCCCATGCAAAGTTCAGAAAGGGCAGGGAATTAGAAGCCAGAAAAAGACATGGTAACAGTGGAAAGATTGAGTTGCATGTAATGTGCAGCAGTCTTAGCTTGCACGTTGCCTGGCCAAGGTAAACCACACAATAAGTTACTGTACAAACAGAGAATCATAAAGTATATGATCCTTTAATCTTCAGGTGGCATCAGTGTAGTTCTGTTATAATTACTTTATTATGGATAGAAGAAGCTAATGTGGTTCCAATTCCTGAATAGGCATGGTAGCTTCTAATTGTTGGAAGATAAAGACAGTTCTACAGTTTCACAGGCATGCTTAAAATCCAGCTGTCAGGCATATTTCTATTAGCTATGGTTTGGAAGGTGTTTAAGGGGAACGGCAGTTTAATGGAGCATCTGGATCTCATTGGAGACCTGTTTTTTGTTTTTGTGTTTCTTAATTTATTATTACACTTTCCAGCTGGGCTCATAGAGGCACAAAGAAGACAAGACATGGCTCCAAGTCACAAAGCAAATTTGTATTTCAGCTTAATTGTGAAAGTCTTCTTTTGCCTTTTACTTAAAACATTAAATCTAAGAGCTTCCAATACTACTTTGTGGTATTTTTCTTGTCACTTGAAGTTTAACTTGTGAAATGTATTAACATATGGTTTTTTGAAAGTATTTTTTAAAGATATTATAGAAGGTTTTATTTTTTTCAGTGTTGTTTTGGTCCACTGATGTTGTTTTGTAGGAATAGTTGTTATCCATGTTTTTATTCAGGAGCAGGTGGGGAGTGTTTGTGATTTGATGACTCCTGGAGCTACACTGTAAAATGTGCTGAATGTTATGGGTAATCAATACTTCTTCCTTAATATGGATAAAGAAAGAACATGCCAGCTATTGACTGCATTATGTTGTTTATCCTAGTTATGAGTCTTCCTGTTGGCTGTTCATCCTCTCAGTATCCATTTTCCAGTTATTTCTGACAAACTTTTGCTTTGGAAAGAAAGCAAAGAGCTGCAGTCGCATCCACGTTCTGATCCTTGCCTGCCATACTGCTCCCTCACTGGACCCAAGTTTGTTGTCCTGTCACTCTGTTAAACTGTGCCAAAATGCAAATGAAATGGAGAAATAATGTATTAGTCCTCTTGTAAGGAAATAAGGAAATGCAAAAGGAAATTCTACTTGTAAGTCTCTTCAATTGTGTTAAGCCAAATTAAGCCAATTGTCTGCTTGAAGGGGAAGACTGAAGCCCAGGCGCTTAGTTGAAGGTGTGTGTAACCTTGGCCATGCTGGCTGTTTACTGCTTAGGTAAGTTCTTGCCATTTCTGATATCTGTGGATCATGTCCTTGGAACTGCTGTGYAACACAGCCAAATCATTTCCATGGGCATGAAGTGGAAAGATAAGAAATTTATCCTAGGGTTTGATCTGAATGAGATACATAGTTTTACAGGAGATTGAAGAAGGCTCTTGAGACAGTAAATAGAAATATGCCCAGAAGCAGCCATTTGGGTGTCAGGTCTTTAGATTTGTATTCATGCTCACAGATCTAATTACTGCTGGTGAACTGGAAATATCTGTATCAGCTGCACTCTTCCCAACGCGCTGCTGATCACAGCTGTATAAAGCCAGTAAATGAAAAACCAGAAAGTGCTTGTCAAACCTCAAACAGTGCTACAATTTCTTTTTGTTCATGATCCATTCAGAAAAAAGCAGAGGGGGTTCCAATTACTTTTTATCATATCAAAGAAATCGGATAATTCCTTCGAGTTTTGTGGAACAAGATATTACCAAATGCAAATTACAGCAGCCACATGGATGTTTTATCAGAGGAGCCGTTCTTCCAGCTGGGACCACTGGAATACTTTCTGCACCCTTTCCTACTGCCTTACCTTTGAACTGTTCCTGTGCTCAGGTGATGTGGAGGTAAAGCCAGCAAACCTCCAGGACCACAAAGGGGACTTATGAGAGCTGTGGATTTTACCCACTGAATTGGTGACAAACCCTGTAAGGTGGATAGTACCTTATTGCAAAATTGATCCATAACCTGTGGTTCTTGTACATGCAGCTGCAAGTATGATGGCTCCTTCTCAAATTCCTGCATTTATGCAGTATAATGACTTTTCCCTGTGSATCTTTGCTCTCCTGACTAAAATTCTCATGCCCTGACCACAGATTCACACGTTTCTCACTCACCTGGCAATACTTAGAGCATTGTCAGGATTTGAAACTCTCAACATCATTGGGCAACCATCAGTAAATGCACAAGTTCTTGCTTTGGAYAACTCCTTGGACACTGTTGGGATGGATGTGAGTAATTCTGCCTATGTCAGCCAAAAATGCAGCAGACAAATGTGGAGAGAAGAGCATGCTAACAAGTRTTGGGAAGCAGCAGGCTGCCAAATGAGAGCATGCAGAGCATAGTACTTTAAAAAGCGGTGGAATTTGTTACTTTATTCTAATTTCCTGTGTTTTGAAGGTTTTTTTGAAGCTGTGATGGCACTGGATACAGTAGTGATGATGAGCTGGAGAGAAACAAGCTTGCGTGCAGTCCCCAATCTCAGAAAATTTTGAAACCTGAATCGTTTTCTTCTGGGAAAACTTTTAGTGCCAATTACGTTCCAAAAGAATTTCCGAGGCAGCCTGCCCATCCAATTTCTCTCTTTTCAAGCTTATAAAATAGCAGGCTAATAGCATGCATCTATCCTTTTGACCCTGTGGAGCATAAGGCAATTGAAAAGTCATTGGGCTGCCCCTGGAAGCTGGGTTATGGATTCTGGCCAAAAGCATGGAAGCTGTAATTGGTGTGGAAGATTTTTCTTCTCTTAATCACGCCTTCATATTTGAACTCTTTCCAGTCTTCCCAAAGAACAAGTCATTAGCCACTCCTTTGGAAGCGGAAAGGCTTGAGGCAGCATAGCTTGAGATTTATTTGACCTTTCAGCTCTGCTTTGCTTCGAGCACAGGATTACTTCTGCTCTATGCAATTTGGATTATGTAGGGATTCAAACATCTGAGAGAGTGAGGGAAATGATAATATTGGGGTCAAGGAATGAGAGTTTTGGGGAATGGCTCTCTATTGGCTGGTATGATTTTCAGGGTGTTTGGCGTTATCACAGTAGTTGCTGAAGCTACCTGCATTAAAATCTGAGGGGCTTGAATAGGATGTGAGAGTCTGAAAATTCCATCTGCTAAGGACAGGTCTTACCCTGTGATGTGTCTTGAAGGCCTGTTCACAGCAGAAAATATTTGAGAAAAAAAATCAGTGTGCAAAAGGAGTTAAATTATCAAAAAACCTCAAGAAATGGGTTATAGTTATCTGATTTGACTGTCCCAAAGAAAGAGAACACTGCTTTCTCCAGGCCCAAAAAGAGTTTGCAGGACTGCCCTCTGAGAAGCTGACCCAATATGTATGGAAACAAGAGATTCCTGAAGGAGCTGCCTCTGCCAGAAGAGCTGCTGCAGAGATTCTCCTCTTAAATGAAATTACACAATTCCTGTAGGAATTAAAACCTGAGTAAAATCACTAATGTTATGGAAAATATTCCCAAACCTACACTATGCTCTTCTGCATGCTGTTGCTTCAAGRTATCCTGGAGGCCAGATGCACATGAAGGACCAAATGCTGCACCTTAAAGCCAATCGTACCAATTCAACAGGTATATAATGTCATCCATTGTATGGAAACAAAGTCAGGACAGCTGATTTAATTCACAGAAAATGTTGAATTTGRTTAGTATCCTTTAGTGATTGGTTGTCTTACTGAGGGTAGGATTTGTTTGATAACAGCCAAATATAAATACCATTTGTACAATGTAACCCTGGGTTACTGTGATTCCCACCCTCCCCCCCGGCTGGGGGAATTTGGGTTTGATCTTGAGTAACTGAGACAGACGTACCAAAGTACAGTAAATCCAACATAATACTTTCTTACCCCAAAATACACATTCCAAAACACTGGAAGAACACAGCATTTTTTTTCTGAATTATTTACTCAAAAAACAGATGAAAAATAATACAGTTGGTGAAACTCRTGTGTGATTAAAGGAATGTACTGTGCATACATCTTAATATGCAACATACATATAGTTCCAATTGTATTAGTGCATGGAGTCAGAGGGGGAGATATTTCTAAAGGCAAAGCAGGAGTTGCTCCCAGAAATCAAGGGGAAGGTAGTCTCAAAAGTAACTTTACTGGAGTTTTATTTCTACTTTGCATACAAGGCTGTAGCATGTTGGAATCTCACATGCATTCATGCAATATTTGTCTTTTAAGCGTGAYTAACATTCTGGGAAAGAGGTAACTTGCTCTGAATGTTCCACTCTTCTCTACTTTCTAATCAATTTGAAGGGGTCACCAGTGATGCCAGGCATCTGTGTAGCTGTTGGGATGCATAACTTCTATTGAATTGTCTGTGTCCAGCTTGCATTATCAGGTTGCTTTTCTTCCAGGGGCCTGTATAACAGAACATGCCTCTGCCCAGTGCCAATTATACATGCAAAGAAAAGCCTTTTTGTTTGGGTTTGCCTTTGATGTGTGTCGAGAGGAAGCGTGCAAACCGCACTGGTGGGTTGTCTGACCTCTCCGCAGTGAGTTCCAATTGCATTTAGTTTTCAAATAACTATAAAAAGTGAAGGATTTTCAAAGCTGTAATTCTAAATTATTCCCAGCACAAACCCCAGACAGCTGCACTTTATGCTGGGAAATGCCTTGAAGGATGAAGGAGGGAGCCTTCTCTCCAGGCCRTGTGGATGTTTTACAGCTGTACATATGGCCTTGAAGTTAAAGTGACTTCCTTGGAGATCCCATCCATAGATGGGCTGGCCAGGCAGTTTTGTGGTTATGAAGGATGACCTTGGCCTGTTCTCCTGAGTGCCTGCTGTGGGGGGAGGAATGTGGTGATGGGAGAGCTGCACATCTTCACCTTCCAAGACCCTACTTTCAGCACCCTCACCTCTCCTCGCACCCACTCCATGAATTCCAGGCCCTCCTGATGGGTACGGACAGGTCTGGTTAATCCAAAGGGAGCGTGCCTGGGGTTGGGAAGCAGCACATCCCTGCCTGGGTGCGAGGTGCTGAGTGCTCTCATTAACTCTGTGGGGAAGCACAGAGTCCTGGGCTGAAGCTGTGCTGACACCAGCGCCTTGCTTCTGGTAGTTCAAGTAGTGTTTGTTTTATATACCCGAAACTTTCTCAAGCAACTCTGAAAGCCCCAACTCCGATGTCTGCTTTACAATTATCTTACAACTAATTCAATAAAATCTTTGCAATTAACAGGCTGAATTCATGCAGCTCATGTTCTCATCTGAAGGTTTTGCAGTTCCTAACGGGCAGAACTTTGCAGACGCTGCACTGATCCACTAAGCTCTGCTCTAATATTGTTTAAAAGTAATTACCCTCACCATGTTGTTTCTGCTTTGCTATTTCTAAACTATGCAAATTCAGGAAACTGCCTCTTGCACATGATTATAAATTGCTGGTTGGGGCGAGGTATCTAACAGGCAGCTAAAATATAATAAAATATTAAATGCATTTTCATATTGTGCACATTCTGTTTACGTATTATGCACCAGGGACTCTGAATTTGGTTCAAAATAATAAACGTGAAGTGAAAAAGTTATTTTCTCAGTAATGAGCAGATACAGCAGAAGGGTTTTGGCATATAGTTCTTCCCTTGAGGAACTTTGCCTGAAAAAGGTATGAAGAAAAACTCAATAAAATATTAAGATTTCACCTATTGCTGATTATGTTCGAAAAGCACAGGAGAAAGTCATAGCAGGAATTTAATAGGAGGGAGAAGGAAAGTAGGGTGCAAAGTGTATCCCTTAAAAATTGAAGTTTTCTAATTTGTTATTGAGAAGAACAGCATGTTTTATTAGCGGCTTATAAACAACACTGAAACCTGGAAGTGACAATTAACAGCAGCCCACTGCTTGTTAAGTCCGTGATAGAAGGTTATAATTCATATGCCATCTGGACGTGGAAATTTTGTTGAAAGCAGCTCTCAACATGAGCTCATCACTTGGTGCAAAATATTCTTCTGCAGAAACATGTCTCAAAGAACAGCAAGATAACTGACGGGCAACAATTTTCAGGATGAGAATCGATAAATTCTTTGAAGGAAGGAGATGACTCTATTTTCAGCTTTGACTTATTGATATTATTCTGAATTCAAAACTTTCTGTTAGGTCCTGAAGTCTGAATGCTCTCTTGTTTCTTCCTGATGTGTTTAGTCTGTGCCATGTACCACAAAAAAAAGTCCTGCCACAGTCTTTACCTACAAAACTTATTCTGAATACCTGGCAGGAAACTGGAAATGGGAGAAAAAMATAAAAATAAAATATTAAAGATAGCTTGATCAAATCTGCCGGGTCATCTGACGCGTAAAAAAAGATGGGAAAACTTTTTATATTTAGGCTGACACAATAGAAGACAGGTGATGTGTCATACATATTACATAACAGAGGGTAAATGCAAGTGAGAAGAGATTATTTAAGTGGTAACACTGGCAAGCCAAAACATTCATGGTGACTAAAAGCCATTTTAGATTCTAAGYAGGAGAGACCATTAATTTTTAAAGCAGGGAAAGTCTAGAGCCTTCCAGAAATTTAGCCTSAGGAATTGTCTGAAGCGAATCAGTTTTATTTACAATTTGACACAGAGAAAACGCATATACAAGTGGCAGGAGCAATTAAACTTGCAAGAGTGTTTCCAAGTAAAACTGAAATCACAGATGATAAGCTCAGTTCGTAAAACATGGCACATTACTTATAGAARTATTAAGATACATGTCATGGACTCAAAGTAACCCGAGGTGGATGTTAATTATTTGAGCAGTTAAGTTCTGTAATTAAAACCAGACTTTTCTGATAGCTGTGGCTCTCTCCACGTTGTTTTGAAGTGTTTGACCTTGAATAGTATTTGCTGAACTAAATGGCCACGACCGCAATCACACAGAGCATATTTTGGAGTTGTGGAAAGATGAGCTCACCAAGGGTACACACAACCCACAGCCTGATCCACGGGCAGTGACTAACGGCAGYCCAGACAACCAATGTGATTTTCATGTATACTGAAAATACTCTCTGCTTGCATTTRTGTTCAGAGATGTTTTTGACAAATTAAGTCATCAGTTTCCCTGCTCTCAGAGTCATCTTCACAGTGRCCCTTCACAAAAATGTGTTCTCAGCTGAGACTCACACCATTAGTCATGTTGTTGATTCAGCCAGTCTTCCCGAAGCCTGGCCTATGTCTCCTATCATTTCTTCCTTGTGTATCCTTTTCTTTGAATTATCGCTGATCCAGCTCTGTATCAAAGTAATTCTGTGTACATAGAGTGTATTTTATACTAACATACACGTTTGCTGATTTTGCTAAAGACCCTCAGGAATAACCTTTAAATTTTAAAGAATGCTGTATTAAAATTGCAGTTGCCCTGAAAACACTGGGGCTTTCCTAACAGACTRCTCAGTTATAAGCGATTAAGGTACTATAGGATCCTCCCCTTAGCATGGGAAACATGTAAAAGAAGCCTTAATTAGTTTCAGCCCGGTTCAAAATGAGACTCAGTACTGCACCAGATCCATAGTGTTGTTTTATAGAATAAGACCTTAAAATCAGAGCTGAGGACACCAAAGTCAGTGAAACCATTCTTGAAGATTTAGTCATTGCATATATTTGGAACACTGACATTATTAGGCTCATGAGTATTGTGAGAATCACAACTTTAGTCATGCCTAAACACCAACCTTATAGAAATGTTCCTTATAAACTTAAAGTCATGAAGCAAATTGATTTGAAGTTGGGAAGACATCATTCTGTTTGGGATTCTGTTTGGTTTTCTTTTTTAAAAGTCATCTCAGAAACAAGTTTTCCTCTTTAATTTGTCAAGAAAATGGCAACATTTATTAAAAATACTCTGCTGGTAAAAATACTGTTCTAGTATTTTATTCCACTTTATTTTCTATTACATTCTGTTTTATATAAAGCACAGGCTGCACAAAGAAATTCGGTTGCAGAAACCATTGTTTTGAGTGGGGAACTGAGACTTTCTGATAAATTGCAGATAGCTAACTTGAAAAAGTGATCCCTGGTATCTTCTCCTGAATGAAAAAGAACACGTCTCTTCTGACATGTGTTCTTGCTATCTGCTGATCTTAGCATTTAAGAATGTTTCAGAATAGGACAGGACTGTATTAAGAGAACTTGGATGAGTAAATCCTCCTGTGGCTCTTTAGGAAGTTATAATCTGCAAAAGGACTTCAGTTGCAAGGAATCTCTTCTACTTAGAAGGCAAAAAGGGAAAATTAAAACCCCCTATTGCACACTGCTTGCTATCTGATTTTTCCCCTCAYGTGTAGCCAGATTTTTCAGAGGGAAAAAACTTCAATGATAATTGCTTTTTTCCGTAGCAGTGCAAGAATTTGTTGAACAGATGCGGACTGATTCCGTTCTGTGCAATTGGAGTGGCGGCTCTCGGAGTGCTTGTTCAGGGCTGCCAAGTTATGAAATGTTTGAGGTACAAGCAGAGTGTGAATAAAGCTTTTATTACTTTGAACAAGACATCTCGGCTCAAAATTGCCTTGCTTACATTTGCATGGATATTAATGGCCTGCTAGTTAAATGTGGATATAAAAATGTCAGATGGACTAAGCCAGATCAAATCGTATTTCTCCTTAGTTTTGCCCTTTAAATGCTTTATGGTTGCTATCACTGAGCTTCCCTCCTCTTCTCATGTTTTGTGTTTGCTTGTTGTTACATGGTCACCTTTTTAAATACAAATAAAGCCACAAATAAGTGGCTGCTTTATTGTCATTTTTATTAACAGAGTTGTTGTCTCTGCTTTCATAGATGAGGGAATAGTTTCTGTGGGATGAGTGCAGAGCTCCTTACATTATTCTTTGTATTTAAGATGACATCTGTGAAAAATAGCAAGTCTCCCAAGGTCTAATATAATTCAGATATGCTAGGAGAATCTTCAATTAATCCTCTTAAACTCTCTCTCAGGTCTTTAAATAGTATTGTTGTTGTATTTTCAAATTCTAGGTTATACCTTTATGTTTGCCAGTCTTTCATTTTTGTAAAGAATGATTTATCATTTAATATGATGATGATTAAGAAATTAGTGATATGACCAGTTTTTAAATTTTCCTCTATTATTTTTCTCTTCTCCCATTGTGGTTTTTTAAGTGAAGACAAATAGGAAAGAGAAATACAGAAGAACTGTGGATTTCAGAAAGGAAATTGATGTATTTAAATCCATTGAAAGGGAAAATGAAATTTCAATATTTTATATTAAATTATTGTATCATTTTCAACAAGACCTGGCTACTAATATTCATGATATTACTCAAGTAATTGCACAGCATTTCAGAAATGATAGCTAACGCTCGAAATTACATAGTGAATTCAGAGATTGGTCCCTTTCTGGTGCTGCAGCACAAGTCTGAGCTGGATCAAGTTCCTAGGCAGTGATGCTGAGCAAGTAAAGTGTTACAACAGCATTGTATTTTGCTCTTCTTGTCACTACGGTTTCCAAAGGTTGTAAAATTCTTCTGTGTTTCTGATCCTTCTCATAATATTGTTGTGTGATACTATAATGGTACAACAGTTGTGTCAGCACCCTGTGAGCCAACATCTGGAAATCATTAATTTGTAGAGCACAGGATGGCACAGACGCAACTGGTGCATATGGAAAGATCAAATCCTCTCTGCTGTGCCCTGGTAGGGTAAGTGATTTCCAGGTGAAGGCTGGGAATCTCTTGGGATCCTTCAGACAGACTTTTGGAATATTACAGTGGCTGCACGTGTAGTGTGGCCAGGAACCTATATGCTTCATGTGAAAAGGATGTGGAATATTGTGGGTTTTGTTTAGTTACAATCAGTTAGTGACAGTCCAGTCTGTAAAAAACCAGCTACATCTGTGTCGATAAATTTCACATCTGAGCAGATCTGAACCCAGATATTTTGAATCTAATTGCATGTCTTGCACTGATTTGTACATTATACAATGGCTCCGTGGCGTACGGCAGCAATCACAGGTAGGACATCTTGTTATATGTGACACAAATGGTACAGAAGTGACAGTATTTTTCCATGCTGATACAATTCATCTGTTCAAACTTAAAGAGCTCACTTAGCAGGGCAACCTTATTCCTCATCTTTCCTTTATTCTTTTGTAGCTTAAATTCATTATTCAGCTTCAAACGCAAATAGTTTGAATGCACACCTTGTGGGACAATTTATGCAAGGCCAATTGTGTCTGATTATTACATATTTTCCACAGAACCTAGGAAAGCTCACTCTAAAAGTCAAGAAGAACTGTAGCTTTTCATTACTACTTTTTCTGGGCACTTTCTTTGTTTTATTAATATCATAACCCTCATCAAGCTCCCTTGACTTTCATGGTTCTGCTAAGAGCTGGGACTGTTCAGGCTGGAGAAAAGTGCAGAAGACAAAAGTATAAGTGATGCTGTTTTTTATTTATTTTTTTTTTCCAGAATGCCTGCAGCTATGATTTTCCACTCAGTAAAGATTTTTGCCCTAAAGGAATAAAGTGTAGGCCGATGCTCGGAGAACAAGTGATAAGGATCTAGGAAGATTTTAAGACCTGCAGCTCATGACAAACTAAAACCTTTTGCAAACAGAATTACCATTAGCTGCTTAGCTGTGTTCTGATGGGATTTCTGAGGACTCAAACAATATTTGGTGGTTCAGAAAGAGAGTTTTAACTTCTAATATGCCTCATGTTCTGTCAGCTATGCAGAGGCAATGGAAAACATTTGTCAAAACAGATGGCAGGGTTAGCCCCCACCACTGAATGCAAATGGGAAGTTCAAGGTCCAGTTAATGGCTGGCGAGCCAAGAAACATTTGGAAACTTCGTTTAACATTGAATAGACCCCAAAGAATACACTATTACAATTCCAGGACTCCGTGGCTATGGCCAAACTCAGAATACTGAGAGAACAGTCGTTTCACAGTTCACGCTTCCAGCCAGAACAAAGAACTGCTGAGGTGCACGAAAACTAAGATGTAGCAGCTAACATGGTTTTCAGAATTTTTGAAAAGACATGTTCAACAGCTTCTTCAGTCCAGCAGAACATTTATTTGCCCCAGTGCTCCCTGATAATCTACCATGCCACTCCGTTGCTTTTCATATACTAAAATCATTATTATCCTAAAAACAATCATTTGCATAAAATATACTAAGAGACTAAATGTGAAAATATCTGTTTTGTCTATTAAAAACATACTGGCATGTTACACTGAAGTAAGTTTCACAGAACTGTTAGGTAAAATATGGAAACTATGATCTGCGTAGCTGAAAGATTTCAGTTGCTGGTGGCATGACTACTAAGAGCAAAACAAAGTCACAGAAATGTCTTACATGGCTCCAATGAAACAGATACTGGGGTAATTTGTGCTGATTAATAATGAAGAATGTTCTTGCTATGATTTAAACAATTTACTGTTAAATGAGCAGATGTTACTTGCCTGAGTTTGGAATAAGAACACAGAGAAAGCTCCTATGGAGTGTTTGCAATAGTGATCAGTGCTTTATATAGACTCTAATCAAGATGCTAGTTATGTAATTGTGTACTAGTCTGTAAAGGTAGTTTTTTCCTATGGAACGGATACAGTGGAGGGATAGTGCTGCTCAGTGCAATGCAGTAGCTGCAATGTTACTCTGCACCATGCCTGTCTCTACCTTTGCATCCCTTGTCCGCACATCAGGAATTAAGCATCCRAGAGCAGAAGTGTAGCACTGTTGAAAACACCAACTGACCTTTTAGTCTTGCACACAAGTGCCTGTCACCAGGTTCAGAACGTTTCTTCCCAGTCGTGTCTTGCTGATCTCCCTTCTTCTTTCTTCACACTGAGGGGAATGTACAGCAGCAACTTAAAATCAAGAGCAAGGGCTAAAAGGTAACTGTTGTGCCTGATAATTGTCAGATTACCCAGACTTGTTTTCCACAGCTTTACATTAAGGAATTCCTAAGGATTATTAAGGCTACCTGACCTACTCTACAATTTTTTTTCCTTCTAGAATTTCATGAAGCTATGGGGTGGATGTCATGAGTGAAAGCCAAGTTGTGTTAACTATATCTTAAGGTAAGCTGTTAAACACCCAGTGTTATTACTTTTTGTGTTTATTTAGGGTTGTAAAGAAGCATTGATGTGCACTATACCCTGAGTAACTTGTGAGTATGGAATGATGGCAGATACTTAATTTCTATACCAGTGGTTTCAGACTGGACCTAAAGACCAAATTAAATAATTAAAATCCAGCTAATCTTCTAAAGATGTGAAATTCTTCCTCTTCAAAACCCTTGTGATCTTTTTGCGACAAATTTGGCCAATATGTCACCATTGCTTCCTGCAAAGTAGAACGGTGAGATGTGTGAAAAAAGCTGTAAAGTGTTCTCTTAGAATTTAAGCACCGATGATCAGTGCAGGAGCAATAAGCAGATGTTAGCACACCTCAGTTGACAGGAAGATTCAATTTTTAAAACACTGTGTGTTCCAAGTAACCGTGGCAGATGTACAATGAAGCACACAGAGCTGTGGGAGCTAATCACTAATACTGAGGATTTTGGATCTTCCTGACAGATAACAGCTTGCTGTAGTGGCTGTCTCCGAGGGTTGCTGTTACTTGGAAGCAACACATTTCAGTGCCTCTTTTCTGGACAGTGCCTGGGATTAATTTAGTCTCCTGCTGTCTAAATATCCCTATAGACAAGGATCTATCTTGAAGGAAATGGCTGCAGAGATCCAAATTGAATGGCGAAGAATTACGGTTGCCAAATTTGTTTACATAGATGGGTTTTTTAGCTGAGACTTTCACTGCGTGGTTTGACACTTTAAAAAGTCATTCCTGGACTGAAGCACTTCAAAGCAGTATAAGGGAATAAAAATGGATGTACAGAACTAAAAAACAACTCTTTTAATTATATGCGTAATTAAAAATAGAAAAAAAATCATTACGTGAATTGCATTTTCCCAAGTCTGACTAAGAAACAAGGTATTTCTTGTTGGATTTGTGAGTGTGTTCAGTACTGTGCAAACAAAAGAAATGCTCTTTTCCCTTAATACTAATACGAACCTAGGTTCTGCCACTTTAATCTCCCAGTGACAATAATGCAACATTTTATTTCCTGATTTATTGCGACTGTTAAACCTATGAGCTTAGATAATTTTTTTTAAATACAATTAAAATTTAACAACGTGCCTACTTATCCTTCTAGTCAAATTTGTCCTTATTTGAAAGGGCTCCTTTCTAATTTTGACTTATTAAATTCTGTGAGAAAGATCAAAGGTGCCCTCCTGTTCCTCCTTATTACACAGGATCAATGGCTCAGATAATTCAAGGTTTGATAAAATACCTCAGTGAATCCAGCTGTATGCAGTAAGTATTATGTTATTAGGCCATTTTAGAGTAACAGTTAAATTCTCAAGTCTTTCGTAAACAGCACCAATACATCATGCTAAGCAAGTACCTCTTTCCTGTGGAACATGGTTCTGTTTTTGTTTTGAATTTTAAAATGTACCATGTCATTTTCAGTTGCTAAGCTGTGTGATTTACTGACTGTTCTCGATGGATTRTATTGGCATCCCATGAGGACTATATTCTAGCCTTCTTCCCTAAAATACAGGCAGTTCTAAGAAAGCAGCACTATTCTTGTGAAAACAGCGTTTATATGTTTCTCTTGCATGTTTATCCTCAGCATCCTCTTACTGGGAACATGTTTAATCTGCCAAAAGCTCTTCTGAACTCTGACTGCAAACCATTCCAAAGCCCAAATTTCTCATGCAAATGCCATATGACTTCAGGTAGGTAGAGAACTCCAGGTTCTCTAAGCACGTTATCTGCAACCAACTTTACAGTTTTCTGAGCCTTTTGACTGCTGCATATTCCAAGCACTGTTTACTTATTGCCCTTGTCATCTARTCAGACTGCATAACTTCGATCTAGGCAGTTTGCTTTCAGTCTTACCTCGGTATTCACAGCCTCATCGTGCTGAGAAGTCTTACCCAGGCGCCTTATTCTGAAACCTTGGAGCTTTTTGTTTGTTTGATTAACTCCCATGGCTTGCAAGCGATCCAGCTTTTGTTCAGTCGGAGTTCGGAAGGCTGGTGCATGCCTCTGCACGGCTTGGGCTTCCCTTGATCAACATATGGACTATAATATATTGTTTGTTTTGAGTCTGATGTCATGGGAAAAAGCGTGGCTTCAGTCAGTATGGAAACTTGCCCAGATACATTCGAGTTGTTTCTTCCTTGATTGTAGTATCTGCTTGAAACTTTTCACTTGCCTTCTAATGGTTATTCCTGCTCATCCACAGGCTGTTTCCAGTCCAAATATAGTGCTACTTGATTGAAAAAATCCAAGAAGCAGTTCTCTATTTGGCACATGTTTAACAATCCCAGCTAAATCCCTTCTGAAATGCCATGGTCCAGTTTGTCATAGAAGGTCACAGGCTTGCTGAGTCTGTCCCTCTGGACATTTCAGCAACTTCTGTGTCTGCACAGCTACAAAAACTCTGCTGAAATCTGGAATGTTTTTCAAACCCTTTCTTCCCCTCCCTCTGAAGTCGCTGTGAGGAAGCAGTGACCGAGGGTATCCTTGTGAAACTCCTATTGACCCTCAATATGGAATGTGCAGCCAGTTCAGGGCTGCAGTGGGGTCCTGTCTTTGGGGTTTGTTTTCTGTACTGAGGGAGCCTTTCAGATGATATTTGGGAATTACTTTAAAAGAACAGCTAAAGTGATTTTATTTGCTTGTCTGCATAACTAAAGGATATTAGTCAGGGCAAACTAATGTAACTCCACTGACATTATTAGAGCTGAGCTAGAACAACTGGAGAACAAGCCCTTAAATTCTAGGGAAATTATTATTGTACAGGCTGAGTTTAAAAGGCTCTAATGGTGTCTAATAATGTTAGGAGTCTTTAATATCCAGCTAATTCCTAATTAGCTCTTTCTTTCTTGACAACTTCTCTGTTATACCTTTTTTGTTGATGTCATAGTTTTGCTGTAAGAAAACAAGAACTCTTTTCAAGACAAGCCTGCCCTGAGCTGTACCTTCAGATGTGTAGTACCTACCCAGGACAAGAGGCTCAGCAGGCTCCAGGGCTTGCATGTTCCTGTTGAAACACTCAGAAAATCAAAATGTAAGTGTTTCTGTTTTGCAAATACCAACTGTGATTTTTTCTGTAACTCTTAACATAGCTGATTAGGAATGGATTTTCCTGGGTACAAAGATACAAGTCTAACTTGAGGGTTGTCTCACTGCCAGATTTCAAGCTCCTGTTATAAATCACTATGGCTCTTCAGAAAACACATGAAAAATATGGATGTTGGCAAAACCCTCCATCACTAAGTTTGTTCCAAAAATGGCTGAACTATTTTCTGCGAAACTTAAAAAAAAATTAAAAATTAAAATTACCCAATCCAAGAAGAAATTTCAACCCGGATGCTTGAGGTTTGGCTTTAAAACTTTTCACACATTATGGAGTTAGGGCTTTTTCAATTTTTGTCTGCATTAGAAATATTACATAATAATATGAGGAACTACATGTATGGAGATCTTCCGTTGGTTTTATCTGGGTTTGGAGTATCGGCTGGATACTGCAAAACCTAAACAGTAAAAAGGGTCTAAGAGCCCATCTTTTCTCAGGCAGTATTCATCAGAGAGGGCAAGTGCATAACTTCACCAAATTAAAGAAATGCTTTTATTATTAAAATAATGCATATTCTATTATCTAAGGCACTTTGAGCTCTTTGGGGAACTAGGTTGTAAAACAAACGTAGAGACCTTGTGGAGGTCAGTCTGTCCTGGACACTCTTAAATTGCAATGCAGACGATGGCAAAAATGAATTCATCTCCAAATGGACTCGAAATAAACAACTACTTGAATGCAATTTTCCTTTTATTCAGAAGCTAGGATAGTGCTTTTTGTTACCTTGTCTAACCTATTGCATTTCCATGCTCTCTGTCAACACAGTTTCAGTTATCCCCTTGTATAATATGATGAGAGAGAAACCAGGAGCCGGGCAGAGAATGTACAGACTACTGTGACACCTTTGCAGCATTAAATGGGTTTAGCTCAGAAAAAAGTACCTGGCCCTTGGAAAGACCTCTTGGCAGTGACAAATGTGCACGTATTCTGATACTTTGTGTCCTGAGATTTCTTCTTAGTTACTGTTCTCTATGAACAATGTTTTTAAAATAGTGGAGATGATATCCAGGATATTTTTGCTATTTATAATTCCCATTGTTGCAGCTCTCTAGGGATGATTAGGTCGGATGACTTCAGTGGTGTGATAGCTATTGATATAAATAACTTTCCAGAAGATTTCCTTATGACTTCAGAACAAATTAAGCAGCAAGAAAAACATTTCTGAAGGAGTTTAGTTACCTAGCCTTTTTCTGGAAACCACACTCAGCACTGATCTCCATGCAGAAGAGATAAAAACCTTTAAAAGCTAATCTTTGAGCGCCTAGGCTTTTCATTAAAAAAATCAAGTATCAAACACCTAGGTCCCATTTTCAGGAGTTTCAGGATCCTCAGTTACTCAAGCATTTCTGACTATTGTGTTTTCTGAGAAATTTAGAGAAAAGGAAGAAATGCTCACCTAGATGAAAGCAAAGATAAACTGTATATATTCATCAGTGATCAGAAGCTGTGTAGTTCAATGATTTGCTAGGGAAGTCTGGCCAAGGGACAGGTAATTATCCAAAACCCTCCACTTATTGGAAGCATACCTAAAGGTTTGCTGTTGGAAAAGGTCTTTCCTTTGAGATTTCCAGTGTTTCCTGGTTTCAGCCAGAAAAGTAGTAGTGGAAGAAGTGCCTCTCATTCTATTTTGGTTCATCTGCTTCTGATCCCTGAAGAAGGGAGGCAGAGACATGGTGTGTGGTGGAAATAAACTAACAAAGTTCTAGTTGCTCTTTCACATGGGTCCATTTCATTCCTTGTTTTGGCTGCAATTTTAAATGTTGTTTCTGTGGACTGGAGCTGAGGAAGAACTGGATTTCGGGTCTAAATAACCAAAGGTGAACCTGCTTATTATTCTTTCCCTTTCTGAGTTCATGCACCCAAATGCTTAAATTTTGTGTGCCAGTGCATGTGTGTGTGTACAATTTGGATAACCTCCTTAGATTACCTGTGAAAACTGGAATTCTTAGACCTGTTTATTATTTGACTGAGAGACCTTGGGTGAAGAATCTGCCCCTACAATTTAATTATTTAATCAGAAGAGACTTCCTTAAATTAGCAGCAGAAAATGCCAAAATCTTTGAGGTGTTCTCACACTTCAAAATTTTCAATTACTTGATTTAAAAAGGAAGCTGCTTCCAGTGTGTACAGGGAGAATCCTATAAAGATCTGCTTGATTTGTTGAAAAGACAGCTRCTATATGGAAGCAAAGCATTCCAAGTTTTCTTTGAGGTAACTGCAACTCCTTCCTTTAGCAGAATGAAGTTAGCTCAATTTTATTCCAAAGAAATGCTCACCATACTGTGGCATGTCATTTGTTACATGGAATCACAAGTGCTCCTCAGCTCAGCAGTGCTCCTCAGCTCAGCAGTGCTCCATGCGCCTTGAAACTTCCCTCCCTGAGTGACAGCCATGTTTTTCTTGGAGAATATTGGAGAAGTGTTACAGAGCCATCTAAAATTGGAAACCTCCAGAGAAAAAGCTAATCCCTTGGTCAAGGAAATATGAATATATTTGAAATGTAGTAAAACCTCAGAGACTTGCTGAAGTCACCTAATCAGTCAGCAAGGCTTCAGAGTGGGAACAAGGCTGGCACCGTGCACTCCCTGGTGCCAAGGGAGTACAGTCCTTCCCTGTCATGGTAAAATTAATGTGTTGCTTAAGGTAAATGAACTGCAGTGAACCTTTCTGGGAAAAAGAAAAAAAATTAGTTGTTCTTAGCTCAGTTGCATAATGAAAATGTAGAGGATTATTTAGTATGTTTTTACAGTGTGTTGCTGCGCTGAATTGCACCACAGCCACATTACTATAGGTGGTGGTGACCAGTAACAAATGCTCTGAAAAGAGTAGGAAATGGAATTTTAGGATCACATGCAATAATATACCCATAAGGGTTAAATGTTTCCCTTAATTAGATACTGTTTATAATTGGGAATGATAGACTTGCATCTTTTCAAGGCTCTTTTCTTATTTCCAGTTTAATCTGGATGACATTGCTAGCCTTGATAGGCTGGCAATGGGAGATGCAAACGTATCTGGGGGGAAGGGGGGAGCTTCACTTTGTGAGACATTATACCTGCTAAAAGAGAATCCTTGGGCAAACTGATTATAATAAAGACAGCTGATGAAAGTAAAAGATGTCCTATGTAATATTCCAAAAGCAGTAATTTGTTTAAATCTGTTCCTGCATCTACTGCGGACTGAAAAGCTGCTTTAGTTCTGGCCTAGTTTTCTAACTGAAAGTTCCTCCCTGATGTTTCTTCAGGACCCAGGTAAAGAAGTGTGTGCCTAAAAAAAGWGTTTATCAGTATTAATTTTCAGTTCTACTCATTCCACCAATTAAATGTGTAAGTTCAGTGTTGTTTCCTCCATTCTTCAGCCTTCAATTGTCTGCAAGCTTTAGATGACGTGGAGTGTTCAGTGTCCATRTAAAACGTGGGGCTGAGGCTATTTCAAAACTTGGTTGGTGTAATGAGCTCAGAAGCTCTCATTTCCACCCCTCTATAACACATATTAATATTAATATGGGTATCCTTGCCAAAGGAGGTGCTTCTCCTGGGAATATAAAGTAAACAAGTATGATTCTCCCTTTCTCTTTTGTCACAAAATCCTGTACTTACTCTACCCACAGCTATTCTGATTGTTTCTTAAAATATTTTCTCATTAAAGTCACTGATTAATGCCAATGATTATTATGCACTGGGTTTTGTTTAATGAGTTTCCTACCTAGATTGCCATGAGCTCTTAATCAGATCTTCTGCCAGGACTTGTTTAAGAAAATCCCTTTTGCCCATCAAACCGGGTACTGGATGAGGGGATTATTCACCTGAGGCCATCAGGTACTGCTGTGAGATAAAGCTCTCCAGCAGATCTGTAAAACCATGAGGAGAGACTTGGCCAGTGGATTATGTTCCCATACTGTTTCCCAAGTGTCATACTTTGGCATATTTGACTAGGATTTCTCCACTGGAAGTAAAGGARGTATTATTCAAAAGTGGTATTGTCTGAAAATACCAGGGAGGAATTCTGTTTCTCCCTCTGGTATTTTCTGAGCAAGCTGATGGGCTGAGATTCTATGAAGTCAGTTCTTTGCTGCGGAAAACTGGCCCTGAGGAAGCTGCCACCTGGCAGAGTGGGGTGTTCCTGACTCCTTTTTCTGTGCTGCTGCTGCTCCCTGGTGTGTGGGAGAGGTCATGGTAGAAGCCATGTTAGATTCCATTTTACTGGTGTTTGCTCTAGATTGACTGTGATAATGGCAGAGAAAATTRACATTAGCTTGCTTTCATCTCTATCCTTGGAACTGAGAGAATTTTTTAGTCTTCTATATGAAGTTTCATACAGACTTAGAGACTTGTTCTGTGAAACTGTCTTGGTTACTAAAAAAAAAATCCTACTTTTCAAAGATCAAATCAGAAGTTAACCAATCTCTGCTGTTCTGCTTGATCTGGATTTACTGCTTCCAAAAGATAAACATTTCTGCAATCTGTATGATTCTACATAGAGTAATTCTCTGGAGCAGGAAGGCAATGTATTTCTTCAAATTAAGTTAATATTCAACACTAAAAGCTAATCAGAAGTAAATATAGTAGAAAAAAATTAAAAATGTAACACTTTGCACTCTAGCTCCAACAAAATTTTTCTCACTTCCATGTCCTGATTTCTGACACAGTTTTTGATCAGAGATAGCTTCCAAATTAAATAWAATAAAATAATAATAAAAAAGAAACAGCAAATAAATCAATCTCTAGGAAAGAAAAAAGCTTTGAAAAGATGTTTGAATTGTAAATAGCCATCTTTGCTGATGCATTCGCGGTGCTACCAGGCTTGAATTGCAGATGGCCACTGTTTGAAAGCTGATCGAGTTACAGCTTCATCCACGAACAGATGGTGAGCAGGACAAGGCAGGTCTCGCTTTTCAGGGCTCTGTCCTCTGCACTGCCTCCGCCACAGGCTGGGAGAAGGAAGGTCATCCTGTGGGAACATGGCAGGCACTGTACACTTTGATGTCTGGGTGTAATCRTGTGCTGGTGCTAACACTTGGGCAGAAATTTCAAGAGGCTGGTGGTGGAGGTGCTGTGTGCTGTTCTTGGAGGGTCTGGGAAGGTTGCTTCAAAAATGACCCCTGTACCAGGCCACTCTCTGGCTAAGAAAGGCCTTTCTGAAGGATAAACTGTCCTTTGCTTTGTTGTGTGTCTCTCAAACCACATGTGCCCCTCTAGAAAGGCTTAGCCCCATCACTTCAGGTGATGGTGAACAACAGGTTCCACCATAGCACTTGTAACATACTTGTATCGATTTGTCCTCTCCTTGCTTCCAGTAAGCAATGTTATTGTAAATTAGCAAACAAATTAATAGATGTCAAAGTTCCTTGTTGTGTCTTTTCTATGATCCCTTTGTGTTGTGGGGTGTGGGTTTGATTGTCAGGCTTTTTGAGGAGACCTTACTAAAGACATCACTGTGATATCACAAACACTGCAACGGCTTCTATGCTTTGATATTTATATTGGCTCCTGATACACTCCAGATAATGAGGTTGCTCTGCAACAGTTTACGTTATAAATTGTCCTGTAATTTAGTCTACGAAGTAAATGTGCAAAGGAACACATGAAAGCTCTCGRGCTTTTGTGACAGACCAAAACAGCAATATTGCCACAGCAGAGGCTTTGTGGAGCCGTGCGGCTCTGGAGGGGCCGTGGGGGTGGATGGAGAGATGAGGGTAGGAGGGAGTCCCATTACTGAGGTTTCCACAGAGTGGACGAAAACCTCATGACCCATGGGGAGAAGTGCAGACTTTGAGCATTTTTGTTTGTGGCTCTCCACACTGCTGAGATCAAAAGATGTGGGTGGGTGAGGATTAGTGGCCTGCTGTCCATTTGCCTTTGAGACCGTATTTACCTTCAAGCACAGGTGAATCTCTGTGGACATGAGGACATCAATAATCTGCAGCACTTGTATTTCCTTGGAATAGCTGGAATAATATTTTTTTCTAAAGTAATGCCCATTATAGACCTGAGTTTTCTTCTTCTCTTGTTTAATAACCAGGAGATTGGAATAGCTATGGCCTGTGACCTTGCATAAGAAACCAGCTGAATTCAGATGTGGTGGTTTTTTCCATAGCTTCCTCTCCAGTTTATCTGCAGACTTCTCTTGCTCAGAGGAGCTGGCTTGTCATTGCGTTTTTGCAAAAGTAATGGGTTCCTCCTGAAGGGATAAATCAGAAAGTCATAATCAAACACAACCACCCCAGCAGCTGACATGTTTTAGAAGCAGCTGAAGATGAAATGAAAAACCCTTCAAACTTGTTGTTCTCCTCAAACAGCTTGTGTTAAATCTGTTCCATACAAACACAGTAGGAATTAACCTTTCCTTGTGTTACTATAGGACAAACAGCACTCTGTGGATGTGGATAGTTTCCATTGTGGAATGTTCCACACGTAGATATTTGAAATATGTAATTTATTAATCTTTAGACCCCACTGCAAACTGTAAATTACTTTTTCACTGTATTCCTTGCTACAGTGTAATCTATTTTCAAGCTCATTTGTGAATGAATTTTGTACTTTCTTGGATGTTCTTTTCTTCCTTTCCTTTTAAGAGTATATTAGTGCATAATATCTAAATTATGGAGTTTATAAAAGCTCTTCAAATAATTAGAGAAGGTTTGAAAAAGAAATTAACACAATGAAGTCATCCAGCATTCAAATGTCTGCAAGTGCTTTAGGCTCTAGTGAGGTAATGGATCATCTGCAGCTCTTTATGAAAAGTTTTACTGTATCTTTTAATTTCAGGCTTACAAATAGTGGCCTTAGAACATTATGATACAACTGCAAGTTATCTGCTGCCCTACTTTGATTCCCATGGTGGTATCTTTCAAGAGTTCCCTTGGTTGAAAAGGAAAAAAAGGCTTTGATACATGACTAAATGCCCTAAGGCACAGAAGCAGGGAGCTTGTGTCCTTGCATAAATGAGGAATGACAGCAGCAGACAGAAGGGGAAGACTTCAGGATGAGTTGTGGGAAATCTCTGGATGCATCTTTCTTTTCATGATTGCTTAATGAAGTGATGGGACTGGAATTCAAGGTGGATCCTTCTTAAAGCTAGTTCTAAAAGTGAGTAACTATGGTGTAGTTATGAACCACATAAAATGCTTTGGTTAAGGTGCTTTGATGAAAGTTCTTGGATATGAGGCTCTTCTCAAAATGTGGCCCTAAGTCACTGTAGTTCTGAAGAAAGATTGAATCAATTGGGTGAACACAGACATCATTCACTCTGGTAAGAAACTGCGACTGCATATCTGTGAGCAATCTGAACACTGGTGAGTTCATAAAAATGACTCTTACAGATTTAATGCAATAACAAGTTGGTACTTTTTGGTACTGAGTAGAGAACCGTGACAACCTCTGTGACCTCTCTGGAAATGACAAAGCAGGTAGAGAGTCGTTCCTGTAAATGCTTTACCTTTTATGCTCAAGAACAACCTCAGCATTCACTTCCTTTATCTTAACGTTCCAAATACATAAATATGACAGAAAACAGCTAGAGTTAGACTCCTGATATATTGCCACTGTGACCTTCACCATGCCCTGAAGTGTCAGCTTCATGTGATATCAGCTAAGGCTTTGTATCATGATTTGTCCTTTGTGCAGCTGCCAGATGCTCACAAATCTGTTGACTCTGAAATGTGATGATAAAAGCATTGTGGGCTTTTAATAACGAGTCTTGGTTTGTTTGTTGATCTTGATCTTAACATACATAATCTTAACTATTTCTAATATAAGGGTATTTAGCAGATACTAAGCAAAAGGTGAGGATACCCAAAAGTAATTACTGCAATGGGTAACCCATTCCTAAATACCATGTAAAAACCTGGATGACCAAGTTAAATTTTCAAATATAAGCACAGTGTGCAAGGATTAATTATTATTTTTCTTAGGAAACCATAGTAAACTGATATTCACTTTTGTAGATGCCCTCTTAATAATTTCAGTGCACCAGTAACCTAATGCTTGGAAGAAAATACTACCTCAGCAGTACCTCCATAATTAAGATTTCACCTCCCAGTGTCAGGCTGCCTTCATGGAGTGTGCTGTCATGAGTCTAGACACGGTCTTGTGACACCTGATATTGTTATTTCAATGCAATAGGCAACTTCACATTCAGCTGGAGCACTGCAAATGGTAATATTATGGCCTGACAATATTATTCCTTTTAGTGGATGGTTTGTACCTCTAACAAGGAAAGTTCTATGAAATTTGTATTGGCTTGATTTACAGAAAGCGTATCCATTTAGTGGTTCACTTTGACATAACTTTTCTATTTTTCAGTACTGCTTGGTGCATAGGAACAGAATGGTTTTAAATTTTTTTCTTTATTTTTCTTGCTTTTGTCTTCAAAATGCTCCAAAGGATCTCTGTGTACAATGTGGTTTCAAATAGAAAAATATATTAATTTTGAACAGGCATTTTGTTTTGGTAAGTATCCCTTTCAGGATTCTTGTGTCTTCATTGGTATGAATGGCACAGCTTCAAAGGATAAAGATAAATACTTCTTTCTTAGCATTGAAAACAACCTACTGTCAGCAGAAAAGCTTTTTGAACTGGTTGGAGCCTAGATCTGAGAAGTTATGAATTTCTGACATCTCTCATTTTCAGCTTCCTTTACAGCCAAAATAAATGGCACTGTCTTGTCCTGAGTGGGGGGCTTGGGGCAGGGGACCACTGGCAGTGGGTACAAGTCTGTGCCAGGGTCCCAGCCTCGTGCAGAGTCACCTCGGGCACCCAAAGCAGCAACCTGCCACTCAGTGAGGGCAGTGCCTCCTGCTTGTGGTTACTTGGAAATCCTTGAAATCTGGTATGGGGGCCTGACATCTAATTTAGGAGCTTAGGCACTTTGGTCTGGAAATTTTGACTTAGGGTTTTTCAACAGTGGGAGTGCACACAAAAGTGAAACAACAGCCTTTTGTTCTGAACAATCTTTTTCTGAAAGTGAGATGTGGGTAGAAATTTGGCCTGTAGAGATGCCTACTGATTTATTAAAATGCTTTTTATGTTGTTGTTTTTTAAAACCTTTCCATTTTACTCATCTTAGACTATGATGCAAAACTCAATCTTATGCTCTATCTGCCTATTACACTCTCCCCTGAGAAGGAACATTTTGCCAGCAGTATTGTGTGGGGCATACAAGAAATTTAAGCTTGTGGCAGTCGTGCTGTCCCAACAGGTGACATTGTTGGAAGGAAGCAATGGATCTGCATAAGTGACTACTGTGTCCTGGTGGGGAAGGGACTCTTCTCAGTGTTTCTCTGACTCTATGGCAGAGACCAAACTCAGTTCTCCACTTGGGTTATCTTATTGCAAGTCCAACATGGGCATTGTGAGCCCAGCACAACTCGCAGTGAAACTGCTTTCTGCAAAGACTTCAGGGATGGGCTTGTGCTCCCAAGTTCTCCATGTATTGCAAAAACRCAGATCATATCTTAGACACGCTGGTTTGTCCTGTTTGCTGCCATGACTCTTCTGGGCTGGAGCAATAGGAATGGTGTTTGTGTAGAGGTAACATTAAAAGGTACTTGTATGGTGTCAATTGGCCATTGAGGGAAGAAGCAAGCATGGCATTTGGTTTTCCTGCTGGTTTCCTCTCTCTTTTCCATTGGCTCCATGCCTCTGCCTGAGGGCAAGAAGGAACTGCCCAGCACTGTGTGAACTCAGCCTGGCTGTGAAGCATCAACAAAAGCTGTATGGATCAATGTTTGGAAATAGGCTACAAAAATAATATTTACATATTGSGAAAGGTTTTAGAGATTTTCTGTCTGTCCAGCTCAAATTGCAACTCCTTGAGCAGGATCAACAAAAGACCATTCTTGAAATTAAGCTCCTACAGCACATTTGACATTAAGAAGACACAATGACAGTCTGTCCAAATTAATGGACTTGAAATCTGTTTTTCTCTGGGAAATGTTTAATATTATTCTTATGTTCAAATGAGTTGAGAGATCACAGAAGTGAGGGACACGTTCTCTAAAGTTATGTTCTCTGCTTCTGAGGAAATAGCAAAGACAAAATGTTTGCTGTGTTTATCCTTAGAATCCTTACTGGACTGCAAAGACTTCCATAGCTGAGGGGATAAGAAACACAGCCATGGAAATGTAAAGTTCAGGCTCCTCAATGAGAAAAAGCAGGAGTCTTCAGTTCACTACTTTGCAGATTCTTAATCCGTAGCAATAATTTTTTTTAATATTTCTTAATAACTTCCTTCATAATGTAGCAGCCCGTTTGGAGAGCTTACAAATCTGAAGTGTAATAAATTTTTTATTTTACTTGATTTTACTTGAACTAAAACAGTGA
Organism: Amblyornis subalaris; assembly: GCA_018881555.1. Lineage (NCBI taxonomy): Eukaryota > Metazoa > Chordata > Aves > Passeriformes > Ptilonorhynchidae > Amblyornis > Amblyornis subalaris. The sequence continues at coordinate 354,169 of JACAXG010000007.1, forward strand.
TAAAGATAAGTAGGTTCATATTGCTGGTTTTAACAGTGACTGCCTAAACAGATGCCTTGAAAAAAAGTTTTTACAGAGCCAAATTACTTCTAGAGGTGAAACGTAAGTGAATAAAATATTCAGCATGGAACATATTCTTGTGTCCCCACTGAAACTCCATTTGTCATATTTTTGGTGCTGGCTGGAACCCTAACATCGAGTATTTCTTCCCTATGTGGAATGTTTTCAGCAGCTCAGAAGACAACAGGCTCAGGTCTCACCCCAAGACCTCAACGGTTACATTTCCTGCAAGTTAGTTCTTTGTCTCCTTGTTGCCGTGGCATCTTTAGGCATCATCCTAACCTGGCTTTCCTTTGAATCTGAAATAATTTTCAGTTTCATTGCCAAGAATTACATTAACCCTCATGAAATAGAGCTTGAAACATGTTTCAGGTTTCCTTTTCTCCTTGAATAAAGAAACAGGAGCTTGTGAAGTATCCTTTAATCATGCATCAACCAAATTATTTTTCAATGAACAATTTAATAAATGGCATCTTTCTTTGCATTTTTCATTATTAAGGGAATTTAAGGTAGTTTATTTGTAGGTAAATACACAGTAGAGACAAAAGGAATTTTTAGAGACTTTGTGGGTGTTCTGTATGTATCATATCTGAGCAGTAACCTGAAGAAAAGTTCAGTCGAAACAGTCATGGTCTTTCACAACAAAATATTTAATTGGAAGGATCTAGGACAGAGTCCTTGGTCATATCCAAGCGAAGAGGGTAATAAAAAATATCTTCAGCTAGAAAACAGATGTTTTAACACAATTCTGTGTCATCAAAATGTTTGAAAGGGTTTGTTTTAATTCTTTTCTCGAAACAAAAGGAGATTTTGAAACCTTGAGTGCAATCACAAGATGGCTTTGTTCCTTGGCCAGCTCTGCACTTCAGCCTGACGCCAGGCATTTCTGCTGCCCCCAGCTCAGGTTTCCCTGCCCATCCTGTTGTACTGGGTTTAGACTGGGAACCAGTGCTCCCCACACCATAGGGAGGGGATAGAAGCTTGTGCTTCCAGTAGATATTGGGGAGCGACTTTACTTTTATCTCTAAATCTGAGGTTTTCGGTCTATGAAAGAGGGATGGTAAGGAAGGGACCTAAGGTACAGCTCAGGTGGCTGAAAATGAGCTCGGGCAGGCATTTGAGTTGACCAGGTATAGACTTGCTCCTGAGAGCAGCGCTGCTGGGTTCCAGACATGGTCACTTCCAGTCTTTGATCCACTCCACTTCCAAAGTCTTTGATCTTCTCCTTTCCTATTCCTTTTTCTTTTCTCTTATTTATTCTCGTGTAATTTGTCCACCTACTCTATCCCCCTTTTCTCCTTTTTTCTTCCATGTTTTCACACTCCTTCTCCTCCTATGTTTTCCATATGCTTTCTTTCCTGCTCCATTTTTTTCCTACGYTCTTCCTTCAAGCCATGACAGCTTTTAGTTACAATGAGAAATGACATATTGTGATGGTGCACTATTTTCCAACCTCTTCCCATACTCACTCTGAGTTGGGAGCAAAATGTTCCTGGTGTGCTGCCAGCTGAACCTCTCGCAATGCTATAAAGCTGGCTCCCTCCCATGCATGTACTCCAGGGATGCACTCCCACAGCATGGGCTTTTTGTCGGCTGCTTCCTACGTGGCTGGACCTCTCTTCCTTTCCAGCACAGGACCCAGCAATTATAAATCAAACTATTTACACAAACTGTCCTTAAAGACCAGAGGTAGGAAATATATTTATCAAAACATGCCTCTTTCTGCAGAAAATGGCAAAAATCTTGGTTGTATCAAAACTTACGTGTTATTGTCTTATATTTATCGTGGAAGTTGGACATGTTTGAGACAGCAGCATAATTACTGTGTTCACTCTTTCAGATGGGTTGGGATGAGGTTTCACTGGATTTGCATTTTCTTTCAACTTGAGGATTATATGGGGATCTAATATCATCTTCTCATGTTGACCAGGCAAAGCCAGACTGTCTTCCTTACAACATATTAAGAAAATATTTTATTCCACTGTAACTTCTGGCCTCTTTGGTTAGCAGATGTTCACATCTTTCAGGATCGTAGGCTTGTTACTTGACATTTATTTGCAAGGAAAAGCAGATGCCATCTCTTCCTCCAGCTATCATAAAAATTATTTAGTGCTTTAAGTGTATTTCTGCAATTAATGCATTAATTTTTTTTTTTTTTTTGTCTCTTAAGTGCATTCTGAAACTGTGGAACTACTGCTGCTTTCAGCATTAGTCTGAAAACAGAAAAAAATGTATAATTTTGGGGGAGGGAAGGTAGGGCAGAAACAGCAAACAGAACATGATGCAAACCCTTTGCTCATATGAATGCTAATTTATASCTTTAAATCAAAAGATATTGGCCCAGTTTCTGTTTTTAAAATTAGATTCCCTTTAGTATAAAGAGGCAGTGAGATAAAACGTTTCGTGGTGGTTGTCAGCACAGGGGAAGGCACAAAGCTCGAGGAGAAGTGTTATATAACATGTCCTATAAACATTTCTGTATTTATAGCACTTTATTAGTACATCTTCCTCCTTTTGCTGAGATTGCAGGCCTGGACATCTATTCCTTATATAGCAGGCAAGCAGTGCTTTACCTCTGCTGTACAGTCAGGGCTTAGGCCCTCTCAGAGTGTCCAGTTCTTGGCTGTAAGCTCAGACAAGAGAGTTCAGCACCCAGAAGAGTTGAGTTCCACATCTTTACAGAACTTGCTGTCACAAAAGCAGCTTTGTCTTTGGTGTTCAGATACTTTGGGAAGAGTTTAACCACTTATCTCTGAGTAAAAGGACATACTAACAGCAAATACCTCACCTATGGCTTTTTTTATTGAGTTTATTTCTTCAGGTGTGTTGTTTCTAGATGTATGATAAGATAAAAGAAAATGCAAGCTAGTGGGAAGGACCATTAATCTTCTCTTCCAGATCAGACTGTGAACAGTCCTGGTGTGTCTGGGCAGGATTTGGAAGAAGATTCCTCTCCCATGGGGAATCTGCCCTGACAAAACCACCCTTCCAGCTCACACAGGACCCTAAAAGCTGAGCTGGCAGGGGCTGCTGGCAGTGCTGTACACAGAGAAATAGTCCGTCACTACCTGCAACAGCATCACAGAAAGAGAAATATCTTCATTGTCAATGTGCCAGTTAGAAGCCCTCGTTTTAGAACAAACCCCACTAAAGTGCACAGTGGTGGCTGAGGCAGAGGAACAATCCCTGATTTGTCCCCAGCCTCTCACAGCTGGATTTGCAGAAATGTCTTGGACAGATGCAGCAAAATCCTCTAGGACTCATCTGTCCAGATCCTTCATCGAGTGACACCCACGTCCTACATACAGTTACTCTTTCCTTTGGGATTTATTCTTTTGGTTTCTAGAGCTATTGGCACCTGTGACCCTTAYTGGCCTCGCTGCATGTTCCATGCTGCCTGTGGCCACATCCAGATTGTGTGYGTATGATACTCCTTGTTGATCCTTTCAATTATTCCTTTACAAGCTTCTGGCTGCCTTCTCACAGCCATGTGTTGGCTCTTGCACAGCTRTTTGCAGTTGCTGGTGAGTTCTGTATAGTTTAATCGTCCATTTTCTCTCAGGAAATTCAGACCAGAGGATGCAAATACATAAAGCAAGAGGATTTTAAATTTGCTCACATTTCCAATATGCCTGTAATTAATTTGCCCTTAAACAGAGACAGCAGTCCACAGGGGTGTGCTCAGGTTTGATGTTTAGTTACTGGGAAGAGATGGAGGAAAGAGCTGGAGCTGGGTCTTACTCTTTTGGCCTTGAACTCCTGTATGAAAAGCACGTGGGGTGAAGCAGGTCTTCCTGTGCTGGCCCCAAGGGATTTCGATTATGTCATAGAGGGTGAATGACCGTGAACATCTTGTCTGTCAGGCACAGTCTTCCCAGCATTCCCTATGGGTGACRTGAATGACAGTCCCATCCCACCCCACCAAGAGACACAGCTTCAAGTTGGTGCATTGACCTCGAATCCCTGATTGTAAAACGTAACAAAAACTTGGATAACTAGGAAGGAATTCCACTTCTGCTCTGTAAGCTCCTTGGGCCAGAGGCCCTGCAGAAATATCAATTATTGTTTGGTATTATTCTTGGTAGGAGATGTGGGCAAAATGCTCTCAAACAGGAAGCTCTTTCATGGCTGTCTTCTGAGCCACTCTAATCACATTACATTTTCTCTCTCTTCAAAGATCCCAGATACCTCTCTGTTCACGTTTAATGTCTGGATGTGTTTGTTATGTTGATGGTAATTTACTTGCAAAGCATAATTATGGGAAATTCCTATAGCTGGTGATAAAGTGCACAGAACTGGTCACCACAGCAGGTTTTTCCTCAGGTTCAAGTGAACCCTTGAGTCATTGCGAGAAGTCCAGACCTTTTCTGGGGAAACAGAGCTCTTTGCCAGTTCTTGTTTTGTTGCAAGTATTTTTTAACTCTATACAGTAACATCTGGTAAGTGAGGATACATTTCTAGGGCTGCTTCTTCCACGCTTTCTTGGTTCCTTTTGGAGTTTTCAGTCCCACCGTGGAAGCCAAGGATCATTTTCATCAGCTGAGATGCTGGTGAAAGCATCCTTGCCAGGCCTCTGTGGTCATTTATTCCTTCTCTTGTTCTCCCCCCACATGAATCCAGGGTCATTTCATCTATGTCAGTGGGAAAGTGTTTCAAAATCTTGAGTAACAGTGTCACTGTGCTGTTGTGCAAGCAAAGTGGAGACAATAAAAGCAATATTAAGACATAATCCAGTTTTAATGAGATTGTGGAAAAAAAAATAAAGAAGCAACTGTGAGACTGGGTACAACAAATATTTACCTACTGTGTGCAATAAATTTCTTCATTACAGGCTGGGATTTCGTTGCCTGCCAGTAGAGATGGGATTTTTGTACACAACTGTCATGTTGATCATGGGATCACCTGTTATATACACTTAATTTAACCCAAACTACAGCACCTATTGCCTTGTAAATTCTCTCCCAAAAAACTGTTTCACTCAGATATCGGTAAAATCAAGAGACTAAGTTTCTGAACAGTAGCACATTWGAAACAACTAAAATGAAAAAAAAGAAAAGATGACAAAGAATTATTACTATCCTAATAAGAAACAGCTTTTTAAGAGTGAAAAATTTCCAAGGCAAGTTTAATCGCAGTAATATATCTGTGGGAATAATTTTGCTTAAAGATTTAAACGTCTCTCTTTTTTTCTTTTTTTTTTTCCTTTTTTTTTTTTTTTATCCTAATGAAAATGCTACTAATAAGTAAGTGTGACTTAAAAAGTTCATTTTTACAGAATTAGCCTGGGCCTCCTGTTATGTTGGAAAGAACACAAGTTCAGCTGAAATTAAGTTTTGGGCTAAAGGGCACGTTTCTATTTTAGCTGTGCTTTAATAGCTCCCTATTAAATTAGTGTTATATAAACTAAGATTTAGCATAGTTCTATTTTTTATCCCCTTTTTACAGTCAGCATAATAAAGATATAGCACTTGACGACAGAAAGTGACCAAATACACACTGTCAGAATATGTGGCCAAAGCTGCTTTTTCAGCTCAAAATGCATTTGTGAAAGGAAGGGAAGCTCTAGAGGAGTGGTGGAATTTCTGATTCAGTGTCTCCAGTCAATGCAATATGAAAACTCTGTGAAGTGCTCAGATACCACAATACAAAAAATATGAGAAGCGACTGGTATTTTGTAGGTACAAAACTGTGCTGGCTTGCAATAGACTGATATTCTAATGTTTCATGCATAAACTTTCTGCTACAGATACCATGTTAAATTTCTGCCCGACACCAGGATAAAAACTGCAGGCATAAAATGGATTGCTAACAAAGCAAAACTCCCTTAGTTTCTTATCTGTATCCCATCTTCTCCAGCAAGTGAATTGGCATTGGCGTGTGCTTTGCATTTCAGAAGCCCAGTAATTCCCATTTAATGCCTTTAAATTGTTATATTTGCACCACTGGTAGTTATTTTTCTCAATATATTCTGAGCATGTGTCTTCCAAAGGGTATGCTAAAGCAAGGAAAGAGATTTAGGAGATGAATGATAAATTATAAAAACCAAGTAAGCATCTAAAACTTATTAAAGTATGTTAAGCTCAGGGGAACAGTAACTTAAGCACTAGATTTTGATGGAATTTGGAAGGGATGAAAGGGAATATTTCACACCTTATGAGCAGCAGCCATAGAACCTATCAAGCATACAAACAACAAAATAGATACTTCTATTCAAAATCAAGTCAAAAAAAGAACAGGAAGGATGTTTCCTGTTGTATGTCTTTTTGTGAAACATTCTTAATGTTAGGAAATAAYGTGAAGAAAGGTTTCACTGGCAGATAGTGCAGTTTCCCAAAGGACTGCGTGGTGCGACCAGGGGTTGTTAACGCCACTGCTGCAGTAAGGATGTGATATATTTGGAGAAGACTGTTAAAGATGCACCGATCTTGGTCAGGCTTCTTTTGTACAATAAAACTTGTGTCATCAAAAGAGGGGCTGCAAAAAAGGGCTGAGGAATTACACTCGAGCTGAAGAGACTATGCATAAGGTGAAAATAGACAATAGGCAGCAAACATAGTTAAAAGCAGAGTGAAACTGAGAAACAAGTAATAACAACAACAAGTGAGGCTAAAGCGTGGCTGTCTCTGTTGCATGGTTGCTGTAACCCATCTGGGCTTTTCTCAGGAACACTCCGTGATCACACGWACCATATGTGCAGCAGCATCTCAGCTCAGTGAGCTGGTAGCTTGAACTACTCATTTCCTTACAGCTAGTGGTGTTAGTTTGAGCCAAAGTGGTATTAGTTTTAATTAGGGCTGAATGAAGAAAAAAATATTTCCATTTGTTCCRCTAACCCCCCCCAATTTCCCTTTTAGCTCCATATGGAAAACCTTACATTAATTTTCCAGTGAATTTCTGTTTGCAGAAAGAAAAAGCAGTGGAAATGCCCATGTGTGCTGGCAGAAGTGTCCATACTTTGTAGGTAGATGTGATTATTCATAAAGCAGCTTGTAGATTTGGTGTCTTGTAAACTGGAGAAGAGAATTAGCAAAAAAAATCCACATGCCCAAGGGACAACTTCCACAATGTAAATGCAGAAAAGCAAACTTTTAAAGTAATGTGAAGAATTCATGCGCTATTCATCATCTGAAGTATTTTCATTGAAACCATCTGGTGAGTGATCCATAGTAATAATAATAAAACACCACTAAATCCAGGTGTCTTCAGATCATTACAAACAGACACCAGGCTTGCATTCCAGCAGTGCCTTCCAGGTTTTGAAGTATCCATGAAGAAATGAGCTCTTTCAATTAAATCCTTATCTGTATCAAAATGAAATACTGGGGCTGCAGCACATCCTGAGCTCTACAGGGCTATGCTGCAATGTGGTCTGCAGTTCTTAGGCCTCACTAGGATGTGGCAGGAAGGTTTCCTRGCTCTTTCCTGCCCTGCATGTGCGCTTTTTTCACTTAGAAATCAAGGTACAAAGGGAAGGAGAGGAGAGCACCAGGGCTTGCCGTGACAGGAGTTGGAAACAGCTCTGGCAAACCCCTGGAGCTGAGTTCCAGCCCCAGCCTCGGAACGGGCACCTCTTCGCTGACCGTGTTCCTCCTGACACCAGAAGTAAGATCACATTGCAGCAGTGCATTCTGACAATCCATTATGCTTCACCTCGTTATCTCCGTGCTGAATCCTGCAGATAAYGTGTTTTCATTCAAGCTTATCTCCCTAAAAGGGAGCCAGTCTGGAGTTGAAGAGAATGAGAGATGGAGAAGCCATCATTTCCCATTCTTTCTTCATATTGAAGTGAATAGAGATTTTAAGATTTGGGAACGCAGTGAGTTTGAAGGTATTCATTTCCATCTTCTGTCTAAAAGGCTGGGAGGAATTATTTTTTTTTGAGAGGGAGATACTGAAATCTGAGTTAAAGCAATTAAATKAAGCAGTGTGAAAATACACAAAGCCTTTCTACACTGGCTATATGGGGAATATAGGAAGACACTGAAAACACCTCAAATGAAAGCACCAGGATATACACRAAGTAGGTCAGGTTCTTCCCTCTGCCACCGATTTAAGAGCCTTCTCTTCTTTGATAACATCTACCTGCCTAATTAGCTCTGCCTTGTCACGTAGCACCAACCCTTACATTAGGCAGTGACTTGACAAAACTAGTTTAAAAGAAAAAGGGCATGTGTTTGTCAGCATTTTTCAGCTACARCTGCAGTATATCAGACACCAAGGAGGAAGTTTTTTTTGGAGAATCAACATTTTGACAATTATTTGATAATTTTGGTAATTAACATTTGTTTGAAGCACACATTCATTTCCTTCACTATTGAGTTTGTGTACTGACAGGAAGAAGCTTATTCTTACTATTAAAAAATTGGAAAAAAAGGATGATGAATATTTTGCTTTGTCTATACAACATATCAGAAAATAATTTACAATATAATTAGCATGTGTATAGAAAATTGAAACTAGCAAGACAGRCTTGTTATCCTGCTGACCGGTTTAGAAACAGGACCTGTTTTTTCTTTATTAGCTCTTCCTTGGTGTTGTCTTTTGAGTCAGAAACTCTCTCAGATGTGAGAACACAGCATCTGATATAGAAAGACCTTGATCCTGCCGGGGGTTGTGGAAAACACTCAGGGAAGAAGCAAGTCTTGCTGAGCACAGGACAGAGAAGCAGCACAGTTGCTTTGGATTTCTGTGGTGTATTCCTGTTGAGGCATTCCCTTCATCTCATGCCCCTTTCTTTCAAGGTGGTGGAGTGTCCCTGCAATCTCAGTCTGTCAGCTGATTGATCACTGCTACAACTGGAAAATGATGGTCCAAGATGCTGGAACCAAGCAACTGGGCTTTGCTTGCTGCAGGTGCTGTGGTCCAGACACTGGTACCTGGAGCTAACCAGCTCCTTGATCCCCTTCTCACTTATTCCGTCTGTTCTGAGGTTTTTGGCAAATTTTCCTCATCCTTCTAGCTTTTAGGCAGTGGTGATAACAGATCGTTGCAGGATCCGGATTCATTTATCCAAAGCTCTTTAAAGACTGAAAAGGATGGACTTCAAAGGCAGGTAAATGGGATGCAGTGCAGGTGAACAGGGGAGAAGGGCATGCATTCAGATTAAATGAGCCCTTCTGGATGCAAGCAAAGAAAGTGATTTCTGTCTGCCTTTTCTAATGTGTTGCTGTAATAGCAAGGGCGAATATAAAATGGAATAGATCTCAGTTAAATGGAACGTTTAGAGCTGGGCTAATAGAAAGCTCACTGGGGAGGGGAGGAGGTGGATGAGGATGCATGGCTGGAATGTGTAACTCCTCTGCTTGGCAAAAGCATTTTGTAGAGGTGGGGGGTACCAATGCMAGGTACCGCATGCTGCTGTGACAGGTGTTTAACCTTCCACATGCTTTGAGTGCAAGGAAAAATGCTTCAGTTGCAAATGAAAGCATTGGTGCAAAAATGTGGAGGTTGGTACAGAATCCCAGTCTGCTGCCAGGCCAGAATAAAAATGCAATATGTCAGCAGGAGCAGGAGCAGTCATTGGGACTTTCTCTGAGGTAGGATGAGAAAGCAGCCTGGAACAGAACTGCCTCATTTTTATTTAGAGGTTTTATTTACAGATCTTGCTATGAGATTAGAATGATAGGATGGCTCAGTTTATGCAGTGGGATTATCATCAGGGCTTGAGAGCTGGTGTAAACTACAACTAAGCCTGAGGTGTATATGCAAACACTGATGTCCTTTTCATATTCTAAATCAATGTATCAGAGGAAAGTGAGGTAGCAATACCATTAAAAGATTATTTGAAATGTTTYTGAAAGAACACCTTGGCCTACAACTGTATTTCTTTTCTCATCTCCACCCAATTATTTAAATAGTGAAGGAGGAAAATGCAGGATCATTGGCCTCTCTGTGACAACACTGATTTCACTCAGTTTGGTTTTCCTTCTTTGTTAAAGATTTGTACTAATTGTTCGAATATGTTGTTGGAAAATAGGGTTTGGGGAATAGCATTGATATTTTCTTATTTCTGGTTCATCCTCAGGGCTTTAAACTAATCTTTTTTCAGCAACCTTCTTAATTGGCTTATCTATGTTAGGATCATTGTGTGAAAGTTTAGGCAAAAAATGAACTGACTGTTGTGAAAGAAATATCTGCACCCTTTGKAGGAAAAAAATGGAGTGCATGCCTCGGGTGAGAGGTGGAAGAATAGTTTGGGATCTTGCTGCCTGCAGAGATAGAATAGGGTCAAGAAGTCCCTCCCCTRATTTTTGATTCCCCTGACCTTTCTCAGGATGCAGTGGCGAAGAGGTCTGTGTCTTAACTACAAGTTCCTGTGCTGAAAAAAACACCATTATTTGTTGTGTACCTAGCTCCCGCTACCTTCATCCCTACCTCTTGTGCTGGAAGACAGGGGGAGCAGCTATCCCTCCATTTATCATTTTACAGAGTATTTAATCTTCTCTCAGACACCTTTCTCCCAGCTTGCAGGTCCAGTCTGTTTAACTGCTCCACAGATGGAAACTATTCCCTATGTTTGATCTTCTTTCTTTGAACCTTTTCCAACTCTGTCTTGGGGGAAGGTGGCTGGAGGTATGGGATGGACAGATGGAAGAAAGATGACTGACCAAAGCTGGAGCATCCAAAATGTGGGTGTAAGAGGYTACACTGTGGAATAAAAGTCTCTGCTTTGTTCTTTATGCCTTCTCTAATAATTTTCAATTAGTATTCTGTTGTCGTAAGCATTAAGCTGACATTTCTATCTATCTATAATAATTCCAAAATCCTACTCCCAAGCTTATTATTTATCCTAGAGCCCATCATGTCATATAAAAATTTGTGAATCATTGCTGGACTTTTATTTACTGATTTTTATCTGCCATCTCACTGCCTTAGCACTCAGCCTTATAAGGTCTTCTGCTGTGCCATGAAGAGAATCCTGCAACTACCTCCTCCCTTCCTTTGTTTCTGCTGTCTATAGGGACACGGCCCCTTTCTTGGGATAAAGCTATAGGTAACCACTTACATCCCTCGGGCTCTGTGTTTCCCTGCCTGGTATTTCCTGGCCAAATGCAGGTGCTCTGTAGCTTTATCTTGACTGGGCAGTTGCCACTAATAATTGCAAGCAAAATCAAATGTTCCAAACCGAACTTTCCCCGTATAAATTAACAGGGAAAAAAGTAAGAGGACCTTTATAGCCCTATTGCCATGCACTGTCACAGCACTCAGGGGCACAGCTTCCTTTAGAGCTCAACCTGGCTACAAACCAGTGAAACGACTCTGTGATTTTACATTAATTACTGCAGATCACTTCTCACTTATGATGTTTTAATCCTTTGCTGTTTCTGCTCAAAACAATAGCTCCCTGTTGTTTCCCTAGTCTCCAAAACTGAACTTGTTAAARGATTTCATGTAGTTGTGACAGTAACCAGAATCATAACCTAAAAATAATTAAATGCTTTCTTTTTTTGTAAAAAGGTAAACCTCACTGTCTACCACCCACCACGTTGTATCAGAATCACTGACATTTAGAACAAAGAGCATTATCTGTCTACACAAAGCATCTCCTATTAAGTTGTCTACGTTGACATGATAAACTTCCTAATTAGGTTCTTCCATTCCATCTTCTTATGGCTTCCCAGTCTGTAGTGTTTTTATGAATAGTTTATGCTGTGGTGTACTTATTAATATGCTTCCACAACCTAAACGGCATAATTATCTTGAAGGTTCAATTAAAAAGTAATCTAGTAGGAGGTAGGATTCCCAATTACTGAGTGTGGGATAGAAACCTATTCTGTTCTCACTGTCTTTCATCTCAGACATAATTGAATCGGTCTTTCTCCCAAATAAAATGCAGCTTTTCATCCCTGTGGAAGGAGGAGAGAGGTCATGGAGACCTGTGGAGACCATATATAATGGTGCCTATTTTTACCTCCATTTTTCTTTAAAGATACAATTAAATTTGTAGTACGCTCAAATTGCAGACACTCTGTGCACTCTCTTGCAGACAAGATAGAAAAATAAAGTATTTTCATTGCTGTTTATTGTAATTGAAAAACAATTGTTTTGGGTTCATTAGCCAGGCCTTTACAAGTTAGAAGGAAAACAAAATTAATTTACATTTTAATTCTTACCAATGTTTCATTTTGAAAAATTGTAAATAGGTACCACCACTCTTTCAGAAAATGTCAGAACATTTTGACAGATATAAATCTGTAATTTAATATTCGTAACTTAAAACTCCAGATAAAATTTCCAGGGACAATAATTGTGGATAGTGTGAATTGTGAATAGAACAGTGATTTATTAGTAGTCTGCTTTTCTTCCAGGGAAGTATTCACAATAGTTATTGCAAAATCAAGCTTTTGAAACTGGAATATTTTCCATTAATGCTGGTAAATAAGTGGCACTAAAGAATGAATTGTTTTTCCCCACTCATTTTTTCTCCAGGGAGACACAAAGACAACAGTTTTATCTTTTTAGCCTTTTCAATTTGACGTATTAGGTACACACCTGCATTAGTCTTATCCACGTGTCTTCATTATACCCAGCTTGCTCCTTTTGCAGTGAATTTGTAGGATTTCTGACAAAAATGCCCGTGTTAAGGAAGCGTATTTTGAAAATAATAAAAACCATTCATCTATCTACAGTGGTTTTCAAAAATATTTTTATGAAATATTAGTCTATCTCCATATGATTGCTATTTTCGTAAAATAAAGCCTTGGGTCACCCAGCTTTTCTCTTCATTATTTATTGGTTCGAGTGTGTGTATGGAGTAGTTCCTGGGCTTCTTTCCAAATCCTATAAACTTTGTCCTTAAAAGATCTGAAAATGGGCATCATTTAAGATCACAAGGTACTTTCCTCATTAAAATTTCCCAAGATTAGGTCACTGTTTGGTGAAATAAACAAAGTTTAATTTGTTTGGCTCTTTTTATAAGGAATTTATTTATAGGGATTTCAGATTGGGGCATGGCTCAATGATGAGAGTGATGGACTTCAAGTTCTTTTGCCATTTTGAAACTGCACACGGTGTCAATAAAGATTTTGTAGGATTTAAAATTAACGTGATGGGGTTTTACACCCTTGAAGTGAGAAAATAAGGCAAGAAGTTTCATGGACTTCTGACATCCCACCTCATCTTCTGACCTGGCTTTTGGAATGGGAGCCCTAAAATTTTGCATGCAGGAGTTCGGAGTGCTGAAGGCCAGTGTACAACAGGTTGCTGTCTAGGAAAGTGAGAATACTTTTCTTGAGTATCCCTGCAAACAAGGACGTTGAATAGCCCTTCATTAATACAATATAACAACTGGTTAAAGTTTAACCAGTCACCCTACGAATGCTGCTGTGCTGGGGCAACATTTCATAGCAACAGCGCTTCAAATATTTACCTGCTTACTGTTTCCTTCCCATTAATAATGAAATACCGGAGAGCCTGTTTGCATTTCCCTCTTGTTAAACAAAGCACATTCATTTGCAGATTTAAATAGGCCACTTTTTCTGTTGTGAGCTACCAGGGATTCCAGCTATTTTTATACGTCAGGGTGAAATTTATGTAGTTACGGATGTGTTTCGGTGAAAGTTGCAGATTATGTATTTCATAAGCTCGTTGCTTTRTGTCTCGTATCCAAAAGGTTGCTCACGGAGGGCTGTGTTCTTCCTGGCGTTTGGGATCGCGTTTCTAAATACAGATTTTCACGTTCTAGGTGTCGAAACAGAAGTGGCCTCATTTACAGTGTGGTAAAGGTTTTCACCATCACCGAGGACAGAGAAACCCTGGCACCCTTGAGCTTTCCAGCAAGGCTGGAGCTCCCCGCTGGTGAGAGGAAGCTGTGGTCGGTGTAAATCAAACTGACTGCAGTGTAAAAGCTCACATCCCTCCTCTATCCTGCACGGCGAAGAGGACGGACCAGACCGGGAACACAACCCCAGCAACATTCCCAACTTAGCGTGAGGCTCTGGCGCCATCTGCCGGTGACCCGGCCGTACACACGCGTGTCCCAATGCCCGCTGCTCTCCAGGGCTCGCAGCGTGTGGATCCGCATGGGACAGCGCACGACTGGACAGCAGCGCGTCCCGTCCCCTCCGGGACAGCCGCTTCCCGGCGGTCCGCGATCCGTGGCAAAGGCGAGCAGCGACTGAGGAGGAGCTGCCATTCCACAACCCCGCCCGGCGCATGCGCGGCGGCGTCCCGGAAAGATGGCGGAGCTGGAGGAGTGAGTGCGGGATGGAGGGAATGCGGGGATCCGCCGCCATCCGCGGGCACCGCGCGGCCACGGGGCTGGGGGCGGTGGCGGGGACGGCCCGGGGGATCGGGGTGCGGGATGGCAGTGGGATGTGACCGGGTTGTCCCGCCCGCAGGCCGAGGCGGCGGATCCCGCTGGTGCCGGAGAACTTGCTGAAGAAGAGGAAGGCGTACCTGGCCATCAAGGCCACCCAGGCCAAGCAGGCGCTGCTCAACAAGCGCAAGGTACGGCGGGTCCCGGGAGAGTCTGGTCCTGCAGCCTCAGCTTGTCTTCTGGCGGAGGGAATCGTAATTCCTTGAAATCGTACGGAAATGATCCGAGTGATCGCCCCCCGAGCGCCGCGGKTGGGCAGGGATCATGTCCGAGAGGAGCTTGAGCTCGGCTCCTCAGTCCCTGAACGTCTTGTCGGTGTTTCTGAGCCTTGTAAAGAGGACAGGACTTCTTAGGTTATTACACTGAAGCAGAAATACATGGAAGACTGTGAGTTGTTCCTGTTGGATCGGTGGTGATCCAAGTGTGTGCAGCCACCTGTGGAAAACTGCGGCACTGCTGAGTTGTCTGTGCTGCCCTGGGATTTCACTGCCTGAAACCACCTTTGTGTTGTAACCATGCCTGGAAACTGTACTTTTCTGAGGGTGTATTTGGAGTTATTTATCTGTCAGAGCAGACACAAGTCATGAAGCCTTGTTCTGCGTGTAGAGTGGCACATGTTCTAATGCAGACACTCCCTGTGCACACTGTGCCATTTCCAGACTGGCAGAGCACGGCAAACCTTTCTGATTCCGAACTTTGTGACCTGTTCTGCTGTACCTCAGCTAATACTGTAGGTGTCTGTCTTAAAGCTTTTCCAGTGAATCTTGTTTCCATGGGATTACGTGCAAATCTCCTAATATTTTTTTTTTGATACTCTGTTTACATTTTTAAAAACATTGGGGGCTTGCTGTATTTCCAAGGTGGAAGTGAAAGCATAAGCAGTAATGTTAAATAGCTACTCCTTAAGATTCTCGTTAGAAAAATGTCCTTAGTGATGAGACTCTGATTAGATCTACTTGCTTTGAAAATTCAAACCAATTTCATGGGTGATTTACAGAGTGAAATAGAAGACACACAATATTAGATTCTTTAATTTAAAATGGCCTACTAATTTAACCAGTAGTGTATCTTAAATATAACCGTGTAACRCTGTGCATATTGAAGTCCTATTTTTATGAGAAATCACTATGATTTAGGTGGATATATTCATTCCTAACCTAAGGATAGGCATTTAAACAACTTATTTAAAAAAAAAAATTTACATTTTCCAGTAATTCTGAAAAGACATTTTTTCAGGTGAGACAGATGTTCTGTATTTAAATTAGCAATATGTAATAGCTACTTGAAATTTTTTTTTGCATGTGTGCCTTCGTAGAAAAGGATTTTGAACACCGTTATTTTCTGTTGGAGGTTAATTTTGAGTCACACTGGGGTATTGCTGTAGCATCTGTTTTGCCCAGATGTTGTTCCTAGCTTTGCCAGCCATTGCTGAGCTGTGCATGTAGCTATGCCTAGAAGTGTCCTGGATCTTGCTCTGTCTTTCCTAATTTATATTTTTCCTGGAGAAAAAAATCTTTGTTCATTTTCCATAAATAATAACTGTGTGTAAATTCATGTGTGGTCCCTCAGTTCTGTCTCCCTTGGGTTTAGATAATCAAATTTATTTTCTTACTGCGCCCAAAGCTGAAAGAACATTGTTGAGTTCTGCATTTCATTTGGCCTTTCAGATGCAAACTACTGGGACTGTTGGGATGGGTGATGCTTTCTTTTCTTTTTGTCTGTAGCAGCAGAAGGGGAAACAGATCCAGTTCAGACGCCTGGAGACTTTTGTTCGGGATTCGTGGCGCAAACGCCGGGATGACACCCGGCTGAGGCGCATGGAGCAGAGGCCTGGGCAGGCAGCAGCACCTCAGGAGAGCAAACTGGCCTTCGTTGTGAGGATTGTGGAGTAAGAACCTTCCCTACTCCTTGCCTTTATTWTTGTTACCCTTTGTTGTGTCACTTCCATGCCAAGGAAGTGTGGTCAGCCCGGACGCGTCTCCTTAAAGGTACTCTGAGGCCTTTTGTCACTTCATTAGAAAAACCTAGTTACTAATAATGTTTTTATTTTCTTACTCAGTATTAAAGGAGTGACTAAGAGGGTGAAAAGAGTGATTGAGTTGCTGCATCTGAGGAAGAATTTCACCGGGATATTTGTTAAGCTGACCCCACTGTCGCTGAAGATGCTGCGGATCGTGGAACCTTACGTGGCGTGGGGGTACGTGCCACTCATGGGACTTGGGGGTCTTTGCTTTTTGATTCTCCAGCTGGTACCACAGATCCATGACTTTTCCAGTAATGGTCAAAACTTAATCAGCTTTATATCTAAAACTTGTCCCTTTTCTCATTGTTCTCAACATTCCCACCTCTGTACAGGGAAGTAGGGTGGGCCGTCCCACTGTATTGTGTCTGTCCATTCCAGAATCTGATTTTTGTTTCTGTACAGACAGCCTAATCTGAAATCTGTACGAGAGCTCATCCTGAAACGGGGCCAAGCCAAGATCAAGAARAAGAGGGTGCCTCTGACAGACAACATGCTGATAGAGCAACATTTAGGTGAGGAAATTGAGGAAAGAGTTTGATGTTGAGAGTTTACAGTCTGACCTGAGAGGGTGGGG
Source organism: Amblyornis subalaris (assembly GCA_018881555.1). Lineage (NCBI taxonomy): Eukaryota > Metazoa > Chordata > Aves > Passeriformes > Ptilonorhynchidae > Amblyornis > Amblyornis subalaris. Next base: position 371,143 of record JACAXG010000007.1, read on the forward strand.
AGAGAAAAATCTTGCCAAACTGGAGGACAGGCAATTCTGGAACATTGTGAAGAAAGATGATACAGTTGGGCATCTCTTTTTTTCTCCTGCAGGGGGCTGTGGTATTATTTGCCTGGAAGACCTTATTCATGAAATCTACTCAACTGGGAAGTATTTCAAAAGAGTAACGAGCTTTCTGTGGCCATTCCACCTGTCAGTGGCTCGCCACGCGTCACGTAACAGAGTGGGTTTCCTCAAGGAGATGGGCAAGCCTGGCTACAGGGGTGATGCAATCAACCAGCTCATCCGTCAGCTCAACTAATCAGGTGAGCAGTGTCTCTTGGGTTAGTTCTGAGTCTTACCCTTTATTSTCTGTCTTAAGGATAACCATACTGCCATTGGAGATGAAGGAGGGCTCCCTTGTTTTTGGTCATCACTCTACAAGTGATCCTCAGAGTAGGGGAAACTAATGGACAGCGTGGGTCCCATTAGGAACCAGTACATCCTTTTGGACACCTTCATGAAGGCTTGGTTCCTGGGAGATTAATATGACTTACTTGTTTATTTTCTTYCCTATTCTGCAGGGTCTTTGTGAAAACTTCAGGCTTTATAACCTGTTAGTTTTCCCCTGTACCTTTCGTGGACATTATCTATATGGAATGATCTACTACTTCTCTTGACTGCTGGTGCCTCTACAAAAGAAGAAATACAGAGATGACAATGGAGAGGGACTGTGGGCTGGTCCTTCCTAAAGGAGATAAATCTATTTAGTACAAGAATGAACTTCTTGGAGTAATGTGACTTCAAGTTTTTTTTATGTTCACTACTGCAGACTTCACTCTTTGAAGTGCACCTGCTCCTAGGTGTGAAGGGGTAGTAGTGCAGTCACCAGACTAGTGCTGACAGGCAAAGGAAAACACCAGGTATTCTTCTCTTACTGTAGCAGAAGCCCAAGTAGTGAATAATGTAACTTTTTAAGTACCTAGATTGTATTTATTTAAAAGAAAAAAAAATGGGTTTTGTGCTTCTGATTTACAGAGGACTGCCTTTTTGTAAGTTCTGCTCTATTGGGACTGCTTGAGAGAATTATTTCGTGGTAGGAAAGCCCAAAAAGATTGTAGTACAGTCATGGGGTACATGTAATTAATGTTTTTTAAATAAACCTGAAATTATATTATTATAACAGAAAAAGTCCTACATCACTGTAGAAGAGTGGAAAACACTGGCTGGAATTAATTTAGTGAAGGAAGTGAACAAAACCATGCAAGAGTGAAAGTTYCAGAGTTTTAAATCCCTAATTTCTTCCCCTACAAAAATGGGTAAGAACACATTAAGAGTCTTGTGCTGTTTAACAAATACGGAAGGCACTGTGCCTAATCATTAGGTCACTGTGACTATTTATACTGTTATTTGAAGAATTAAGTGGAGGCAGTATGAATGGATTTCATATTGACTCCACACCACTTTCTTGGAGACTTGGAGGAAAAAGTTTACACAACACAAGGAGGATGCCTTTTGGGTGGTATTTGTGTGACAGTTACAAACTAGGATGTAGCATCTATAAAACCATCTGAAATAGGAAGTACKGCAGACTCTGAATTAGAGAACACTATAAAACTTGAAACTTTATTCTGTAAAACAAGAATACGAACATAGAAAATGCTGGACAGACGCTACAGACATACACAGACTTAGAACATTGTCCCCAGAGCTAGAGCCCAGTGATCATTAAAATACAAGGCTTCATGTATATAAAACTTTCCTGATAAACAGCTGCTTCCATTGTAAAGTGGTACAGAAATTGTTTGGTTGATTCATTGTAGGGTTATTTCTGGTAATAAAACAGCCCAGGCTTTTTACATGAAAACTGGCACACCAGGAATGAGATAGTTTTAGTTGCTAGAGAACTAAAGCCTGCTAACAGAATGCAGTTTAAAATAATCTTAAAATATAAAATTACAGGATCTGAACACAATTCTAGCAGCTAATCCTAGATTTTGGCAGTTTGTGTAGCGAAGGCAGTGGTTTAACACCATTAATTTAGCTCATACAGTAAAGAATTAACTATCACCATKAATACCTTTTTTAAACTTCGTTAAAATGATGCCAGCTTAGTCTAGTGTTACATTATCACAGACAAGCATGTTGTCCTTTTTCCTGTGTCATACTTCATCAGGAGAACAGGAAGGATGTGTTCATGGCTTAGCTGCATGATAAACAAACTATACAAGGTAACAGGATATATATACAAATGCAAACCTCCCCACTGCATCTTAGGGAACAGAATCCTTCTTGTAAGCCACCATGGTATTGACTTTGTGGATTGTGGTAGTGAAGGAACGCAGACGAACCTCTTCTGAATTGGCTATGAACTGTGGTCCTGACTCTTCCCACTTTTCTGGCACTGCCAAATCCTTATCCGTGTATATCAGCAAGTCAAAAGCACCTGTAAGCAAGGAGGAACAAAATCACTGTAAGGAGATGGCAGGTTTGAAGTGCATTTTCTAGAACTTCAGACAAGGACCAAGGAGTTACAGTGATACTAGTTATGTGAAAAAAAAAATAGTTAAAACATGAAARCAAGTTATATTCATGGGAGGCCATTTTAGTTTTCTCAAGTGAGAGGTGTAAATTTTTTTTTTTAAACATGGATTACACAAACCTGTCCACAGCTAGAGTCACAAAATAAATTATTCATGAAAACATATTCCTTAGAGCATAYAGACTAATTTCCTTAAGTTTGCTAAGCCACCCCGAGTTCTGTCCTGGTCTCAGTTTAACAAAGTGCTGACTCACAAATGTGATGGTTCATGACACGTAATAATTAAAAAGCCTCAGAAAATTAGAAAATATTTTCTGAAGTTGGAAAGTTACTGAGGTTTTTCAACCTGATTTCATTTAGTGCAGTTCAGAATACTCACAGGCAGATTCCAAGAGTGGCAGAAAAGTTACTGTGGCAGTTATTTGCCTGATGACWGAGCGAATTTCATCCTGAATTGCCTTCTGAGATTTTTCTCGTGGTCCCCTGGAAAAAGAAGAGAACTCTGGTAAGAAAGAAAACTGCTGTGCTGACCATTTCCTTTAAATACAGTTCTCTTTGTTAAGCTCTGTCGGTCTGTTTGCTACAATATTTTTATAGTAGGGACACTTTCAAGTCATTAGAAAAGTTACGTGATAGCTGGTCTRCCTTTACTGTTGGTTGKTGTTGTTTTTGTGTGTTCAATCACATAATGACTGCTTTTCAGCAAACAGAAGGCAGGGCAGTAAGAAAGGTTTGAAGGTACAAGTACATGGCATGGATCCTGTGCCTACACAGGTACTCGGGATAGGGAAGAGCAGGTTTTGGAGGGACTGCATTACTCACTTGTCGTCCTTTGCAGTTTTGTCACACTCAATGTCAAACTGCCACCGCTCCAGGACCTCACCGTTCTCGATGCTAGAGATGACCACGACCAGGCGCTGCACGATGCACTTGTACAGCCACTCTGAAAGAAGCCACGGCAGTCACTTAGAGCGACAGAAACACCGACAAGGACACGCTAGGGAGGGCCGCGCTGCCCGCCGCGCACCTTTCATCTGCTCCGTCACGTTGTTGAGGTAGTTGGTTAGCTCGGGGTCCGTGGTGACCAGGAGGGTGAGCCCGTACTTCTGCACGCGGGTGAAGGTCTCGGGGGGGTAGATGCCCCGCTGGTAGAGGATGCTGTTGATTCCATAGGCTGCACGAGGGAGAGAGAAAGAGGGAAGGAAAGGGAGAGGGATATGTACCACCAGCCGCCACCGCCCCCCCAAGCCGGCGGCCATGTCGTCCAAGACGCGGCCTCCCAGCCGCTCGCCCTGCCTTTTCCCCTCCCGCTCTCCCACCCTGCCTTTTCCCCTCCCGCTCTCCCAGCGCGGTCCCCGAGGCCCCGCGCGGCCCCCTCACAGAAGAACTCGGCGACGAGCTCGGCGCTGCCGCGCAGGGTGATGCCCTGGTGCTCCCGGACGAGCTGCTGCTGCGCCGCCATGGCCGCAACTTCCCCGCCGCCCGGTTCAAATCCGGGCCCGCCTCCGCCCGKCCCCGCCCTTTCCCTCCCTCACGGCGCTGAGGGGTGCGCGCGCCGCCTCACGCAACCCCGCCGGCGCTTCCGCCAGGGAATCGCCATTCCCTGTGCCCCTTATCCATGGAAAACGGGCTGCAGCCTGCCAGATCCCGCAGCTGCCTGGTAGAAAGGGAAGTGTTTTATTCCCCGTGTTAAACTCCCCGCCGGCTCCTGGTGCCGTTGCATCTGTGGGCGGGGCTGAGGGGATCGCGGAGCGCAGGTGGAGCGAATGAGGAGCTTCGCCATGGGAATGCTGTGGGAAGTTCGGTTTCAGAGTTTGCCTAGATGCATTCGACCTTATGAACTTAAAAATGTTACTTTCCAGGTACGAATCGAGCACATACTTTGTTTATGGGTGATTTTTGTGGTGACATTCACAATATAAATCATGCAGTAGCTGTCTCAAATAAAGATACTCTATTCTGCAAGCGCTGTGAAGAGGCAGGTGGGGAGAACCTCGGAAAGTGGGATGAAACACAGTTTTTCCTTAAATCCACAGTAATGCAAAAAAAAAAAAAAAATAAAAAGGGTTAAGAGGCATTTGGGCTGTTGGGCTGCCTTGGTGTAGGGAATTTGCTACTTGGTCAAACAACTTCGGTCCTGTTAATACAGGGAGACCAAGGAAGGTGTTGCAACCAGCAGTGGCTCAATTGGAGGAGGCTCTGGCAGAAGTTAACAGGTAAGAGAGACTGAGTAAAACAAGTAAATGTTGAAGTATTTAAGTAATATGAAGAGGGAAGGTTACTGTCTGCTGGTATAGTAACAAGGTGGCCAGCTGATGAAATCGATTAATAGGCAAGAGAATGAATGGATTTGCTGGGCACAGAAGAGCTGCAAATGAAATCATTCCCTGAATATGATTTTTCCAAAACGTTATCTGACATTGTCATCTAAAGCATACCTATGTTAGATACCTATATTGCCCTTGAAAGAAGGGCGGTTGAACAGTCTTAAAAAGAAGCTATTTTCAAAACAGAAATATTTATACTGAGGATAAAAACCATGTGGTCATTACACAGGGCAGTGGACCAGCTGCTGAGAGAGCAAATTGATGGTGTGATTGCTTATTTTTCTGTAATAGAACACTTTTTCTCAAAAGCTAAGGGTTTCTCTTGTTTTTGATCCAAGAGGAAGTATAGTTTGCCTCAGGGTTTACACTGCTGTGATTAATACGTATAGTCCTGAAGTCATGTGCTGAAGTTCTGAAAGGGTCTGAATAATTTAATTTAACCGAGGGAAATTTATTCTGGGTCTTGATCACCAGTGATTGTGTTATACATAAGTCTTCTGAATAAAATATTTTTGAGTAAGAGTGGTGGAAATAAGCCTGTGCTAATAGAAGTATTTTTCATCCAAAGCCCAGCTTTTAAAAGTTAGATTGCTGTGAATATCAGCTGTTTTGCTTAAAACCTTATGTACTATGGTGCTCCTATTTATCTATCCCAAAATGGTCTCAACCCTCTGGGTTTTTTTTCCTATCCTTGGCTTCTCATCCATTTCGCTTTTGGAGAGCTGCTCATTTTTGTCCTAAGTAAAAGATCTTGAAAGCATAGGAGCAGGCAAGAATAGTAGAGTTTTCGATTATTATTTAACATATTTCTTCTTTAGCTGTTTTACTGTTAAAACCAGATAGAAGAAAGGAATCCAAGTGTTTCTTGGTTTATCGAGTTGATTTCACTGTGTGTTGGTTTAGGTGGCTTGCACGCACACCTGCTGTTGGCATGACCAGTTGCATGTGCTTATTAACAACAGACTTTATTGCATTTTCATTACTTCTCACAAGATTCACCTGGCAGGTACTGAGAGGTGTTGGTGACCTCTGTTAAAACGCTAAGCTTTCTACACCTGGCATTTCAGTTTTAGGTCACTTCTCTATCCTCAATTGTGTATTGTGGTTGATGCTGCTTTCTGCCTTGATGTTCTCCCCTCTCCCCCACAAAAAAACCCCAACACCTTTGCATTTTRTCTGTGCTGGAACTGAGCTGCAGTTGCCCTTGGCTGTGGCCCARTCAGGGGTGATGGGGACATGCGTACAAATCCTTCTGTCATGTTACTGACCACGCTCCGTAGACAGTGCCTATAGTTTGTGGTTAGGGAATGTGCAGTAGGAGGCGGGAGAAAGGTTCTGGGGCTCCTGCCAGGGAGGCTGCTGTGGGTCAGTGGCTGATTTGTGACAGGCAGCTTCCTGACCAACTGCAAGGGGCTCTCAGGAACCAAGATGACAGGCTAAGTTATATGTTCTGGCACACCAGGAGTTGGCTATCCTTGCTTTAATTATCTCATGCTAAAACGTTAATTTTTGTAAGGAATGTGAAATCCCAGTTGTATTTAATTTAGGTCCCTTACAACTCTTCAGTTATTGTTCTGTTTCTCAATTACATTTTGATGTTACGACAATTTTTTTGATTCTCGTTCTGTGAAAGGAAATGTTCCCTATTTAGCTTGGCTTTTCTGCAACATTTAATGATTGTTTCCCCATGGCAATTGTCAGTGAACCATGGGCAATCCAAATCACTGGTATGCCTTCAATTTTTTTTTTTAAGGCAAGCCAGGTCACATTCCCATAATCATTCAGCAAACTAGAAGACATAATCTGCTTGTAGAGTTCATTCCCATTATTTATTTATTTTTTAACTTTCAGGATGATGTGGACATAAAATAGTGTCTTCTCTTGTTTGGGTTTTTTTTCCCCCTTCATGGGAAGACCTGACATTTTTCTAAAGGCTACATAGGGGAAAAAAGTTAATATTTGCAATGGTTTTACCTCTAAACTACCAGGAGATGGCAGCAAGCACACGCATAATCTGCACCCTTTCGGTTTTGCCTTGAAGTACAGCGAGTTAGTTTTACTGTTACGTACTTCAGGCAAGTTTTAGATGCATGTGTTTTACTGGTTTAAAAATAATTTTTCCAGAATGAAGGGAATGCCCAGTTTTCGTGTTTACCTTTGGTTGCTGTTGCAGTAAAGACAATTTAACAGATGAACGATTGTTTTTAAGCGTTTTAAGTGGATAGGAATCCATTTTAAGTGGATAGGAATTCCAATCAGAATAGGGAAGAACAGAACTTAAATGAGCTTTTTGTGCCTTGAGAACTCCTTCGTGCTGGATGATGTCATGTTACAGTGGTAACAGGTATGTGAAATCCACTGAATCCAGCTCTTCACAACTTAATCCCCAACTTGAAGGCTGATAGTTTAAAAGATGAATGTTAATCCAGTTCATTTTAGCTCCTGTCACATCCGAAATTTTTGTATTAATAAAGTAATGGAAAACTAGGGAGTTCTCAGGTAGCTTGGATTTACTAAGCAAGTATACTACTACAGTCTAGCTTTAAATTCAAAACCTCCTAAAGTACATTGGAACATTGATTTATCATTTATAGGTTTATCAGCAGAGACTTAATGGGTCATCAAGATGAGAATTGTTGCTTTGTGATTGCCTTCTGTCACTTCTGATGTATAACCACCATAGGCTTGTTCAGTTAATTGTGTGGCAAGGAATACAGTGCAGCTTACATAATGCTGGAGAATTGTGATGACTGAAGAGGGAAATATCTTGTGAAAAGCATGTTATTAGCATTAGAAATAATTGAAACAAAAATGTGAATAATTTCTTTATTTCCACTTGAAAATTAGAGTTGATGCCTTTTTTTCTATAGCTAGATCTCCAGGGAAGTTAGGGATCCTGTTGGCAGAATGATACTCATTACTGAGACCAGGAATGCAAAAGATTCAATTTTTTTCTCCTAAGCGTTGGGCAGTTTAAGGAAAGGGCAAAGGATGACTTTCTAAAGGTATTTATTCCTGTGTGGAAAGAGGAATTCTTCAAAGAACGTAATTTATTTCAAGAAAAACATAATTTTTTGTATTTTCAGTTTTTAGAAATTTATGCATACCTTCCTTAAAAAAAAAACAAAAGAAAGAACAAACGGCCGTCAATGTGTCATAACAGTGAGATGAGCAACAATATTTTGAGGCACCCAGGCCACATGGGCTGGAACTGTACCCTGAGCTGCTCCTCTCCACCTCATAGCTGCATCTCTCTGCACACTGCTTCCTTGGGAAGTCTCATCCTGCAGCATGGAGACAAATGCCTGACTCCTAAACTTTCTGTGGTGCCTTAATCAGAACTCATCTGCTCTGCTGGTTGACAGCAGAAGAAACATGAGCAGTCTAGAAGTAACATGAATTGTTAAAAATGCCTTTATCTGAAAATCAGAGCAATATCTGTTCACTAGCATTGATAGCTTAACACCCATTAAAGGAGGTGTTTTTGCACAAGAACAGCATTGGGCTGGGAACTATCAGGTGCCAACCAAAGCTTATACAGTTCTGCTTTACATGTGAAAACAAGTGAAGAAAGTATTTGCTGGTACAATGTGAACAAATCCACTTGATTTTCTAAGCGGGCCCAGAAGGACATCCTATTCACTGCTTGCAGTGTTAAAGAGTGGAACAACATCAGTAGTTACCTGTGCACAATGGATGGTCTCATCCAAACCTCATGATGTGACGTTGCTGGGAGTGTAAAAATGGGAACCAGATGGCTTGGTAATGTGAGTAGCAGTTTGATGCTAATTGTTCCTTACAGTCTTCCTTCCTTGAAATCTGATTTGAGTGAAAACATAGCATTAGTGCTCAAGGTAAGCTATCCTTGATTGTAATCTGGCAGTCAGTGGAAGGTAGACCAAGAGCAGGCTATTACCCRAAGGGCCAGGTCAGTCTGGCTACTGAGGAAAATTCCTTGAGCTAAAGCTCGTGTTAGCTGGATGATTTGCCACATCTTTGATATGGTAAGTTTCTGTAAGCCTTTGAAGAGGTTAATGAAAAAGTAATTTTTTTTTTTTTTTTGTAGAGGTGTGACAGTGGTGATGCCCACACTCATTTAATAATATGAGAACAGATTGAGGTTCAATAACGTTTGCATCCAGAGGAAATCCAAACCCTCATCTCCCATGCCCAGGGAAGTGTTCTTGTCATCAAGCTTTAAGCTGGTTTGGCTGGGCAACATTCCTTATCCCATCTGTAGAAATGAAGGGAGTTGAAAATCCATTTGGAGACAGCAGGGAAGAGGAAGAGATTGAGCTTTAATGGTCAAACCTGGCAAAGAGAGTCCAGAACCACAGTCCAGCTGTCAAATTACTTTGTGTTTCACTTACTTTATTTTCCATACATTTTCACTTTGCATGAGCTTTTCAGTACCAGTAAAATTTAAACAGTGCGATCTCCTGCTCTGAATTGAACTCTTGACAGAGAACCTTTTCTAATATTTCTTTTTATTCATAGTCACATTTGTTTATATGGCATTTTCATTGTGAACAATGTTAAAACCCCACAGAACAATATTAGTGGGAAGCAATAACAAAGATGTGCTGCCCTGGATGCTTGTAGTAAATTAGGGATATGTGACTCTTGTTATTATCTAAATAACCTCCTAAAATGCTGCAGGATGATATAYCTTGTCTGCCTCTTGCCTGTGCTAAGTTGTTGGGTAAAATGCCCTGCATCTTCTTGTGTTCTCTTCCACATGCCTCAAGTAGCTCTTTCACTCACCAGCATGGCCACGTTGTTGAACTCTCTCTGCCAAAAGCTCCATCTCGCTGTTCGTGGCTGTCTCCAGTTACTGCCATGCACAAGGTTTGCATTACACTGATGATGTTTGGATTTCCTCTCCATGGCAGCCTTAACCTTGMTCTGTCCTTGGGCACGTTTTGGCCAACCAGGTTGCACATGAATTTAGAATCTATAAAAATCTGTGCTGACCTGCAGATTTTTACATGTTACCCTTGGCAATTATGCATTATATTTACCAAATAAGTTGCACTGTTATTCATAAAGAGGGATAAAGGATCTGCCTAAATTCTCTGCAGATGATAGAGGACATGCACGTGATCACTTCCATCTCCAGTTTCAGTTGCAGTTTCATAAAAAATRTGAAAAAATATTTTTAAAAATGCTGATAGTAGCAAAACTGAACCTAGCCTGAAACAAAAACCTGGAGGGAAGAAGCAGTAGTGGACATGTTACATGGATATTCTCCAGCATTAAACAGAATGCCGTAAAGCCAAAGGACAAGATCTAATTAGTGGATGTTGTAAAAAAAAGTTTGGTGTAACACCTTAAAACATGCAGTAACAAATTCAATTCTTCAATTTCATGTACTTCAAGATGGGGTTGCGGTAGTCACGGTACCACAAATGGCATAGGTTTGTGAAAGATTGTGGTGTCTGGGCAATGCTCATCAGCCACCTCTGCTTGAGAGAGTTGTTCAGGGATGTGTACTGAGTATAAACTGAATTTTACAGTTGAGCACAACTAGAACTAGAAAATCAGTTACTTGAGATTAGYGTGGTGAAATCCCAAATGGGAACTGGCTGCACAGGATTTTGAGACCTCCTGAAGATTTAGGCAAAGAATTTAAGGGCTCCATCTCTTAATATGACGTATTTTGAGTGAGGATGATGTAGACAACTTTTAATATGTTAAAGGCTCACAAAAGTCCACTGTACCTACTTTACTAGCTACAGAGCAGCTCCTGTCTGAGCTGTTGTGACAAGGGAGTAACTTGTGYTTGTGTGCAGATGACAGTGCACAGCTCTGCAGACCTTGTGCGAAGGCAGTGGCACACTTTTCACCTTCACAATTCAATTCTTGATGTGACTTTAAAACTGTTTTGGAAAACTTGATTTGGTTCTAATTTGSAAAGGACTAACTCCTAAACCATTTTTTATTCACTGGTCAGTGTTAGGTAATAGTGACTGCAATGGATAAAAGCTAGTCTGCAACAAAATACTGACACATGTAGTGCTACCTTAGTTTTTCTCTATACMGAGTATTTCTGCTGTGTTAAATCACTCTTGAATAGTGTTTCTAGAATAGTCGGTCTCAGTCCCTACCCAACCCTGTTATGACCCTTTCCCCCTCTTTCTTTTTCTGGTTTTAGCCCTTTTCTCAGTCTTTGAGTGGAGGAGAAGGACATGGTCTGGGAGTGTGACGTTAGAACTGCACATCTCCCTTATTTCCCCCTGAGACGTGTAGCATGAAATTATCAGTRTCTTTAACAGCACTAAGGTGAAATTTCATGGGGTTAATTTTTTTTTTTTTAATTTGGTAAAGGTGCTGTTACTTACTTATATTCCTGAGAATGATTTTTCTTATATTTGGCTCACTGTATTATTAACTGGAACACTAAAAACCATGCTTATGTTGGAATAGGACTGCGCTTTATAACAGGACTCATTTTGGTGAAGCAAAATAATTGTTCCCAGAAAAACGCATTCCTTCTCCATCAAACCTCCATTCTATTTGACACGCTGGCTGTTCGTTCTCTGGGAATCTAAAAATMATTTTTAGTGATTTATGGACTGCTGTTGCTAATATTTCCATGATCCTGTTAAAAGTGAGTGCTTTTTCCTCAGTGGCCAGTTTTTGTGTTTTAAATAAGCAAAATGTCAATTAAACTAAAAGCAAGTCTAAATCATGTATATACTAAAGTTGGCAACGGCTTGCTGGCAGATTTTATAAATTATCAGAATCTGTCCGTATCTGAGGAAAATGAAAAACTAGTTCTGAATAATATAAGGAAGTAGGAAAGGTGTAAATTTACATSGTGTGTGGAAGTGAAATCGTCACAAGTAAGTCAGGTTTTAAAGATCCCTCATTTGTATTTACTGTGTTACATGCTTTTCCATTATTCTATCTCAAACAAGGTTTTATATTTATAAATACATATATATATATACACACACCCACTTGCTCTGGTGATTTCCTTTTTCTGTGATGCCTTTTCCAGGTAATAGAAGGGAAAAGGTTACACATGTATTCAACATGTGCTTATTCATAACAYGTTATTTCCAACACTTTGAAGGAGATACAGAAACAAAGGATGGTTGAGGTTTGAAGGCACCTCTGGAGGTTATCTTGTCCAACCGCTCCTGCTCAAGTAGGATCATCTAGAGCAGATTTCCCAGAACCGTGCCCAGATGACTTGAATATCTCCAAGGATGGAGATCTTCTCTAGRCTAAACAGTYGCAGCTCTCTCAGCCTTTCTTCATAGGAGACTGAGTGCTGCTGCCTCGTGTTCAGCCTGGTGTCCAGATCTTTTCTGGAAAGCTGCTTTCTGGCTAGTTGGCCTCCAGCATGTCCTGGTGCATGGGGTTATTTTATTCTTCCACAAGTGCAGGATTTTGCAYATTCGCTTGTTGAACATGGTGAGTTTCCTGTCAGCCCATTTCTCCAGCTGATTGAGTTCCCTCTGGATGCTCTCTGGTGCATCAGCTGCTCCTCCCAGTTTTATGTCATCAAACTTGCTGAGGGTACACCCTGCCCAATTGTCCAGACCATTAATAAAAATGTGGCAGTAAAACTCTGGATAAAGAGCTTTGCCTAACATTTTTTTTCCTCTGAGGRGGAAGACTCAAAATCCTAGCAAATCATTTGGGTAGTTTTAATTTTGTCTTTTCTACAGTCCTTGTTATGCTTTATGAACAAAATCCACATCAGAATAACTTCAGGAATGATGCTTCTCCCGTGGGAATGTTGAGCAAGGCAAGCTCACTTAGTTAAACAATGAAACTAGGATACATTTGTGTAAATGGGAATAGGCTTTGGCACAATACCTGTGGAGCCAGATGTCTGTCAGTAACTCACCAGAAGCAACAAAAATGGAGGATGTTTGTAACACGATGCTTCTCTTTTTAATAATTTATCCAAACTGGATACTTCAATGAATGTATTTATTTTACACTAAATTATTCAGGTGCTCTTATACATATGATTGCAACAGCCCCATTCTAGCTGCACACAATATGCAATCTCTTTTCCTTGCATGCCAGTAGCTGGTTTACAAAGGCAGCTTCGTGTCCTAAAATAGATTTGGGGATCTGTTCTGAATCATTGCAGCTGGGGTTCAGAGGTAACAGCACTTTGACCCATGGGAATGTGTTAGACTTGGTTCAAGGATCTCTTCACTGCTCTCTGCTGTGCAGAGATGTGAAAACCTAGTTATAGCATTTGGTTGGTGACTGCTGAATCATTTCTGCCCCTCTAGTTCAGTGAATCTCCTGAGTGTGTGTATTTGGCTTCAAAGGGAAGCCGTGCTGTTCCCTGGCTGTTGGGTGTGCCTGGGGAATGCCCTGTAACAAGGGTCTTTTCCACACGTGCTATGAGGTGAGGTGCTCAACAAAGGAGGTCTCCTTCCCCTGTGTGAATGATTTTTGGTAAGTATTAGCAAGTTCTGTAGCTCTGTTGTGTCCATATGTTCAGTGTATCTTTCTTACACTGCATAATTAATCCCCAGTGCCTTCACAACTCTTACACAAGGGCTAAGTTTGCTGTAATTGAATTCCAGCAAGTTGGGATTCTTGCACTGTTCAGTCACTTTTAATGTCCATTTTGCTGTTTTGCTATGAAAAACTGAATTATAATACTAACCATATCAAGCAAATCTGAATGCCTATCACTTGCATTCCCATTAACTCTAACTGGTTTTTTTAAACTCAGTATAAAACACAGATTGTCTCTAATTAACTTCCAAAGTACCCGTTTTTGCACAAAGGCTCTCCCAGGGGACACTTGAGGGTTTTTTGCAGATTTCTGTATGCAGAACTGTAGTAGGTGATTATTGTAAAGCCACACCATTCATTGCTTTATACTTCCCTTAAATGCACATATSCTGCTATACCTTCTGATTATTTAAGTCACTGTGAAAGAGATGATACTGAAGTATTAAGAACTGCGTTCCTGGAAGTGTTGCCAGGTAATCTGAACAGAAAAAAGGAAAGAGAAATGAGACATGTGGAAATGGATCCTAAAAAAATCCACAGAACAATTAAAATGGCTTGGAAATGGATTAAGTGAGGTCTGCTATCTGCAAACTTCCTTCAACCTTTTTCTGTGTTTAGGACTTTCATAATAACCCGTGTGAATTATCTGATGCCTACCAAGGACTTAAAGACACCATTCCTTTCCCACATGTACATTAGTAAGTTTTCTCCCTGTTCATGAAAACTGTAGAAATTTAACATCTTTTTGACCTCTACTGTTTTGATAAAAATATTTGAAGGGGGCTGGCAGAGCTTTAAAGTTAATGTGAGGGATGGCTCACTAATGGATATATACATGATACATGAGTGTGTAACTGCTGCTTCCTAAGAGAGCAGCTTTTCTGAATCCTGATTTAGGTCTTCAGGCTATTTATTTTATGATCACAGCCCTGAACTCTGCTAAGAGCTGTTTCTGCAGCTGATTGATAGAATCGGGGAGGATGATAATCTGAAATAAAAGGAGAAGAGAGTGCAGCTGTTTGACATAAGGAATGTTGATGGTTTCTAAGGCTTGCTGTCCATGGGTGGAATATACTATCTGAGAAAAGTAGAATTGCCCAAACCAGGTATTCTCTATCTATCTCTTTTGGGGTTTTTTCCACTTCCCTGTAGTGGTTCCTTTCTTTAGAGAAAAAAAATGAAGAAAGCCAGGCTATTTTCAAAGTACAGGGAAAGCAGAGATGCCTTATTTTCTTCARGATCTCTAGAGAAGGAGAGTAAGTAAAAATATGAGTTGGAATTGCAAGATGTTTTCGACAAAGTTCTGTCATGTGTTTTTAAAATGTGTGCCCACACACACTTCGTTGGCTGGTGGCTGGTCAGGAGACAAGGTCTCCTTTTAGGCACATTTCCTTGTCTGTGGTTGCATTTCACTGCTGCTCTAGCATAGCATTGACTTAGGACATCGCTGAGGTTGGCATAAAACTGTGAGAAGCAGGGAGCTTACCAGTTCTTTATTTTCGCTTTTTGTGCTTTATTCAGTGATGCTCAACCAGTACACTCAGGAAGACCCGTTTTTTTTCCTCATCAGTCTTAGAAGTGCTGATTAATTATATTAAATGGATGTGAACCTCGATGGCTGAGCAGCCTGTCCATCTTAGCAGCTATCTCAGGAAGGAAATATAAACTTAGGTGTGAACTGGACATAAGTTGCTAAGGGTTAACACCACTCTGGTGCTTCTGGTACAGTTCACAAGACATAGCAAACAGTTAAGAACATCTTTTCTTTCCAACCCAAAGTATCCAAGCTATTGTTTTTCCATTAATTACCATATCCCAGTCATGCAACTGGTGAAGTCTTCTGCTCGTCATTTGTGTTCTTTTATTTAGTGTGCATGACAAAGCAGAAATGTGCACGTAGCACTGCTCATTGCTTCTTTACAAACAGATTCTTTGCATCATTTTTTCAGTTTAAGGTACCTCACTTTTACTCAGTTGCATCTTAATACCTCTCTTGAAGTAAGTTCACTCTTGGAGAGTTGAATGTTTTGTTTCCCACAGAGAAAATTATAAATAAACACATGGATTTGTTTACATGGGGGATAGACTATATGATTCTAATGCTCTTTGTGTCTTTCCTAAGGAGGAAAAAAAAGTCTGATTTTGTGTATTTTCTTATGCATGTTTTGCTTCTGATGTCATCTTTTTGTCTTCTGGGAAGCCGTGCTTCAGGAGAAAGCCATGTTAAAAATACAGTTAGAAGAAAACTGATCTTAAAGTAATCCTTTGAGTCAATTAAATAATACTGATCTCAGTAGAACATCTATTAGTGTACATATGATGTTACTGCTAATACAGCATGAATTTATTATGGCCTGGGGTAGCCCAATGAATTCCAGATGAATTCACAATAGCTGGATTCTTAAAATGCTACCAGGTCTACTTCAGGTTTTCTGTTTCCATGTGTAATTAATACCAGAACCCAGCACTGCTACCTGCTCCTATTTAATAAAAAAAACAAAACAAAAGACATATATTTGAAATMAAACTGAAAACTTGAAAAGCTGTGCTTGAGTCTTGGCATTAATAATCTAAAGTAGTAGTTTTGAAGCCACCTGAATACACTGGCTTTACATTTTTGAAAGTTATTATTGGTTTGTCTCCTTCAGCCAAAATAATCCAAACTGCTTTAATATGACTAGCTAGATTATTGGCTTGAAAAACGATTCATGTCATATTTAGAGATACTTAAATGTAAGATTGGCTACAAAGCTGTACTTCAGGGATAGCTATGAAAGTAAAATGTCTTCAAAGATTTGTTAGTCAGATATCCTAATCCCAGGTAGCAGCCTAGCAGCTTCTTCTCRTAAGAGTGGGAAAATCTGTTTAAATTGCTACGTTTTTTAAAAAAGAGACATGGAAGCTTAGGCAGTTTCACCATATCATGGGTTGTATTGATAAGTTATTTTYGTAGAAATGTCATATGATTGTTAGAAGCTTTATCTAGAAGTTCAGCATTTCATGTRGCACATTAGCTTTCACACCACTATGTTTGGACCCATGTAACATCAAACATTTTTAATTACATTATCCCAGCTTGGTGCTGGATATTACCAGAATCAGAAGATTTCTCTGGTCTCTATTTCCATCAGCCCTTACCCTATGGTTCACACAGCATTTCCATAGATTGTTAGACCAGATGTGTGTGTTGTGCACACTTCATCAGAAAGCACTGCACCAAGGACATGCCAAGAATCAGCTCCAAAACTATTTAATGTATTGGTTATGTGATGATGTGAATCAAATCATGGTCCCAGCAGGGCTGTTCTGTTAATGCAGAGGACGTGTGCTAGGGAGGGAGGGAGCAAGTTGGGACAGTATTTTTTGCTKTCTGTATATGGTAGGAGGAGGATACTTGTATCATAACTGTGAAACTGGAAACCAACCATTTTTTATTTCCAACTCTCCTGCCAGCTGAGCACTGAAGTCAGGTGTGTGTTTACACCAGCACTGTTTCCTCTAAATTTGCCTAATCCTGACAATAAGGAAAATTTATCAAGRTCTCCCTCAGCAACTCCTAGTCTGATGACAGCTTAGGGGAGAGAATGAGGGTGAATATAAAATGTGTGTGAGGTGTCAACACACTGATAACTGTCCCTGCTGCTGAATAAGAGCAYATTTGCCACAAAGGTTTAACAATTAGATTGCAACTCACAAGCAGAGAAAGTATGGGACAYACATTTTCCTTCCACAGGCATAGTGTGAGAAGAAAGGCCACATCAAGGTGTGTGGAATAGTTCTGGATGACAAAGACTGGCAGGGCTGTCAGACATCAGGAACGTTGCCCTAAGAAGTGGTGCTCACAGGCCCTGTAAGTAACTGATGTTCTGTTACCATCCATCAAAACACCTCCYGTATCAGTGACACAGACTGAGATCAGTGCACCCTCAGCAAGTTTGCAGATGACACAAAGCTGAGCGCTGCAGCTGGCACAACAAAAGGAAGGGATCCAGAGGGACCTGGACAAGCTGGAGAAGTGGGCCCACAAGAACCTCATGAAGTTCAAGTCCAAGTGCAAGGTGCTGCATCTGAGTCAGGGCAATCCTAGACACGAGTACACACCCTCAATGGTGGATGGACTCAATGAGAGCAGCCTGCRGAGAAGGACGTGGGGGTTTCTCATGGATGAAAAGCTGGACATGAACCAACAGTGTTCATTCACAGCCTAGAAGGTCAACTCTGGGCTCCAAAAGAGGAGTGGGCAGCAGGTCCAGGGAGGTAATTGTCCCCCTCTCCTCAGCCCTCATGAGACCCCACCTGGAGTGCTGTGTCCAGCTCAAGAAAGATGTGGGCCTGTTGGAGATTGTCCAGAGGAGACCCACGAAGATGATTCGAGGAATGGAGCACCTTCCCTACAGGCTGACAGAGCTGGGATTGTGCATCTGGAAAAGAGAAGGCTCTGGGGACACCTCATTGAGGCCTTCCAGTACTTAAAGGGGACTTATAAAAAAGAGGGGAAGGGACATTTTACACAGGCAGATARTGGTAGGGCAAGGGGAAATGCTTTAAACTGAAAGAGTGGACATTTACATTAGAAGTTAGGAAGAAATTCTTCGCTCRGAGAGTGGTGAGAGGTGRCACAGGTTGCCCAGCAAAGTTGTGGATACCCCTTCCCTGGAAGTGTTCATATCTGGGTTGGATGGGTCTCTGAGCAACCTGATCTAGTGGGTGATATCTATGCCTGTGGTGGGGGGGTTGGAACTGGATGTTATTTAAGGTCCCTTTAAATTCAGGCCTTTCTGTGATTCTATATATGCAAATACATTGTCAGGTTTAGAAGAAATGCATTGTGGTGTGGACAGGACAAATATTCTGTCATGCACTTTCTACCTTCTCTGTCAAAAGCACTATGGTTTCCACTCTCAGACCCTTTTGAGACAAGTAAAGCAGTAAAAAAAAACCAAACCTACCATCTTTTATAGATAAAATCTGGTTTCTTTGGAAAAACAGTGTTCACCACGAGATTAGTCCTAATTTCCTGGTTTTAACATGCTTAAAAATAATTTTTGAGGCCTTATGAGAAAGGGACAATGAAGAAGTATTGAATGGAGATGGAAACACTGACAAAGGCAAGAATAGAGAAGAGATTGTAAAGGAGGCAAAGAGAGAAGGGAATAAAGGTGAAAAATAAAAATAAAATTTAAAAAAGAGAATCCACACAACTACCTCAAAAGAAAAACAGGATTGAAAATAAGTTTCATACATTCAGGGTTTTACATAGGGTTGATGAAATTTAGACCTGATATTGCTGAGTAGAAGTCCAGTTGGACTAGTGGATTTGTATCTGATTATAACAGGGAAAAATATAAAAATGTAGCTTTCTTTTTTTGGCACTGCTCAGTGATTTATGAGCTCGTCTGTTTTCAGAAAGGAGTTGTATCAGGGTTTCACTGCAACTTTAGCTCCAAAGTGCCTGTAGCATTTCAAGACTTAAGCTTAGGCTAAATTTTAGAGGTGTTTGTCAATGAGGAGCTTTAGTTTCATGAAACATTTGAACAATAATGCTTTTCAGAACAATAGCCATTAAATTTTCTAGGGACAATGAAATAACAAGGAAACGATAATAATCATTATCGATATTTATAGAGAACTAAATATTTGTAGTTACGGGATACCCAACATGTTCCTTCACACTACTGCTGAAAATGTTTCTCATTTTAATGTAGAAGCTCCTCAGAATTAACTACTGAATATTCCACTTGAAAGGACTGTGAGCTAATGATATTCTGATTTGGGACTTTTTCAGTCAAAACCACACACACATTAAATTTTCATGCGAACGCTGGGCTGCAGAGAGGATTAAACGCTCACCAAAATTGCTGTAGCAAACATCAAGACAGAAGAAAGCAAAGGCATGTGGGCTGTGTGCCGCTTTCCTGTCCCGCTGGAGGAATGAGCCGCAGGCTGTCGCTGTAATTTTGCAGAGCGCGGTGGGCCCGGAGTTCCGTGCGGAGCAGCTGGATGGGGGAGAGCCCCGCCACTGCCTCCCGCGGCGCCGRGGGCTGCGGGGCCGCGCCCGAGGGCACTGCAAAGCACAGACCTCTGCTGCCTCGAGAAACGGCCTCATTGCTTTAATTTTATACCCGCTGTAAAACCAATTCCGAATAATAATATCTAACCTATTATTGACACTTTATCCCGTGGGGAATAGCCAGGCTTGACGGTTATAAGCAACCACTGATTTTCCCCAGGCCCACAGGGCCTCCTGTTGTGACTGAGGCAAATGTTGCTAATAAACGCCTCCTTCAAAGTGACTTTTCCAGCTGAATCGGAGGGATTCCAGTCACCCATTTGATGGAACTTTAACCAGAAACGTGTTGGACAAATTAAATATGGGTTAGCCTCTTGCTCTGGACTATATCAAGAGCCTATAAATGCAAAATGTTTGAGGCATAGAAGACCATGCTCTGTAATTAACTATTGTAACTCTCCTCGCAAATCAAAAGCAACATAACCTGGGGAGTTCAGTGTGTCAAGACGTGAGCACTGAAGGGGTTTGGAGAACGAAGAAGAGGGAAGAAGAATAGCAGGGAAAAGTAAACAACATTTTGCATACACATATATTACTGTTAGCTAATAGCAGGAGCCTTGAACTTCTCACCTTGCAATGGAAAAGTCATGAGCTTAGGTACTGTAATGTACGGACTCAGATTTGAGTGTGTATGTCATTTATCCTCCTGGGGAAAAAAACGTCTTTAGACTTATCCACTTGGAAAATAATGATGAGCTGGAAGGGTTTTGCGAGCTAGATATAGTGGGTTTATCTACCTTTGGGCTGCTCCTGGAATATTTAAAATTTAGTTTAAAATAGCTATTTATCAAAGCTGATACCTCTTTTCTTATCTGTCTTAATTTTTAAGTAAAAGCAGCTCACAATAAAAGGAGAGAATGACAGAATAATTTGCTTTTTGCATAATGGTAATGATATTCATTTCATCTTGTCCTTCCTACTTAGAGTGTATAGAGAGGAGGCAAGTGGAAGGCTCAGTGGGGAGATAAARCTGAATAGCTTTTCACCCTTCTCGGTCTAAAACTGCTTCTTAGTACTTAGGATGCTTGTAAGACCAGGATATTGGTAAAGGACTTCCGTGTCTTGGCCAGAAAGTCATGGGCAGTAAATACATGTGTGTATGTGTGACGTGGGCAAGTGACTCTGGTATACAAGTACAGCAGCCAGGAGGATAATCAAATGCTCTTGTTCTATTAGAAAAAAAAATAGGTTTTTAATACTGCAGGTTTTTATTTGGGAGTGCATCTAGAAGTGATAAATGTGAAACCAAGATGTTTTTGCCTGAGTTCCATGGATTGGAAGGCAGGACTAGTGTTGGAAACACTCTTGTTGTCAGCTCCCTTCCACTGCACTTCTTAAACATAATTTGTTAGCATTGATAATRTTATGAACAGAGCTGGGAGAAAAAGCAGCTGAGGAAAGACAATTGTGGCAGACTTTCTGAATCTGAATCTTTCTAATTCTTCCTGGAAAGAGACTGGGACCTTGACGTGGATCGGGCATTGGACTGGTAGAGCTTGCAGGGCTGRGAGCAGTGAAGTACTGTGTTCTTCCATCTGCACTCTTCACATCATTGGCTCACAGCTAATTAATCAGTGGTAATTTCCAGATGGCCTTCCAGAGCAGCCTAAGGCAGTGCAAACTTCAGCAAGGAAACATGACAGAGCTCTGTTATCAAAATTTTCTGGTAGAAGAAGCAGAATATAGTGCTTTCTACTGTACTTGAAAGGCTGGAAAACCAGGAGTTATAGCACTGTTCAAACATGAGTACAAATCTTCCAAAAGCGATACTTGGCACAAAACTCTTTTCTGTGATGTGCCTACTTTCATAAATAAGCTCTTCTAAAGCCCATGTTACTTTGGTTTTGTAATCATGCTAGAAAACTTTCAATCCTAGAATTTGTTYACAGAAACAATTTCTGTGAATATTGTATTGAGTGACTATTGAGTATTTCTGAATATTTCTGAATGTTGTGTTGTATTTTTCCATAACTGTTCCATTTGATACTGCACATAGAAGGCATTAGTGCAAACAGTGGGGTTTTTTTCCCTTGCAAAAGAATTTATATTTGGGTTTATATGCTGGAATAACTAAGCTTATCTTCAAGTTACCTTGGGTTAGAAGATATCTCATTTTCTATTTTCGTGCAAAGTATTGTAAGACACCCAATTCTGTGCCTCTCTTAGTGCAGATAAATAAAGGATTCTTTATAAGAAACTGTTTAACAATTCTTGTTCAAATAATGGTGCTAAATCCAGCTTTTATTAAACTCAGCACCGTGGAAAATTTAGGTGAGATTTAGCTGGGGATATTTATTATGAGAATAAGGGTTTGTGTGAGTTTGTTTTTGAAAATTGGATGTGGGGGATGCAAACTCCCACAGATATGAAATTGAGCAGAATGTTTGCACAAGCTCTTGTGAAGGAAAACACCAACTCTGAACAGCTACATTGCATAGTCTGAATATTTATGTGATTTTCCTGTGTTTGTTATTTTTTTTTGTTTCGTGCCATGACTGTTAGGGGCCTTCATTAGCTGCATAATATAGTTGTGAGAAGACAGGAAGCTGGAGGGGTCTGGAAAGTAGTGAGTGATAATAAGCATTTTAAGTTGAGTTTTATCTGCTTGGAACCCCAAAAGTCTTTTAAAAATTCTTGATTTTCCTCTGTATTTTTGGTATATGTTTCCTAAAATATCTGTCCGTTTTGGAACTAAATAACATGTTTCATCTGAGGAATGAAAGTTGGTTCCTTATGGTCTTGCAGCTGTCTCAGGAACTATTACAGATTATGAACTGTTTATGCATTTTGTGACAGCTGGCAAGGCTGCTCCTCGAAACCAACAACAATAACCAAATGCTGATTTTTATAAATTGATGTGTTCACATATTTTACTGTTGTGCTGGCCTGTCTCTGTCATTACTTGCTGTCCAACAGAGTTGTTGGTAAGAGCATAACAATGAATTAATGGAAACCTAATATTTCTTTTGCATGCTAAAGAATATTTTAAAAGTGCACTTTCTTGGCAGATAATACTTATCTGACATGAGTTTCTTTCTTAAACATGTACTATTAACATAGCCTATGCCTGAAACGATGAAGATCTAAATGTTGAAATGAATTAGCAAGAAAGTGATCAAAATATTTCACATTCTTCTGTAATTCTTGATAGACACCTAATAATTTTTACTTCCTTCCTTAAAACTTYTTCTGCCCTTATTTATGTTATAAAAAATGCAGTGTCAGAGTGTGGATAAATAAATGGAAACATATTTGTGTAAATGTTGGGATTATTCATGATGTTATCTGGAAAGGGCCTCCCACATGAGATCGGACTGAGGGCAAGTTGCTTATTTGTTCTGGGCAGCCATTTTTGCGTGAAATTCCGATTTCCCTTGGGTCAAAACCCGGTCTCAGATTTGCTAAGTGTCAGGTGCAAAGTTGAATCTGTTACATAGCTTGTGGCTCTTCAGATCTCTTCTCCATCTTCAAAACTGATAAAGGGTTACCGAGCGATGTGTTAGCTGATGTCATTTTGTAACTATCACCACAGTAGGGGTTTTTTTGTGTTACCCTGCTGATGTAGATGCTGTTCTGTCCCAAATCCTCAGTGGTATTGGAGAAARAAATTGGCACCCAAAAAAAGGGGTACATTTTTCATAAGTGTGCATGAGTGTGCTACCACTGCTGCTGTAAGTGACAGAACTGCCCTTGGACCCAGCATGGCTGAATGTGTTTGGTGTGGAAGTACAGTTATGTATTCACTGCTTCCTCTATGAGTAGAAAACAATAGAATTTGAATTTCTTTATCTCCCTACTCCTTGTTCAGTAACTCTTAGGTCAACATAAACTGAGATAGGAAGATTATAGTGGAACATACTAGACAGCAATACTTTAATCTTGCTTGTCCTGAAGAATCAAAACAAGAAAATAATGTGATGAATACATAATCATCCAGGATAGTGAGGATGCATAATGAGAGAACATTAGTATTACTAATTATAAAACATTGCAGCATCTTTCTAAGCTTTTCATATATGGATGGATTTGATGTAATAAATGGCTGAAATAATTGATTGTACTGTTGACTAATTTTTTTTTTTTTTTTGTAGTATTATGTATTTGTCCATATTTGGGGACAGCACCTGTGTTCTTCATATTTGTTTAGGAACTAGAGTCCCCTCAGTAATACAAATAATTATTAATAAGAAAAAGGTTTTGAAATTATTTTGTTGATTAAAAGCAACATAGGGTATCACATGAATTATAGAAAACGGAGACATTTACTTTCATCCACGCAGAAATTTAGTACAATCTGAACTCTTTCTATATTCCACATGACTTTATGCTTTTATTTGTTAGCTCTCATTGGATACTCTCTGCTTTTCCTCCACCCTTGTACTGATATTCTCTGGGGGTCATAGTGAATTGCTTTCAGGTTCTTTACTAATGGTTTTCTCTTGCCTTTCATAGTGTTTTAATACATTGGCTTGAATCTACCTCTGTTTTTCCTTAAACTTCTTAAAGAAATGGCTGCCCAAGTCTTCCTGTTAAATTTCTAAGCCAGTTGGACAATGAACTTTGCCAGATCTTCCTAGCTGATTTATTGAACTGAAATCTCCCCATCCTCCAGGGCATGCACTCTGATTTTTATGTATAATAACCTTATTTACATTGTTCTTTCTTCTTTCTGGCCAAGGAATCCTCTTATTCTCCCAAATGGAGTACTATGAGTGCTGGAGCAGAGTGTACAGCTTTTAGTTGGCTGGCCTTTTGGAGATCTAGGAGTTCCTAATCACAAGGGTTTCCTGAAGGTTTAACAAACAACACATCTGTCCTTTGGACTCTTTTCACTCTGACCAAGAGCTGCTCTACTAAGTGCATTTGGGTTTCCTCCATCTGCACAAGATTATTCCCRTTGAAGTTTC
Source organism: Amblyornis subalaris (assembly GCA_018881555.1). Lineage (NCBI taxonomy): Eukaryota > Metazoa > Chordata > Aves > Passeriformes > Ptilonorhynchidae > Amblyornis > Amblyornis subalaris. Next base: position 395,464 of record JACAXG010000007.1, read on the forward strand.
TGTATTTTTCTCATCTACTTCATTTCAGCACAAATGGAATGTGAAAGGAAGTGAAATTTGGACTAAATGTACATTAGCCTAATGGTGCAATTGTTACAAGTGACATTACAAAGAGTAGTGTTCTTCAAGGAAGAAAAGTAAGTTTTGATCCAGAAACATGGACTGTTCAAGTCAGGCACAGCAGTGCTGTTTAAAGGACAGCCTGAAACTAAATAAGTGAAAAAAGCATTTTATGAGTAGATCCAGTGTGATGCACTACTGGGTTCCTACTATATAACCCTTAGCACAAGGGTTATAGTTCGGCTTCTTTGTAGGCTTCAGCTGTCTTTAAATCGCCCTTGTCCCATGCTTTTTTGTGTGTCCCAGAGAAATGAACTCCACTTTGGATGTACTTGTTCCAATAAGAGAGAAGAGACACCTGAGTAGATGCCAGCAGGCAGTTCTTGAGTGACTGAGAGGGCATCTCAAGGGAAGGGTAAATCCCTAAATACCTTGTTTTCCTAAGCATCTGTTATTCAGCTAGCTGGACCTTTGGTCTGACCAGAGATGATTTTCTCATGTGTTGAACAGGCGTAGATAGTAGGAAAGCAGCAGGGATGAAACAATTAATCAGGCTTCCCCCATCCTCAATTTTTGGCATTCCTTTTTATGGGTAATGAGAGCACAGTGAGACATAAATGATGGACACATYGTGCATGTGAACACTCATAGGACTGATTGTTAGTGATTCAAATGTTTTTAATGTAATCCTGTAATGTAATGTCAGAAATGGTTAAAAAAGATGGGGCCTCACATCCCTGCCACAGAATGCTGTTCWTCCCTGCACACCTTGCTCAGCCTTCTACATCATTTGATCTTCTAACTTGGCTTTGAGAAATTTTGGACAAGTCTCCTAATTCTTTTCAGGCTGCTTATTTCTAGCTTTTCAGCAAATGGCAAGTACTTCTATTTGCTTCCTTTGCAAAGCAGAACCCAAATTTGCAACTTTTATGTGCTTCCAAAGCTGTTTCCCTCATAGATACACTGTTAAAGTCTCTCACATGAAATAAGAAGTCATCTTTCTTTCTTATTAAATTGTCAGCTAAAGCAATGTAGGAGAACGAGGCATATGGTGTCCTCACAGACTTACTAGAGGCAAGATGTGCTTAATCTATATATTATCCATGATCTCTGAAAATTCAGTAGTAAAATATGTCTAATAAGCAATTGCAAGGAARGCTGAGTTTTATGTAAAATGTAATAAAGAGATTCTAAGCCTCAGCACTGAAAAAGACAGAAAACTCTGCTGGCAAATATTTTTAAAAAATTGAAAGTTTCGACCACAAAAACATTCACAAATCTATTCTAGTCTTTCACTGTTTGCAGGGACCATTCACCTTTTTACTGGTTACAAGTTTATTGCTGTTTTATCATAAGGATTAGCATAATCATGCAGTGAGCCCTAAACTTTGTGAATAATAGCAGAAAGCTTATTTGCAACTGAAAACAGGCATTTTCAGCTAAGACTGAGGCTTTTTGGACTTACTCAGCAAACAGCAAGGGAAATCTTRCGTTTCAACAGTTATAGCTCTGGATGCTTTTAGCTGTAGAATATGAAGAGTGTACAGTGAKTAATCAGATTTCTACATAATACAGCAATGTCTGCCTCAAAATCAGCTTTTGGGGTGAGGGATTATGTGGTGTACAGCACTGGGGTCACTGGTACAGTAATTCCAGGGTCACTCTTTGTGCAGAAATTCAGAAAATAACTTATTGCTAGAGTATAACTCAAAGTCCATGTGAAAGTATGTCTGATCAAATAAAAGGACAGTATGAGTCTATGTTCCATGTGCTAGGGGTTTTATGATATGAACTGCTCATAACCTTTCAGGAACAGTATCAGTCCAGGTTTCGAGACCTGCTCTGTTTCTGCCCTTGTAAAAAGGAAGAGTAAAAAATGTAGTCTTTGGTGTTCATGTTGCAATTTTCATATTAACTTTGTCAATAATTTTATGGCAAGAGTTTTAAGGAGTCACTTGAGATATCATATACTGTTTGCTCTTTAGACAAATACTCTGCCTTTACTAGTAAAAGGATACTCTGATGTTGTTTTATTGATCTTCTTCCTTGCATTTGGTTTGGTGGTGAACCTATGTACTTTGTGTTTGAACATCTGGGGCAGCGTTTACGATGAGAAAGCCATAAATCTAACTTTTTATTAGCTGCCCCTGGTTGCAAACAGATTCTCATCTGAAGATCTAACCTGCCTAGGTCAGAGACACATAAATATTTTGGCAAGATTTGCTATCTCACATTACTCCCAGTTTTCAGCCCACCTCCTCACCCCTCAAAATATTTGAGCCATTCCAAACTTCCATCCTCTTTTATTGTAYGATCCCCCCTGGGCCCTCTCTAATTTGCCTACAGGTCATGGACTTCCCCTTTCCAGTTTTTTTCCGTTAGTATCTGCCATGTTATCTGGAACAGAACTTACTACAAAAGGTGCTGTGTTACACAACTCCTAAATTCAACACCAAGGAATGTGTTTTGGTTGCTTAATGAACAATGCAAATTTGGCATCCCAAATAGTTATCACTCAGTCAGACCCAGCTCACTGCCAGCCTTGAAGGATGTGGCATAACACTTTATCCAAGCAATTATTGAGTTGAGAAATACAACAGACTTTTTATGGAAACACAAATCAATGTTTATCATGTTTCAGACCAACACGGGTAAGAACTGTAAATTCTTAAACCAATCACAAAAGAAATCACTTGTGTAATGCCTTGCACGAAGGACTGCTTCACTGGCAGCCCACACTGCTTGCTTGCTTTCAAGACTGAGTAACTGTTCTTTAGCCAACAATTCCCATGTTTCTCATAGTCATTCTTATATGCCATTAATCTACTCTAATAGGAGCAATCCCAAACCCCTTTACTCCCTAAGAGCTGTTGGACCAATATGTCGTCCCATCTGGCACAGAATTCCCAAGGTAGTACCATGCTAAAACTGATTGAAGGATGAAAACATAATTCTTTCTAAGTACACATCAGAACCAAAAATGTGTCCTCCCTCTTTCATTGTCTTACTTTATATGTTGTGGTAACATTGCTTTCAAATTTTAAATGTCTATATCCTATTTTTAAAATGTGCTTTTTATCTAGTCCTAAGTACTAGGGAGTGTCCTGAAAATTTATTGTAGGCCCATAATTTACTTCATACCTGGCTGAGACTGCCAGATGGTTCAAAGTGAAACTTAAAACTATGAACAGAGAATTCTAATGTTTCCATTGGTGTTTCTAGTGAAGCCGTGTAACACGAAGCATACAATCAAAAAAGATCACTTATGTCAAAAGTACTACATTAGTATCCCCATGYGCGTTAATTCAGAGGAGAAGAATGTCTGAAATGTGTTGTATCACTGCAATCCAGCCTGAGAATCATTTCATTAATGAAAAAGAAATCACAGTTTTCTCAGCTGTTATCCACTGAGGGTAACATGGGGAGTGTAAGGTGCGCGCCCCGGCAAGGGGACATTTTGTTGTCATGGCCAGGTGAAACCCAGAGATGGAAAAGCTACTCAAAAACCTGGAGTCCTTTGAAAGACACTGTGAGTTCAGATTTCTTCATTATTAAAATCATCTGAGGCAGAATTTCTGATCACCGCATTTTTTCCAAATGCTGCTTTTAATTTTAATTTTTTATCAGTTTCTTTTTGCGTAAATCAAGTGACACATCTTTGGTCTGTTAGGCTAACCTACAGCTTTGTACACTTATAAATGCAAGCCTAGGGCATACAGTCATTCTGGTAGCCCCTTCAACCAGGTTTAGGTAGGACAAACTAGAAGAGTCCAGCCTGGTGGAAGAGGACGTCTTGCTTTTCCTCTGATCTGACAGCATCTTCATTCTGGGGATTTGCACTGTGGAGCACAGACAGAGATTTCATCCTCCATCTGTACACAGGGATTCCTAATGGTACAGTGCTGCTTCCTTGGCTGATTGTCTGAGTCTTATGTGCATTTTATAGGATATGGTCCATAAACCTCAAACACACCACCAATCAATATGAATTTTCTTTCCTTTTCCCCATTTTCCCATTGATTTCAACAGCCTAAGCAGTGCACATGGAACTTGTTCCACCATAAGACTAACAAACAAATTTTGAGTCAGGCTAATTTGAGTTTCCATTTTATTTTAGTCCATACAAAGTGAGAATTATGTTCAGTGATCCAATGGAGTTACTATGATATAAAAAGATGGGAGACCAGGGATCAATGTTCGTTCAGCCAGTCATGATAGGTGTACATAGGCACTATTTAAAAATAATTTATTTATTCTTTCCTGTAAAACACTGTCATAACAAACTTCTATGAAGTCACATTTGTTCTTGACGATTTATGTCCAATGATTTCCACAGGTAGATGTGTAGCTGTTTCTTTTCCGCTCTTTGGAGATTTGAAGTGTATTAACTTTATGAACTTCATGGGAAAATTATTGCTTTTTAGGGGGATTATTCAATTACCCACTTAAGGCAAAATGCAATAAATCTTATGTTACRCTAAAGCCAAGCATTAATCAGCAGGCCCTGCAAGCATGACGGCTCCATTCTTCTGAATGTCCAGCAGGCCTCAGACAGTATTCATTGTCTTCATTTCATTCCCCAGAGGTACAGGTGATCAATTCTTATTATTCTGCAGCAGGTTTTACTTACCAACCTCTGTCTTCATCTTTGGAATTTGCTGTAACCCGTAGTTGTCCTTATGCATTTTGATTGAAGTTTAAATTCTGTTTCCCTGTTAAGTGAGGTCAGTACATATATACAGACAAAGGCAAAGTATTTTCCCCATAACTCCTGTACTTAGAAAGTGTTTAGGAGTAATTATCAGTATTTAAAAAAAAATATGTTTAGCACAAAAGTTGTTCTGTGTTTGAATCRTTGATTTTCACTAGTGGCAAAAATTTATGAAAGTCAACTTTTCAGTAACGTTAAAATCCAGGTTAAAAGCTGCCATTTGTTTTTACATGGAAATATTTTCAGCATAAATATTAATCACAAATACATTTCTTTATCATTTATGGTTTCCTTGTTAATGCATGGAGAATGTTTTTTGTCTAGAAAGGGAAAATGAAATATTTAGAAAGGCAAGAATAAGAAAAGTGTTTTCTAAACTAAACCTTTGTGGAAGGTTTTATTTTTGCATTCATATTTTAATGGATTTCGCACAGCCAAGAACATTCCTGGCAGTTACACTGAAAGGGCTCATTCCTGCTCAGTGTCTGTGTGGTGAAGAATTGCCTGCAAAGTTAGTGCAAGCAACTTTTTGTTTATTTGTACTGGTTATCTTACAGACTGGAAAGATCCTATTACATTATATCATTGCACTCTGATGAATGTCAACAGTAAGGAGAAGCTAAGAAAATATTTTCCAAGAATGTAAGTTAAAACTGTCTTGGTGATGAAAAAGTAGAAATATTCATACTGCAAGAAGAAATTGGGGTGTATTTCCTTGATTAATGTGTGTTTTCTTGCTCTCGTAGTGCAGGCACTTTTATTCCCTGTTCACTAGGTGGTGCCAGAGTCAAAGTAAACTCTCTTGGCCCTGAAAGGCACTTTTTATGTTTGCCTTTGGTGTTAAAATGTAGTTTCAAAATACTGTAAAAATGCTGTTAGTGTATGTAGATACGCAAGAAAGAGGCTTTGTGTTAGAAAGCTCTGTTGGTGAATTTCAGGATACTTGTTTTCATCTTTAAATGGCTGATAAAAGCCAAGCTTAGAAAGCCAAGAGCTGAGATGTCACAATTTAGGAGTAAGCTGGTCCTCAATCTGCTTTATGTGATAACTGCAGATTTTGCATGGGAGAGCAGTGCTACAGGAAACAGAAAGAAATATAAATTTAAAAAAATAAAACAGATTGTGAGACAAACCATCACATGTTCCATCTCACTCTGTGTTAGAGTGTGAAGATGCCAACCAGAATGCAGGTTTGGATGCGGTAGTACAGAGCAAATTTCAAATTGATTCATTTCATAGCTACATTAAGGCAAAAGGTGCTTTTTTTAAACTATAAAACTATTTGAAGGGAAGATCAAATAACTACCTAGGACTTTTTTCTGCACAAGAAGGTCATCATTAATTTTGTGGAGGACTGTAAATGTTTTTAGCACTCATTTGTTTGCCAGGGCTTTCTCAGAGGGAGGCAATCCAGTGTGCTGGGTCGGTCAACTGTGTGTTGTGCTTATGGTTCCTGATTGTTTATTTGTATAACCTTGGTTCGTGTGTAAAGCCACAAACTTCTGCTTTCCATTTGGGACGAGTTAATGTAAGGCAGGACAAGCAGACAAACACCTTCAAGCTTGCAGCATCTTCAGTGCTGTTCACTCATCCTGGCAGCACAGCTGTGCTGCCAAATACCCTTTCAGTGCAGTAGCCACATGGCCAGTGATGTTTGGTCTCCTCTGTCATCTCTGTGGTAAAGATCAGTTTAGAGACTCCAAAGTGTTGCCATAGTCTGGTGCTACATACTGCCTTCAGGACAGGACAAAGGGATTTATGGATTGCTGGCTACAGTCCAGTTTTTATCTAGGGCAGATGACATTCTTTAGTTGTCCACTTTGAAATGCAATTAAGTGACTAGCCTAGTTTATTATACACTGTGATTGAAATTGCAGCCTGGGAGCTGACTAACAAAATGTGTGACTCAGGTGGCATTCTGTCAGCAGCCAGCTGGGTCCACCATCTTCAGCACAACTTGGGTTATCTGGAAGATCTTATCACCTACCAAACTGAATGTGGCACAGATTCAGCCGTGACTGTATGTGGTGTGTATCTCACTTCCACTAAAAGGGTTATTCAAATAGCTAGTCAGGAGCTTCACAGCTGTTGGATCCAGGGAATGGAAGCTGTGTGCAGTACTCCATATAGTCCCTGGTTGCCCAAGGAAGGACTTGGCGAGTTTATACAACTTCTGAAGCTTTTTGGTATCTTTCTAGCCAGACTTTGTGACAATTCATGTATCCCTCCCGGCTTGTATGTAGCTGCCTGGAAAAAAATTAATGCTGCTTGGTCACAGTTACATAATATGACTTAGTTGGTGACAGGTAGAACCATCCTAGTGCAAACAAGTTGTGGTTTTCACTGGTTACAGCAGCACGTTTTATTAAACCTTCCTGCAGTTTAGGGGAGTTTGAAAAGTAGAGTATCCTTTAAAAATAATAGTGACTTTGTTTTTTACAGCTTCCTGTACTTTACAATTAGAAATAGTAACATCGGGAGAAAAGTGATTAATCTAAGGCTGTTTATGAACTAAGCAGCAAATCCTGGGCTAGAACTCCCTCTCCCAAATCTCTGTGACTTATCCACAAAACAATTAAGAGTCATTGCATTAGCCACAGCCAGGTAGATTTATAAGAGTTTATAAATCCATGTGCTAATGGATATGAATTCATCAGACCATTTCCATGTTTGAAGGGATTTGGATACAGCACTCTCTATGATTTCTTCACATCTTTGCATTCAGGCTGCTCTTCCATTCCCTGCAGACCATCCAGAGGGAAGGAAGAAAAATGCCTCCTGCATACATGTAAAACATTGCACAAAGTAATACAAAGATAATTTTAAAAATCAGACAAATATTTATTTACTGGCAGGATTCAGAGTCAATGACAGTCCCATTCATACAGAAAGGAAATCCCTCCGCACTGCAGTAATAGTGAAATAATATGGCTACTCCAGCCATTGAGTTCAGTGATGGATTAGCACAGTCACTTCCTGAGAGCCCAGAAAGCCTCTAACTGGAAAGGACCACCCAGCTCACTGGCTGCAGTCTCTCCAATCACAGGGAATATTTCTGACATCCTCAAACAAAATTTAAACTGTAGTGAAAGGTCAACAGCTAAACCTGTAATGCCTCAGAGGTCYAGCAGGGAACAGAGCAGCACAGGCGACTGATTACATTTCATCTCGTGCTGTGGCTTGTGACTGGGTATTGTCTTCAAGGTTTTGTGAATAACATGGGTTGGGCTAGATAAAAGTGACTGAAGAGCCATAATCACCTAAAACCCCTTTGGTCTCCAAGGCTTGGAACCTTGTGGCTGCAATACTCTAATGGAAAATATTTGAGGGCTGGTTAAATTTGTGGCTATTGTAAGTGAAGATGAAAGCAATATTTATTAATATGTTCCCGCTGTTGTCCAGCACATTGCTGCATGCATGAAAGCTTGTGGAGTCCTCTCTGTAGCCAGTGGAGGTAACTCAATGCAGCAGGGTGGGAAAGAGGGTGTCACTGGTTATAATTCAGTTGTCACAGAGTGCTTGGGGTTATTCCAGCAGACAGGGTGTACAGCTTCGAGATCTGAAAGGGCTTTTGGTGATGTGAAACATGCAGTTGCTAAATGCTGGGTTTGGTTTGTTTGTTGGAAGCTCGGAATAAAGAGGATAACTTTAAAAGGGGTGTTAATTCCTTGGCCAGGGACAGTTGCCATCTCACCAGAGGCACATGTGTGTAGGATTAGCTCCTCTCCTATGCCCTTGAAGCTGATCAGTAACATGAAAGAAAAATTTTGAAACAAGCAGGGTCTGTGCTGACCTCCCATATGAGGGGCAAGACTGGGCAGTGACCATGTGGGTGGTAGAGTGGAAGTTTCCATGAAGGAGGRGTGGGATCTTCTCTAATAATTTACATTTATACTGGTTCCAGTTGCAGAAGGTTGGCTCACTGRCAAGGACAGTGCCCGATCCCTGACTTGTTCCATCTTGTTTATGGGCCCTTGTTWTGGGCACCTAAAAATAACAGCCCTTCTTAATTCAGTGTGACTTGAAGTGTGCGAGATGCCAATCTTGTGACCAGTGTCACAGCCATGTCTATTCCCTTGGACACGGAACTGGTATTTATGGCAGCATCAGAGATGATTGTGTATCACAGGCTCATCAGGACATCTACACAGCCCAGTGGGATGATGAACCATGTAGGAAGCCATGGGAGCAGGTTGGTAGTGCTGACAAACAGATGAAAAGGTTTCATGAGTGCACATCCCTGCTTTGAAACCCAACATTCTTTAGCTGTTGTTACAAAATCCTCCTGGTGGAGCACTGCTTTGAAAGATGCAGTCTGCAGATGCTCAGTGTGGGCTCAGTTTTCCCCACATCATGATAAAGTTAGAGATGAAGTATTTCCTTTTGTTATTATCCATGGTGAAAAGTAAAAAAAAAAAAAAAAAAAAAAAATCATTAAGGTATAAACAACCTCATGTAAGATTTTTTCTTTTTAAAAAAGAAGTTTTCCCTCATCCGATCCAGGCTTTCATCTCCTTAAGTATACATATGGACACGGTCAAACTTCCTCTGACTAACTTGGAAGCTATTTGAATATTGCAAGTGTGAAATTGTGACCACACGTGTTATATTAACACTTTGCATAGGAGAGTTGTGTGTATGTGAGAGAAAAATCAGATGCATATATGAGGTGAAAATGGAAGCAGTTGAAAAAGGTTGGAAAGAAATAAGGGGGACAAAAATAACAAAATAATATTTTTGCATGTATGTTGTGAAATACATAAGATAAATTTAGTTATCTAGAACATCTTCTAGCCCATCGTTTTTGAATACATGAGAAAATAGCTCAAAATCTACTGGAAAAATAACTGAATTACTCTTGTACTAGAAATACTGCAATGAATACTTTTAATTTGGAGGCAGCAAAATGATGGTAAGAGACTGAAAAACATAAAAATCAGATCTAAAAACTATCAAAACTGTGCAAAGATCGCAAGATTTTTCCATTTTTGTTGCAATAGAAATGAAACTTTTCAATGTAAACCAAGAAAAAGTGAACTGACTTCCCCTATATTTTGAAGTATAGATGCTGTCTCTTTACCTGCTTTTATCCATCTACTTAAACATACACATGCTTCATGATAGGTGTAGGAAGAAATATTTCAAATATCAGATGACCTCTTCTTTATTTTGTGGAACACTTTCATACTTTTTAATCTTGAAGATCTTGTCTGTCTGGTGGTTTTTTTTTTAATTATTAAACTCAGTGCCTCTGAGGCTCCTGTGTACTCTTACAAACCCACATTTCCCACAATTTTTGCAGCTTGGCTTTTGAATGGATTTTGCTGGTTTTGATACTGTACACATTTTGACATGCAAGTCCAAGGTATCCTTCTGCAGACACTACTGCAATCCAAACAAAAATTCTCTTTTTAGCATAGCTACCACATTTTGCTGAAAAGTGGCATTTTAAGCTTTCCAAATAAGGAATTTTAGGGAAAAAGGAGAACATGCAGAGAAAGGGCTTCCAGGCAAAAGATGAGGACATGTGTAAAAATGTCTTTCATTTTTGCTTTCTCTCTGAAATCTAGCATGAAGTGGGGGCAGTGACTGTGATAATAGAGGCAAATGATAAATGAAAGAAGGGGCACTTCAACATAATCTAGATAACAGGAAAATTTTAAATGGACAATTTAACATGAGAGTCTGCATGGAATTATTTTTCATTAAACAATCAAAGCTTGTGATAATGCAAATGAAATCCATTTTTAGCTGCAGGAAATTTTGAGAATTTCAGAGGAATAGAAAATATGAGAATAATAATATCATGATGGTAATTCACAGTAATTATAGAAAAGCATAATTGCACAACACAAGCTCTAATCAAAGCTCGGAAGAGTACTTTGGCATTCATTAGGATTTCAGAGCTATTAGCATTTACCTTTGTCGTTGGGCACCACACAACAAGTATTATTAATTTCATGTCAATCCAGAGCATAATTTCCCTGATCAAATATCAGTTCATAATAACAAACCACAAAGATTGACTTATCTGACATGGATTTTTGTCAAGTATTTTAAAAAGAGAGCTTTTTAAAAAGGCGACTGCTTTGGAGGTGGAAATGTTGCCCTTGAACTTAGGTGATTTCTGAAGCTTTGTGAGCTATCCTCTGTGTATATAAATTCCATCAATTTATTTGCATCTACTGGCCTAAAAAAGCTCCACAGCATTGCCCATGCTTTCCTTCTTGATRTCTTACAGGAAATTTTCTGAGCTTCATCCATCTGTGTGTGTGTTAATAATCAAAGTATTATTGAACTATGCATGAATCTTGTGCTGCTGTGGTACATATGTAACTCATCAGTTGTGCTCACTGGAACTTCTAACCTGATGTACAGCTAGTCCTGCATTATTCTGTGTGGAGAATTTGTGTCATTTGGTTGTTGGGTTTTTATTTTTCCCCCTGCTGACCAGCTGTGCTTTGCTTCTGCACCTGCCCTGAATGCCTAACATGGGGAAAAGAACATTTTGCAACTCATACCAAACAGGGATGGAGGTGAAGGGAACATTTCAGCAAATCAAAGTTAAATTTAAGGAAGAAGAATATGGAATAGTCTCTTAGGTTCAGTAGATGAAAAGACGCGTTTTKTCCAATAAAAGAAGCAAACAAAACCAGGTCGCTAAACATGAAATGTGACCCTTTTTATGCATTATTAAAAAAAAAAATCTGTTCTCTTACTAACATTTACAGACGTAAAAAAGTTCTATACTATATGTACAGCTCTTGAAGGGAAGGGTTGTCTATAGGAGAAGGCGGTGGCTGGTTACTAAAAGAATACTTCAATTTATTGTTTCATTAAGCAAGATACAACTTATCAACATGCAGGTGGGTCATGTCCCAGTGCTGGAAACAGTAAGTATTGACTTAGCTTTTGCTTTCCTCAGCTCACTCACTGTCACTGTGCTTTTCTCTGGCTTATGGCAGGATTGTTTCTCTGTTAGCAACTTATTTTTTAGCACACCATTCTGACACCTTGACAGTTCATGCGCTAAATCAAACTTTACAATTACTGGCAGGCAGCTATTAGATGTATTGCACTTAATTAACTTTGCACCTAATTACAAGCAGCGCTGGCCGATTACAAAGGGCATAAATATATTAGTGCCCTAGCTGTCACATCATGAAAATGGCTGTTTGAACAAGTCAAGCAAAAGCAATTACCACATTGTGTGTGTGGTGAAGTGCAGCAGAGTGCAGAAAGAGGGATGAACTGGGGTACTGTTTGTAGGAATTTCATTTTGCACTGCGCATTTTCGGAGACTCGGATGAGCAAAAAGTATGATAAAAGATTTCCGTTCATTTGCGTAAACACTTCGTGTGTGTGAAGAAGGACAAAACTTGCATGGTAAGAGCTGACTTAGGTTTTGTTGGATACCCATCCCGTGTATCTGTAAATAAAGTATGAGGRTTCCAGTGCTAAGGAAGAAAAGCTGTCTAACATGAGATATGTGCTACAGAGCAAAACTTGTGATTCGGAATGACGCAGTTCAACTATAACTTGTACAGTAGTTGCCAAAATGAGAAGGAAAGCAGAATTGGTCTCATCTGTAGAGGGGTATGTTGTAAAGAGCAAATGTTAGCACTCAGCTSGCATTCCATGGAAATCTGTCTTGTGTTAGCACAGGAAAAAAACATCTCTGCTGGAAAAGTAAGCAAGGCATTCGGAGCAATATTTAAAATTTTGTCAGTGGCTTTGTAAACAAGAGTCTATATGAGAGATGTTTCCTCCTAGATCAAGTTTCCGTTCCAACCACCACATGCTCTCTTTTGCAGAGGAAAATAGGCCATRTTATACAGGTGGCTTAACTTACTGTTGTTATGCATACAGCCATGGAGGAATGTTTTCTTCATTGCACAAGAATCCTGGCAAAGGAGAAAAGCTGAGAACTGTTAAATATGATAATTTTTTTCATTCCTTTTTCTGCTTTGCAGCAAAATAGCCTCTGAAATAGTAGCGTTTTGCAACAAAATGAAACAAAATGTTTGTTTTCCCTTTCAACAAAGCTTAATTAGTCATCAATATGTAGACAAACCAACATAAGCCCAGTCATAGGAATTTCGTGGTCAACAGACTGGACTATTTGCTTTGTACAGGGTATTTAATGCTTTGTACCGAGATCACGCAAACCAGTTTTATATATAGCGGCCAAAAAAGGTCACCAGAACTTGACTTTGCTTGAGGCAAATGGAAAGAAACAGAGGGAGTCACAATGTGGTGCTAAATTAGTGGCTGTAGGGCTTGCACGCTGTTGTCATTTACAAGCTCTGAATGAAGAGAGCTGTGAGGATGTATGTAAACCTTTCCCAGCCCTGAACAGCCATTCATTGTTATTCACTTCTAAATAGGCTGGCTGTGTTGTTTCTGATAACTCATGGAAAAGTAGTAGTTAGGTGGCCTTTAGCAGAAGTTTTGGATGCCTTTGCAATTAAAAARTGAGCGGACTCCTTTGTGTGCCACAGCATAAAGTAGAAAGTGGGGAGATAAYGTGTTTTCAAACACAGCATTACATCACTGCTGAAAACATTGCTCAGTTGATTAAGATCTTGGGTGGCCAGCAATTTTTACCCTGTATAAAATTAGACACATTGCTGTAGAGAAATAAACCTGTGCAGGAAAGTGTCCTGATGGAAGGATCTRGGGGAGGCAAGCCCTGTCATTCAAGTAGCTTGTGCCAGAGCCATTCCCTACTGATAGTGAGGAACTCAGCCCAGGAGAGAAGTTAAATCAGTCTCAGGCTCATGTAGAGCTCTCTGATTTCAGTCTTTAAGGACAAAATATATGCTACTAAGTTTTTCAGAAATTAATGTGAAATAATGGGGACTTGACTCTTCCAACACACCAAGTGAGTTCTGTTCAACACAAAGTGTGTTAGAATGTTACTTCYGTAATTGAATGCACTAGAACTGCCAAATAACCCATAACTAATGTTTAAAAAATAAAAGTAAATCTAAAACTCCATGCATTTGAGGAAAATGATATAGAACAGCAGTGAGAACTTATTCCAGCAGAATAKGCCTGTCTTATGTGCTTCAATTTTTTTCTGATGTGGACGGTCATAGAATCATTTACGATGGAAAAGACCCTTAACATCATTGAGTCTACCTGTAAACCTAACACTGCCACTTGGATAATATTTCACTGGCCACCGTGGAGTCCTCAGCTTTCCCACATTTGTCATGTTTGTTCTAATGAAAGAAAACTGAGCTGATGATCTGTTCCTTTTATTCTGTAGATGAGATGTTTCTCGGCCATGACTTCTGAAGACTTCGAGCCTTCCTGTGCACCCAAGATCCAAGGATGCCCTCTTACCTGTCTTTTATCCTTGGAAGCATCTCAGGGAAAACTGGAAACTGCAGTGATATATGAAGAATTGAYGGGTATGTAAAAGCCCTCTGTTAGATTTTCCATCCAAGTCTGCTTTGTTCCTGAAGCTGCACTCTTTACAGTTTGACTTTTACACTCTCATGTAAAGACTCTTTCCRTCTGAGTGCATCATACTGCAGGAAGCTAATTGACTTTGACTTCTCTGCTTCTGTTCTCAGTGGGTGATGCCAGTTGTAATTCTCTTATTGATTGTTTAGAGCAATTAGCGGAAAACAAATTTTTCCAAAGAACAGATAATTTGGTTTTGTTGCTCTCCACCATGAAAGCTACAATTTGTTATCTAAAAAACAATTTGTTATCTGGAAAAGAAATTAATAGGAAACACATTCCATCTGTTTATTAGCTGAAGAGAGACAGGTTACCTCATCATTAATGTCATCGGTAATTAGCACTCTTGTGCTGCCACCATCTGCACYAGGGGCTGGCAATCTGTCAGCAGCTTCAAATGCCAGGGCTGATTGTGTTTGTCTGTGCCAAACCATGGGCAGGCCGTATGTGATCCTGAAATTTGTAAACAGTAGTTGGCTGATGTAATTTAACTAGACAGTTTTGTTATATCTCTGACTGCTACCCTGAGAAGGACACGAGACTTTAAACCTCCAGGGCACTTCCCAGTCAGTGGGTCACCAGCAGCAGGCTCAGAATGCCACTCTCAATTAATCAGATTTCTGATGTCACAACTGGTTTTTGTTTCCATTCGGGATGAAGTTTGGAAAGGCACAGTGGTCAGAGTGGCAGGACCTGCACTCACATTCCATCAGCATCACAGCCCTCCATGATAGCCAGCAGATAAACCCTGACATTGGATAGGTTTCTTGTTTGTTGTCAAGTAGGTAATGTCATCTTGTACTGCAGATGGAAAAGAATGAATTTTACTTTACATCAGGTGAAATCTCTTCAAATAAAAAAAAAAAACAACCCAAAAGGGAAAAAGGAAATAGTCCAGTAATTTTGATTGGTTTGATTTTGTAGTTTTATTTTGAGGAGAAGTAGTTCTGAAAATTCTCACTGCTTAATAAAATTGCCTATGAGGGTCAGAGAATCTCGAGATCTCACATTTGAAAGCTGATGTAGGAATGGCTGTCTGCCATGCTGAKATTTGCATCATAGTTACTATGAATAAATGATTATACATGTAAGTGGTTAGAGAGTTATTTGTTTAGCAGGTTTTTGTTGGTGCTCTTCTGTTCCAGGCATTCAGTCATGTGGATGATACATACAAGTACAGGTGGAAGTTAAATGCTTTCTTTGGCACATGCTTTTGAAACCTACATTAAGGTGTATTACTTCAGGTATCATGGAAATTAGGGAATATGTATTAGTAGTGCTTATGGCTAAAACCTGCACATTTTCATCTTCAGGGCCAGCAGAGCACAAAGCTATTAAAAATGCAAGTTCCCACTGGCACTGTAGAAAAATTCACTTCATAGTTGTCAGGTAGAGTACAATTTCCAAGGCACTGCCAGATGTTTGTTTTTGATGCACAAAGCCTCAGTACTTTCAGGGAGCAGTCYCTTTCTGATGTGAGAACATGCATTTGCCATTGGAAACTCTGGATCTCAGTCAAAGGTGAGAGGAATCAGGAATTTCAGAGTCACTGTAATGCATTTGTAAAGATCTGGTGTTAGCAAGAGGTGCAGTTGRATTAGTTGGTCTCTTAAAAATGGATGGAAATTGGTCATTGGAGACAATGGCAAAATAGGGAAKAGTATGAAGGATGTTAAGAAATTATGCTGTCTCAGTATTTTGAGATATTAAGTCCCTCTTGCAGAACAGGTTCTGTATGTGTGTATATAGATATAGATAGATACATAATTTTGAAGGTGAATAATATAAGGAAAGGGATAAGTTATAGGATACCCCTACTTTCTTTTTCATTATATTATTACTCTAAAATGTTTATTTACAAAAGGTAGCTTGCACTCATGTACTGATCCAAAGCATCTTGAATCTAAATATTCGTTTGGGTTTCAATAGTTTTTAGGCCCAGGCATCTTTTCCAGTGCTTTTTGAAGAAATTTATGGCATGCAGATTTTTACAGATTTTGCTGCCTTCTGATGCCATACGAAATCATCTGTCCTAAGGAGCATCCACTAAARACAGAATAAACTTGTCATGAAAAAGTCAGGTGTTTAATATCCAGTASGAATAGCAATGTGGTTTATAAGAGTCTTGTGTTCTTCCATTTACTTTTGTGTCATTMCAGTAGTTTTTTTATGTGGTGTGCTGATTTGCATATTATAGAATATAATTTTAAAGTTACGTACATGTTTATCCTGAGGTATTGGTGGATCAATACAGAAACCAAAGTCATTTTAGCTTTGGGATTAGAGGAGGAAAAAGAGGTGTTAAATGCAGCATAGGCATGTTCTAGAGTACAACTGTAACCTCTCAGCCACTTTTCATACCTAAAGTGGAAAAACATCACGGATACTAAAGTTAAATATGATGCCAATACTGTAAATCCAGTGTAAGGATTTATTGTATCATTGAGCTCTTTAAAATGTTAGCATTCCTTGGCTTCACGTAGAAGCATTAACTAATTCCAGGTGAGTCACCTCAGACAACAAAGCCCACTGTTGGTGGACATCTATCATGCAGAGCATGAGGTGGCAATTCTCAGGGGGCATGTGTGGATGTGAGAATATTTTGTTACAGTGTGGTGACCAGCATGCCTTTAATTCTCCTTAGTTTATACTGCACTCTATTACATGAAAATTAATTTCTGTTAACTTCTGCAGTCAGGTAATGTACACATATCACTTAATGAACATAATATACCTTAAAATATTAAATTACAGCCTTTCTGCCTCCCAGGCAGACTGTCAGACGTGGTGGTATAAATTAATAGGTAATGCTGCACAGCTAASAAATTCCTTTTAGCCAAGAGAACTGAAAGCAGCTCCCAAAGGCAGGGCTGGAGTCTTCTACTGGGGGCTACTGAAATCGATAGAAAGACTTATAATGACTTCATTAATTGCTAAAATGAGGCTGGGGATGGAAGACAAAGGTCCATGGACAAAACAAATTAGGGAGGCAGCTTATACTTCTGTATTGTGGAAGCTCTTCTTGGAGATAAATAATGTTCCATCATAGGTTGCATAAATAACTGTTGCCATATATTTGTATGTGGGACTTCGTATATATTTRGCTAAATATTTGTATCTATTTAGCTGTTTTCAGGAATAAACCACATCCATTGTTTTTACTTAAGCTAAAGAGGAAAGCTTAGTGTTGTCGTTATCATCACAAGAGATGGGAGTCACRATCTGATGTACAGGTGGCTAAAGCCATCTCAGGTCTCTCAGGTATCCCACCTGGCCTATGAATTGTGCTTCCTGGCAGGAGTGAAGGTGATGAGAAGTGAGCAGTCCCTTTAGATTAAACAACTATGAAAYTAAACAACCCGTGATATAATTTTCATTTAGAAAAATATCATGTAATCATAGAAGATTATTACAGACTGTTTCTTGATTGTAAATAATATACAGACAATGGATAATTAATTGCAGGCAAAGTTCAATTAAGAAAGGTCATCCTACATGTGCCTTATTTTATTTGTCTCCCTGATTATCACTGGTCAGATGTAATTACATAGTTGTCACATTGCAGCTCTGGAAAGATGGGTTAAATGTCACTGTAAATTGCAGGGTTTAAAGAAGTAATTATTATATACTTCTTGACTGTTTTTAGGTTTAGGGGTTTTTTTGTCTRACCATACAACAAAAGCTTGAAGTAATCAGAGATGACTCAAAACACGCTCAAAATACCCATTTAATTTTAATAAGACTTGGACCTGACTGTAGGAACAGAAATGTTTTAGCACAGTATACCAAGCCTTGCAGTTGGCAGAGTCTTATGTAGATGCCATGGCAAATTAAAATTTGATAACAAAAATACTGCTCCTTCTGACAAATGAGCAAAGTGATTTCAAATAACATCCCTGAATAATCCTGGAAACTACAAGAGCTCCATTACAGGCAGATAAAATCTGGGATCTAACTGTTAACAGCTATGTTAACAGAGGGTAAAGAGGTTCAGAATTGCATCTTTCCTGAGTAAATGACCAGCAAAGTAGGAATTTGGGCCTTGTTTTAATTATATCTCTTCGTGACAATCTAGTTAGATCGTTGACTGATGGGTATTTTAGTAGCTGCACTTATTTCTGATTACATGCTGGTATTAGGCCCCAAAGTAATGACCTGCTACTGAATGTGACTTCCAAAGTCCGTCGGGTATTTGTATGGACAGAATCATCATCACCCCCCCCAGATGTTAAACAGAATATCTGTAGGCAGCAGGTTTACTTGCCAGGTTGAAGGTATCAGGGCATTGGGAATTGTTTTAGTTGACAGACTCTCTGACTAATTGTGGAGCATCCTGCATGACCTGTGAATGCAGAGATCTTGACAAAACAATTAGGCAATATTTATAATAGTGAACACCAACTCCAAGCTTTTTAGCCTCTTTTGGTTTTTTTCTCCCTGCTTCCCCCCTGCCCTTCACAGCTTTTCTTTGTTCTGTGCTGTTGTTGGATATAGCTTCAGATTTATTGTATCAACAGTCAAGTTTTGAGATTCTTTTGAGGCGTGCTGGCACTGGCATTTTCAATCCATAAAGCTGTCCAGGACCCTTCAACATAACCCTCTTCTGGCAGTGCTGGGTATCAGATCTGAGCAAAAGCAGKTCAGGTTTCATGGTGCCTGCTGATATTTATGGGGAACCAAAAAAGAAACCATATTTGCCCAGAATGTTGTAGCATATTCCAAATGCAAGAAAGGGAGTTGTGAATCTGAATCCTTCATCTATCACAGCTGCTGGAGGTAGAGTATAGCTGGGAAAAAGCCAACCCCATGCATCAGAGCTAAGCTGTGAGCTAAGGAAAAGAGAGGTTTAGTAAGAATGGTCATTGCTGGAAATCCACTGAAGTGAATAGAAGTGTATTTGCAGCAGGATTGCGTCAGTAGGAAAACTTTCTTTTCACCTCCTTTGAGCACAGGCTGCGAAACTTCACTCTTTTTCTCCCGTTTATATCATGACACATCTCATGTTGAAGATGAGATTTTTCTACCAAAGYAGAAAAACACCTAGAAAAAATGTACTAGATCTTCTTTCAGCCTCTTTTCTGCTGGGAAAGCTTGGCTAACAGGGATGTAGAGACACTACTAGTATTGACCTGTAAGCTGAAAAAATTAGCAGTTTTTTGCTTTTTTTTTAAAGTGGTTGGATCCAAACAAACTGATTTTGGGTACAGACCACTCTTTAGTAAATGTAGCCCCACCTGAAATATGCTTTTTTGGTATGAGTCAGAGTCATGTCCTAGAGCCAGAATAAACTTACCTCAGGTCCTAGCGGACCTGAATTAGCCATCAGGCACTCATTTTATTGATGTCTTTGTAAGATAGAGAACTGCGTTTTATTTTTGCCAACTTTATTAGCTCAAGTAATTAAAATTTAGAACTTCACAATCACTCTTCAGTGATAGAAGAACGCTTTGTTTTGGCTCATGTTCTTTGAGATGGGTGATTTTTGAGCATCAGCTTGTGGTGTACAGTTTCACAAGTGCAGTTTTTGGAAAATTTCACCAAACTCTTCATGCGAATAACGATGCTTACTTTTGAATGCTAGACTTATAATTCGGTATTATTTTCAATTCTTTGAGAATGCTTTTTTTATGGGGTTGATCTGATATGGGAAAAGAGGAAAGCTTTTCCAGTCTAGATTGCATATGCAAACAGGAACGGAAATTGCCTACGGAGCCTTCATGCTTCAAGTGCATTGTGTGATTCTTTTGATATTCAGCCACAAACACATTCTGTGTAATATTCCACTCCTTTTGTTTTATGGTATCAAATGAAGACTGAGACATTAAAAGCGGGCCGTAAGAGAAATGAAAAATGTCAGTAAAAGCAGCTGATGAAAACCTTATTAAACAGCTCTGCATGTCAGGCTGTGTTCCTTCTGTAATGTATATGTTTGTAATAACAGCTCTGAATTCTGCAGGGACCTAGAAGTAATGAACAAAATTGGTCAAGCAAAAAAAAGAAGTTATTGGAAACTTGAGTGCTGTAGAGTCCCATAATATGCAAACTGTACATCTGCATAAAATAAACCTATGCCTTGCGATAGCTTTTATACTGTTCCCCTTAAAATCATCAATTTGTTTGCTGGGCTGAGTTTACTCCAGTAAGGGTTTTACGGTGAGAATTATGTCCCCAGTTTCCATAAGTAGCCAACATTCATTGTCAATGTCAATAACAAAGCAAAATGTAAAACTGAACATGACAGGCAGTGTCTCCAAGGAGAGAGTTGCCCTCTTACCTAGAGTGGAAAGTTTCTGGAGTTAATATATTTTTCCCAGTGGAGGAACAAAATGATGAGGGGAGAGAATGATCAAAGCATTGCAAATTTTATGTGAAGGAAGCTACAGTGGAATCAAGTCAAAGAACACCATGTGAAGAGTTACAAAAGACACAAAAGAAGGGAAACAAAAACATTGACAAACTGTAGTGAAGGGAATCTACTTATTTGCCCAGTAAAACTAAGGAGGCATAAAGAGAGTATAAAACTGGTAAGGAAACAAAACTTGTTGACTCGGAACAAGAGTTGCACAAAMGATGTCATGTAGCAGAGTACTGAAAATTACTTGCTTGAAACTCTTAGAGTAATGTGAATAATGAGTAAAAGCAAAAACCTGTGCTCAGCAAGGTTCTGAGATGGGACAAGCATGTTTTACTAGAGCTTCAGGCTCTTTCTGCCTTCTGTCAGAAAAGGGTGGTTGATCTGAGGGAGCTGCCTTGAGTAAACCTGATGATAGAAAACTGGGGGAAATCGTGAAGCTAGAGAAGTTACAGTGAAAAGTTGAGTATTTCCTTGCCTCTAGGAATATGAAATAGAAGAAGGGTGGACAGATGGCATAGTTGTACAAATGTTGCTTCTCCTTACCTTGAAGCCGAAGGGTGCTAGATTGCAAAGATCTTGCTCTGTTGGAGCAAATGCTCATTCCCCTGGACGGATTGCTTGGCATGGGGAATGCAGTGCCTGTCAGATGCCTGTACATGTGGTGCCGAACTGCAGTCCTGGACTTCAGCCACGGCCTTTTGGTAAATACCTGCTGAAAACATGGTGTTATAGGATATGCCTTCTCAGAACTCACTTTGTAATAAATAGACTTTATGGGACGCACTGTGGGGGAAGATGGTGATTTATGTGCTCAATAATCTTTCTTTTGCCCTGTGGAGAAATCTTTAGACTGGCCAGCAGGCCTAGAGTCACGGAGGGTGCTAGGATGCTGCTAGAGTGATGATTTTATACTCGAGTACTTGAGTTTCTTTTTGGTCCTCTCGTCATCAATATCAGCTTTTTTTTTTTAATTTAACCCATGCAAGGATAGGGATTCACCTCAACTTGCTGTTGGCCATTATTTAAAAATCTTCCTGTGGTTACTAGAGGGATCCTGGACAGCTCCATTCCAGTTATCTTACACTTTCAAAATCCTCTTTGTTCTTTATACTCTGAGCTGGAGCTCAAGTCTGTGTACAGCCTGAGTGGTTTGTGAAATACAGTTCCACTGTGAATTCCCAGGAGAAAACAGAACTGACAGTATGAGAGTTTTTCCTCAGGTTTGTTTAAGTAAAAAACTACAATCTATTTGGCTTCAAGGTGAGGAGAAGCAACATTTGTACAACTATGCCCATGGTACATGACACAAAATGCAGGTATACTATTTATTTTTGTGGTATACTGAAAGAAAACTCTGAAATGAAGTCATCTATTCTTTATTGTAACAGACAAATTCTCAGTATAATGCCATTAAAATTCTGTTTTTAAATATTAGTTTGACAGACAGCAAATAAATCTTATTTATTTATCTTATTTATATATCTTAAAGTTCGTAAATACAAAAGGGCTGAAAATTTATKTTTTCTACTTGACTCATGGTTAATCATCTGTAGCACCTAACAAGCTCCTCTCAGTCTTGCAAAAAAGCCTATAATATATCACAGAATCAGCATCACAGGTGGCTTGTCAGTGAGACAAGAAGTTCAGCTTAAAGGAATGACAGAGATCTATTTTGTATTCCCTTAACAGCTGTACAGTCTGCAGAAAGATGCAAATAGTTGAGTTCAAATGGCTCTTAACATTCTTCTTGAGTACTGATATAGTAAGGAAATAATGCCATAAAAGTTTATAATAAAAAGGTACATTATATTCTCTTGGTACTAAAGTTTTAATTTGTTAGCCACACAGGCACTGGGATGGAAGACTGGAGAGCAGTGTAAATGGATACCAGGCCAGGTACAGCCCAAGGAAAAATACACATTAAAATAATGATTTTCAATTTTGGAGGGGCCAAACAGAGTATGCTTAACCTGAACCACATTCTTACAACCCATGATGCACTGGATCAGGTGAACTTAGAKTTTAATGTTTTCCAGCAGGCCTGTTAGGTTGACGCATAGGTCAGCTGGAAGTGAAGCAGAGGGTAGGAGCAGAGAAAGAACCAGGGTGAACTGGTACAGGGGAACTATAATATCAGGACAGCAGAGAAGAGACAGAAGTTTGGTATTGGAAACAAGATTTTTTAGGGAGCAGAGGATGAAGAACATTAATTCCATAGTGTTGTATCTGAGATCTGCCAAGGCAGTCTGGGAAAATCAGTGAAATCCAGGTGAAATATGTAGCAGCACAAATGTAAGAACTTTGATGCTCTTTTCACCTTGCCTCCTGTGTGCTGCTCTGACTTAAAGTATTTTTGGAAGTTAAATCTTCAAAGTTCAGTTCCAAAAATCTTAGCGACTGGCAACAGATATCCAAAAGTGGCCTCAAAAGAATAAATGTGCTTTGACATATTTCTTTGTTCTTTTAAAGTAAATGAAACAATTAGTCCAAATGAAGCACTTCATCACTGAAACCCAGAGGAATTTCTGGGCTGCTGACGAATCATGAATAATAATAGTGCAGAAAAGGAGGAGTAGTCATGAGAGTAGATAATCTATGGGTGATGAATAAAAGCAGATTTCAAGGACTCTTGAGCTGGGTTAACTTCTGCTGAAATGTTCAGTTTCTCTTTCAAAGTGTTCAGTAAGCCAAAAGTGTTACAGTAGATAGTATGAGCTCCTGCAAAGCACTTCATRTACTCATTTCTATCGTAAAAAGCTGATTATTCTCCAATTTCATGTAAAATGGGGTCAGTGGAGATCTTTATTAGCAGAAAGCATACTCACTTGCAAATGTAGCTTGAATTATATAAGGACAAGCTAAGCTTTCTGCTTTTCTGTTTYCTCTTAAAGCCTTTTTATTTTATTTTGCATTTGTCTTGCCCATCTGCACCACATTTTTCTGTTTGCTTGGCTTCCTGTCCTGGCTGGCTGCACTTGCTAAGTGCACAGGTTGTGTCCTTGTAGCTGTTGGTAATGCTCACTTTATCTGCAGCCTCTCACTGAACAGGGCTTCGTTCCTTCATTCCTGCTCAGCTTCAAAAGCGACCAATATTTTGAGAAAGTAATGTCTTTATCTTGTAATAGAACACGCTGAAATGCAGTGGAGTGGCTTTGCATCCAGAACATTTAATGAAGAATGAAACAGAAGGGTTTGG
Source organism: Amblyornis subalaris (assembly GCA_018881555.1). NCBI lineage: Eukaryota > Metazoa > Chordata > Aves > Passeriformes > Ptilonorhynchidae > Amblyornis > Amblyornis subalaris. The sequence continues at coordinate 419,260 of JACAXG010000007.1, forward strand.
TGTGTTTTAACTACCTATGATAGAGTGTTCTTTGCAACTTCCCACATGCATAATTCTCATAGCCTTCTTTCATGGAGTAAAGGATTAATTTTAGAAACAGTGGATTTTACAGATCCCAGGGCATTTAGCCTAATGATTATTTTGCTTTGAGTAAGTGGGCTCTCTGGTTAACTTTCACTTGTGGGGAATTAGATCACAGACTTATTAACAGCTACACCTCAGCTAAAGTGTGCACCACTAGAGATTGTSTTCGAGCCCAATAAGCTTGCTATTATTTCCTATCTTAAAATCTGTGCTAAGTAATAAAAATTTTAAAAAGCAAGGAGAAAATAAAGGTTGAGGTCGCACTGCTTCTGCAGTCTCATTGAGAATTCAGATGGAAAGTCTTTCTTGCTTTTAAGACAACTTACCTAATGAGAACTTGGGAAATCCTTCATGTTGCAAGTAACCAAGTGGTCCCATGTTTAATTATAATTGATTGGTATTTTGGAACAAAATTTTACTAATTAACAAAAGAATTTCTCTTTGAAGTAGAATCCCTATCAGTGAAATTGATTTTCAAATGAAGATAGTTCTGCAGTTCTTAAAAAAAATTATTCTTGTAAGTTCTAAAACAAAAGGATGAAAGACTTGGGAATGGGGAAAGGAAATTTGAATAAAATTTCTCCACAAGTGGGAGAAACAGTGTGGAAATTAATAATTAAATTGCTTTTCAGCTCTTCTACCATTTTCTCTCGGCAAACCACAACACCGAGTTGTCAGCATAGTTCTAATGTCTCTTTCATGTTTCGGGGCTATGGAAGAGAGATTGCAATTTGCATTTACTGAAGACTTATAAATGTGCYTTTTCCTGGTAAAGAGAGATTCAGTGATCCACTTTCTTAGTTTTTTTCAGGTTTCCTAGCAGGAAGATTGACATCTTTGCATTGGAAGACCTCTGTCTGTGGTGTTTACATTTCAGAGCCTTTCCACCTGTTTTTGACAATCTGAGTGAACCTTATCAGTAAGCAACACGATTTTGATAAAAGTAAGATTGTATGAAGTCAGGAGTTATTGAATAAGTGAACTTTCAGTTCAATTTGAACAAATCTATGACTGATAGTAGCCAAGGATTAACAGTCTATTAACTCAACATTCATTAACATTTACATGCTAACAGATGAAAATGTTTCACATGTAAAGTAAGTACTGTTCCGTTCTTAAATAGATGTTTATTATATTTGCAGTAGAGGAAAGTGTATCTTTATGTTGAGCCAGGGCACTGACTGGGAGAACTATTCTGTATTAAGACAGTCTTACTCAAAAATTCCTGTTCCCACTGGGAACACATTTTTGTGTATGAGGCCATCCTACCACCCGCTCAGTATCAGCAAAGAAAATAAGGTCAAATAATTTCATCCTCTGTTCGAAATACCTCTCAGAGAGTATTTTGGTTCTAATCCTGCAGAGACTGAACAATTTGGTTAATTCTAACCATTGCACATGAGCAGAGAATTCAATTTTAAGCCTGCCTATTTGGCATGTAAGGAATACTGTAACAATACATGTAAATCAGTAATTTCCATATGGTCTGATCCAATTAAGTCAGATTGGCATCTTCTCATTCAATAAAAAGAGGAGCCCAGCTCAGTTATCTGAGTGCTCAATCAGAATAATTGCCATGAAATTAGGATCATTTTGTTTTTCTTTACATTTTCTGAGTTATACACACTGTAGCAGGTGCAAGAGATTGGGTTTGAGCCCTACCATGGTTTGGAGTATTTTTCTCCACCTCTGCTGTTCATGCAGCACTAAATCTTTTGGGCAATGTTCCTCAGAAGATGAGAGGGAAAGGAATGGTACAGACCAAGAAGGTGAAATAATTTAATGTCCTGTATGGCATGTTCTTCTTCTGTCTTTACTTACCTGGTTATAAAAATGAGAAAATTGTTGGGCTCTTCAAATAATCTGTTTAAAGCTCTTTTTATTCTCTACGTTTTTTTTCATTTTTCTGTTAGCTATCATGTTTACAAATGTAGGTGGACTATACTGTGTCCAAGCTCTGAGTAAGAATAAATAGGAAAACACTGCTGTAAAGAACCAGAAAAATAGCATAGTTGTCTTCAGCAATCTCAGCAATTTTTCCTTTACTGGAATCATTAAATCTTTCTGTAATTAGGTGAAAAGCTTGTAGTGTTCGCACACCCATCTCTGTAGGAATTCCTTGCATTAGTGTGGAGAGGCACAGCTGAAGTTGGCCAATGGTAAGAGAGACCATCCTTGGTTTATTTTTCCTTGGGGACTTCTACACTACACAGGCTTTCTGTTTGACCTTTGCATTTTCTTCTGAGGACAAGGGGTTGAAGTCTGCAAGATAACCAGAAATACCCACCATGGCTCTGGAGAAAACCTATACTGCTTTTGAGCACCAGGAGTAGTAAACATCTGGGGATCATTTGAAACTGTAGCTGCTCACTCACTATGGAAGACATGAAAGGAGCAGTTAATGTTTCTTTTCTGGGTTGGGAATTGATCTTTATCACCACTTTCCCTAACCTGTATTAATAACAATCACCAGGGACAGGAGAAGCACGCATACTTTGAAAGGCAGCGGTGGTTGCCCTAGGTCATGGAAGTAAAGGAAGAATTTGGATCTGAGTTTTACTTGTTTCTATCCAGAAGCATGAACCTCTTTTGTTGGAAATAACTTGTGTGTGAAGTTTGACTGGAGCTTCTGAGGATACATAAAAATAAATCAAGTTAACAAGAAGAAGAAAGAAAAAATCCCTCCTGTAAGGCTCCAAAAAATGATTTCTACACTATACCTAAAGAACTGTAAATTTTTTCTTTTTATTTTTGCCAGGCTTTCAATTTCTAATTTAAGGTAGTTCTTGCTTCCTATAACATTTGGTGTAATATTTCTATACCCTTTGTTGAAATACTGCCATTACCATGGACCAAGTTGATTCAGGAGTTGATCCATCTGCCACTCAGAATATTCCACTCCCATAAGTAGAATGAAGCCTTTCTAGGTCTTTAAATGCAGAGCCACAAGATTGAAGGGAAAAAAATGTGGGAATCTTTTTAGGGGTGTAAATGAAAATTTAGGCTCATGTTGTTAAATCATTACTGAGAAAAGTGTGAGGCGCTGGTTTTGCTGATGTAGTGGAATAATGCAAGTACTGGTTTCAAATTTTACCAGTTCCTCTAGCTGGAGCATGCACTAATACATTGCCATCTCAACAATCTTACATACCCCACAGGTCTCTATGTGCCTTGGGGATGTTGGCTTTGTAGAATTTAATTTTCTTAATTTTGTGAAGGTAGCAATGCAAGATATAAAAAGCAATGCAAGATATTCATGATGTAGGAGATTTTCTAAACTTTTCTTGACTATTTTTATAGGAACTTTTTCTGCACAACTATGGCGAGACAGATTTCCAAGGCAGCATATTTGAGTCCTGCTGCTGTTAGATATTAATGCTTGAATCCCCTGTGATGCTTTGAAAGGGTACACTTGTATGGATAATAAACTACTTAGTTTCTTTGTTCACAGATTTTTTTTTTGATGAATAGAACTACAAAAGCATTGCTTCCCATAAGACAGAAACAAGGTCCACATATCATACTTCCTTCCTTCCAAACGGAATATTCCTTTGCTGCACCTGGAAAGAATGCCAGAATCCCACTTGATAAAAACTGGATTTCAGTAAAGTCAGAGGGGAACATGAAATCATCGAAGGAACAGACCACATAGAAACCCTACAGCACAAATTAAGGAAAGGTTCTTATCTGTCACAGACTGATTGGCTGGGGCCTACTGTTTTACATATCAGATGTCTCCCTGCTGCTCAGAGAATCTTGAGTGAAGTAGATCTGTGCCAGAAATAATTTATCCTTGTATGTGTTTATGTGTGTCCATAGATCACAGGGTGGCCTGCTTCCTATCCACTGCAAGCATCACCCCTGATTTAAAGAGGGTACTTATGCATCTGTGCTAAAGTACAAAGTGTTTGCAGAGTTAGACACTTACTCCTCTTTATTGGGTCACATGTGGGTGAGGGTTCTGTTAAGTGCTCCATTATTTTGGAAGTCAGTTTAATGACTGCACACTATAAAAGTTAAAGCAATTATATGTAATGCATGATGAACAATATGACTTCCAAATGTTCACATGTAACGCATGTCAGATTTCAGCTGGAAAACAAAACAAACCCCTCAAGGTTGCAGTCTGCTCTTTAGAACAGCCACATGTTGTAACCTCAGAACCTCAAAATATCAGCTGGTTTCTGTGCATGATCAGAGCAGTGGAATCTATGCCATATTCTGCCCTTTCCTTCCTGGAATCTGGCTGCAGTAATGATCAGATGTGTGCTCCAGCCAAATGCATTTGGCCTTAGATCCACATTCAGATCAGTGAATTGATCTGTACTTTTTTTTTACCTCATGGTATATCTCATTCTGACATAATTTTTGTACAGGATGTAAAAAAGATAGGTATGTAAATAAGGAATGACCTCTTCTGAAATTCATCTGTGGTTGCTCTTGTATTACTTTTAGGTAACATGAAACTATCGATAGACACCAAATGAGGTCAAGGACCACTGTACTCTCATACTGGCAGACATTGCCTTTTGTGAAGCACTTAAAATCAAAATACTCTGGTCACATAAAAGAAGCAGATTTACACCTTCCTAGAAAGAAGAGCAGACGTGATCAGTTACTGTTGCCAGGAACATTTTTCCTTTGTCAGAAGAACCTCTCGAGGAGCCCAGGTACTCTCATTTCAGTCCTTCAGCTCAGATTTCCGTGTCCCATGCATATTTCCTGTCCTATTTTATGTGTGCCTGTTTCTGCTGTTCTTATCCACTGCTGGTGCCTTCTTTATTATACAGAGTGCTAATTTTTTTTGACTATCAGACTGTACCATAGTAAACTGAGCCTGAGCCATTCATGAACTGCTTCCCCGTCTCTTCTGGCTCATCTTTTCCTTCCATAGAGGCACTGGCACAGAGGAGACAGGTAGGGCTAAAGGTAAGGATAGCAGCTGCCTCAACTTCAGACACTGGTCTGTTTGTATTCCTGAGTTACATACCAGTTCAGTCAAGGAAAGTTCCAAATAAGTATCATTAAATGTTAAAAGGGTAATGGGAAAGCCTGGTTGAACCACTCAGATGTCTCCAACTGGATTTCCTGGAATTATTCCTTTGCAGGTGAACCTATTTGTATGAGAAATATGCTCTCAGGCCCTGAAGTTTTGAATTTTATCAAAATGTGGTTTTGCCCGCATTCTCCACACTGGGTTAAACCACCACACTTTGATTTTGCTGAGGATTGCAGTATTTCTTGAAAAGTTTATATGAAGGGTTTGGATTTGGTTTTTTTCTGCACCTACAGAAATGTCATCATCTGTTCTGAAGGAAATCAGTTTCCTGGGAGCTTCACAACTATTCAGGTTAAGTTCTGTGGGAATACTGCCATCAGATGAATAGACCAACAATACTGAAACAATATTACACTTGGAAACAAAACATTGTATGTATTGAAATAAAATTGTATGTATGTAATTTTATTTAATAGAACATTATTGTGATTACAGGAAAAGGTGTCCAATAGCATGAAACAAATGCTTGAAATAGTTTTTATTTTACTATTTGCTTATGGTGCGGTTGGTATAAACTGCTGTTGTTAGTTTACTAACAAGGGTGGGAAGAGGCCAAGTACTGGGAGAGTAATTTAAAAACTAGCTCAGAAGAATTAGATACAGGAGAGCAACTTCAAGGTGTCTGGCACATATCAGTATTTCATTTCATTGTAATGAAAATATTGCACATGTATTCATAAAACGTGTTTGTTGGTTTTCCTTTTAAGTTTCATGGTTTGCTCTTTTTGTTAAAACCTGTAGTAGGTCGAAATTACTGCTGGCAATTTCCTTTGCTAATGACCTCAAATATCCTCTTTTTAAACCCAAGTAGATGCCTTTTGAAAAAAGGCTGCAAGCTCCTCTAGCAGCATTAAGATGACAGACAGATGACACAAGAAATGACACTTTAAATTATTTATCTACATTGGTATTAAAAACTGAATAAGCCTCAAAAGGATTATTTTTAAACTACTGCAAAATGTATTTAGTGTTCATAGACAAAACACAACATATCTATATGGAGATAGTCTTTGTAAATCCATCTGAGTGTTTTATGTGAGATTATAAAAAAATGCACTGATCACAGGAATGTAACAGAGCCGAAATCAGATTCTTTAAAAACTGTTTACTATCACTCAGTGCTTCTTGGTCAGTCTTTCTCCATTTGGACAGAGAGGAAGAAACATGATGATCCCTTCTTTTAAGTAGGATTTTGCAGTTGTATAAGCTGGTTGCTTCCTTTCTGTATTTAAAGGTGGCCAACAGGGTGGTAGAAGGATTTGACAATAATCTTGGCACGAACCTCAGGGATCTGTACATCAGGGACATCTCTGTGTAAAGCATTTGTGTTCTTGGGCAGCTTGAAGGCATTTTTGTACCACAGAGTTATATTACTGGAGATCTTCTATCTACTTATGTCACAGTTTAAAGTAATCTGTAGAGGAGTCTCAAGCTTTGATTTCTGAAGTATTTTCCTAAAATAAGAAAAAATCTTAGTAGCAGTATAGGATCAAGCTTTGAGGATTTCTCCCTCATGATAGGGCTGTATTTTCCATCCCACGCTTCTGAGCCCCAGCTAATGTTCATTTGTGTCCCACAAAGGCCCCCAGACTCACAGCACAAACAGACAGAGCAAAGCAGGGACTAAATGCATCAAAGGCCTTTTTGTGAAAATATGGACAATGCTATAAACTAACCTTGTGTTAACCTACTGAAGAACAGAGGACAAGAATTCTGAATGCCAAAATATAGGGAGATGTGTGAAAGGGAAAACTTATACAAAAGTAGGCAGACTGAATAAAACTATTTATCTTTAAGCCACACAAGTCATGGTAATTAAATTAGGTCAGGCTGGCTATAAAGCTACAAAAAGCAGGCTGTAACTAATTTAGAAAGAGACAGAGAAGACCTGAAAAGAAAACAGATTGACAGCCCCCCATTATTTTTTATCTAATCAAGACAACAAAACTTAAGAAAGAAGAAAAAGAAAGGAAAAGAAAAAGAAATCTCATGTTGATTTATCAAGATTTTCTCTCAAACCATTAGGATAGACAAAAACATGTAGTCACATCTTTGATGTGTGAAGGTTTGCACATTGTTCTTAGTGCTAACTGAGGGTTACGTGCATATTTTACCCTTGAGAAAAACAGAATAATTGAATACCTTAAAGTTCAGAAACTGGTGGAAACCCCAACAAAGAATAACACGATCAGATCTTTATCATTACGGTATCATTTCACTGAATGTTTCTCAGCATCCGTATCATCTGCTGCTATGTGGAGAGAAATCCTAAACATCTGTGAAAAGAGACAATTAGACTTTTCTTGAAAACCATTTCTTCATAAATCCCATCTGCCAGTTTGTATTAAACATCTCTTTTTGAAAATGGTTTCAAATATTTGCTTTGAATTTGAATGTGACTGGTTGTATAGAGTGTGGGAAATGACATCTTTGAAAGTTAAGAAGGTAGAGATTAGGACTTTATTTATATTGTGGACCCAGTCTCATTAAACGAGGTTTAAAATAATATTTCAGTTGATTTCTATAATTTCTATAATAGTTTGCATTCTCCAAGTGATTAGAAAAATTAGCATTCTAAGGCTGTCTGGAGGGTGAAGAGGAGTGTGTGAACAAAAAGGGGGAAGGGCACAGACAAAAAGCCCAGCTTGGTTTGTGTTGGTGTTTAATAGCAAACAACCCTTTCCCACCCTGCTTCTCTTTTATGCCTGTTTTAGTTTTAAGTAACTTCTAAAGGTTTTCCAGCAGCAGATGACGCTCAGCCACTACATTCATCTGAAATAAGATACGAACTTTGCCCTGTGAAGAAAATATTTGAGGTTTCAACACAATTAAGGGGTTGCAAATTCTCTGTGAAAATGGAAATTCCCTCCCATTTCTACCAATAGGTCCCTGAGGGTGAAGTTTTGACCCCGATGAAGTCAATGGAACCTTCACTCCCTTTCATTAAGACAAGAGCCATCCCTCATCACATCTTGCACTTGTGACAATGAAATGTGGAAAGGAAAGGAGAAACTGTTTCTTTGAGGCATTGCCATTAGGTAATACCTTTTCCAGACAATGAGAGAGAGACTTGGAGAGATGACCAGAAAAGATACACAAAAATGTAGAAAGTCAGAAATGGGGAGCAGGCAGGGGGACAGCAACAGTCAGCATTTCTCTTCTCCTGCAGGAAAATGTAGTCTAGAGAACATAACCAGTCAGAGCTGGGTTGTCATTTTCAGAGCTGGACTGGCACCACTAAGCAGGTTTGTTTGAGACAAGATGAAGCTCTTGCCCTTGGACTTGAAGAGCACTCAAAGCTCCTCATCAGTTGAAAGTCTGAATTGAACAAGAAGTTGCAAAACTAATTAACAACCTCAGAGCATTGGCCCAAAATTTGGCCCAAACACAAGCTCCCTTACTTGATATCTTACTTAGGTCATCTTTTTGTGTGCTTAATATTTGAGTGGATATGGTCCAGCTCTGGATATATCTGAGATGGGCTGAAGCACTGTTACCAGGTGCACAGTCTGCTAAAAATCAATAGCCAGAGCATAATATAGAACCAGATTTTTAAAGATAAACCACACAACCAAGTCTGAACTCCCAGGATTTCACTATAGCAATTTATTGCTGTATGCACTGTTCACATGCAGCCAGTACGAGCCAAGGGACTGAATTAAACCTGCTGAGTTTTGACAGATTTGCTTTTAATTCCTTTTTATTGTGCATAGGTAAAGGGAGACCTGCCAGCCTGCTACAAATACAGGATCTATGGGATTTGGGCTATAATATCTTACGGTTTACTGTGTTTTCTTTTCTTCTATTGAACTAGAAGCTGCAGTTTCTATTTTTTTTCTTTCATTTTATGCTTAAGATAAATTGGAGATGGCACAGAGCAGTGGAAGAGCAACAGCCTTTAAAAGCACTCTCCAAAATTGGAGTTTGTGAAACTTTCCAAACATCTGCATGAACAGTGCTCCATCAACCTTCCAGCCGCCTGGTTGAAAAGAGTGTCCTTTAATCTAAACCATGCTCCTTGGGATTTCTTAATGTAGTTAATTCTTCATTTTCTTTTTATATTTTGCCAGTGAGAAACTGCCTAGTGGTCATTACCTCTGAGTCCTTTCCACTAACTGTTTCTTTTAGTCCTGGCATGATGCTGTACATTTTCATTGCACGGGGATCTCCTCAAACAAAGGAAAATTATGAAACTGTCAGATCAGATTTCATATATTGCTCTTGGCATTGCACTCACTAGACCTGGTACACAGTGAATTTTGAAAGCCTCTGATCTTTTATAACCATTTCCAGTCTTAAACATACATTTAAAAGTTCCTCATCTGCAGTCACTGGGAGTACGACTGTTAAAGCTGAGGTAATTTGGATATTTTCTTTCTGTAAAGACATAGACAGTGATCCATTACACCCATAAATCATTTCCAATGTTTCGTTTTTCTTTCTGCTACACTTCTTATTGTTTTATTAAGACTCTGAACTTATTTCTTTTGCCTTTTTGTTTTTTTTCCTGCTAGGAATATACAATGCTTTAGAACTTAAAATCAAGGTGCTTAGATGTGCCTGTGGAATGAACAGTGACAACTGATTCAGAGTGGTGAGCTCCTGCTAGGTCTTTTGGTACCATAAAACAGACACATCGAAAAACAATGACAGAATCTTTTGTCTCCTCCCAAGCTGCTGTGTCAGTCTGAAATCCTGATGACCATGCATTAGCACCTCAGTTATTAACCAGCCTGGGAGAAGTGTGATTTTTCTTCACTATTGTGTTTCTTCTCAGTTCAGGTAAATCAACCAAACTGAAAATATGATGACCTTTTGGGACTTAACCAGAAGATCCCTTGACACAAAATCCTCTAAGTGTATTTATACAGTGACTGCCTTGGCCAATTCAAAGGGCCGGACAGAGGATTCCTAGAGCTGAAAGCATGAGCCGTTACCACTACAGTCTAAATTAAGTGAAAATGCTGAACTTACCAGAGAACATGAACAGACAGCAATTACATGTCACTTGTGGGAATTTAACTCAGCAGCTGCTTCAGAGATCAATCAACACTTGACATCCTTGGGAAAGAAGAATAAGTTTTCTGGAACAACTGGTGGAGATGACAGGTTATTCAGATATCTTTTCTGAATGCCAACAAAACAAACCCATACTATCTTTAATGCTTGTGTTATAAACAACTTGCATGCACTTCTGAATCCCCTCCCGCCTTTCCTTCATTCATATAAACACTTTAAAGAGGGAGCTACGTTGTAAATCTCTCAAAAACTTCTGATTGCACTTTCCTTATCTGTACAATTCACAGACAAGTTAGAGTAGAATATCTGTGTACCTTTGTTACAAATAGAGTAGAATATTTCATTGTGGGTGCCACTGTTTCCAAACCCATTACTTAGTAGCCTTTTCCTGACTAGGAGATTAGTAACTTTCTTACTTCCTCGTGGATTCTCTTGAAAAGAGACTCTGATAGTCTTTTTCTTATTTTAGAGAAATTCCAAATTTAGCTCAGCTGTTTTTCCTACACTGGAAAGATATGTGTAATGTCTCTGAGAAAAGGACATGAAAACATTTTTCCTTAATAAGGTTTGTGGATAATAATGCCTACACTGGTCTTAACAACAGGCATAGGAGAGGCCATTGCCTGGAGAAGCTCTGCTACTCATTAGCTAGTTTTATCTTTCCTTCAAAGGAGGAAAAACAAAAACCTGACTGATATGTCCATCCAATGCTCTCTGAAAAGAAACAATTCTGCAGCCAGACCATTCCTTCCTTCACAACAAAGCCGAAGAGAACTCGTGCATTAACTTTTTTGATTTTCAAAGAAGAAAGCCTGTAATTTAACTAAGAAATGGTTTAGATCTAGAAAATGGGATACTTTCTGCTTTTGGAGGCAAAAAATCAGAGCACCAAAGAAAGGACAGTGTGCAGAAATATGGCAAGTTTATCAGTGGGTGTAATGTGGAGGAAAATAGTCACCAATTATTGAAAAGGAAGTGTTTAAGTGGAGGATTCAGGATTCAGATGTGTAACAGAACCCTAAGCTTTGCTCTAAGTGGCGTGGGCAGAAAATCCATGAGGTTTGCTCGGAGAGATTCACCTTGTGACCAAGCACATCAGGGAAGCTGCTGCACAGCACCAAGTTCAGGATGGAGATTATTTCACCACTTAACCTTATCCTCAGGTCAGGCCCCCCTCGATCCATTAACTCATTTGGTTTCCTCCCGCTTTCAGAAGCCCTTGAGATGATCTGAAAATAAAAGGGCTTGTTGTGCTTCAAATCCATTAGCATGGCTGGAGCTTTGATCTCCTAAAATTCAGCAAAGCAGGGCTGCCCAAGAGCACTGTAGCATCACAGTGGCATGGCATAGGCAACCCTGGGATCTGAGACACCATCTCCCATTGTCAGGACTTCTGTCTTGTTTTGGCTGCTAAAGGCAATGACTTCAATTCCCAGAGGGAAGTAATATTCTCATAAAATAACCAGTGAACTGAATTCTGTTACATATTTTAACATCTTTTGGAAGTGCTCCACCACAGTTTAGGAAAAGAAGAAGGGAAAGAGTTACTTACCCAAAGGAAAAGCTGAACAACAAGGCACAGGGGGACACGTGGTCAGCACACATTGCACTTGAACTATTTTCAGCTGGAGTATGGGCCTCAGGAATATGGCATAGATTCCACTTTCCTGATGGTGTCTTACTTCACTCTGGGATCCTCATATAGAACATTCTTAAGTGGACAGTGAAAGGAAAAAAGCTTTTGTTTAAGTAAAATATTGCTTTACTTTGATGGTTTAAGACATTTTATCACTAGAGGTGATCTTTAATATGGTCCTTAAGCTGTAACTCTTGGGACCACCTCATTCCTTATACCTCTTCCTCTGACCAGGAATGTTGCAGCAGAGCACAGCTCAGCACTGCATGCTCCATTAAAGGAGCTTATATAGCATCCTATAGGCCTAGAGGTCCAGTGGGAGCCTTTAGCAGACACAAAAATACTTTGGAAAACTGTGGGAATGCTGATGACCTGACAGTGATTTGTATTATTGCATTAGAAAAATAAATACCTGCATAGTATGGCAGAACCTGTCAGGATGGATAAAAAAAAGATTTGCCAGTAACTGTGCTGTGCAGCTTTCCAAACCACTAACCTGCTGGTTAGCCCAGGCCTCTATTTCATCCAAACCCTCATAAAAATTTATTGCAGATGGATACTACAGGAAAATTCTTTGCAGTTTCAACAGCATCTCTGCCTTATGATAGTCTTGCAGTAACTTTTTTCCCCTCTCCCCCAGCAGAAGAGGTTTTCTCCAGCCCAGTATGGTTTAATCCTCTCGTACAAATGGCAAAGAAAAAAATTTATCGGCCTATCTGGGATAGCCAAGGGATGAAGAACCAGAAAGCTGTGCTTGAACAAGAGAGACTTAAATCACACTTGGAATTGCAGGCACAGTTTCAGCTGCTGTGCAAAGAGCCCTGATGCTGTTCTCAGCCCAGGTATTATTTTGCTCTGAGGGCTGATGGTGACTAACTGCCCCATATATCAGAACAAGGCAGTTTTGTGTGATTTGGCTTCTCCTCTGCTCTGTGTTCGTCAATATATCAGGAGCAGCACAACTGAAAGCAACCCTGGGCAGCAGCATGATTTGGAGCTGACTGAAGGCCGGAGCAGCGGCGCAGTGCAGTGGCACGCTGGAGACCAGGACTTGGTATGTGCCACATCCTTTTGTACCCCTCCCTGAGCAGAAAGGCTCAGCTCCCAGCTCCAGCTGGACACGCCGTGCCGATAAATCTGCTCTCGCAGAGCCAATCCCAGCACAGCACGGACCTGGCACCGGAGCCGTGCACTTGTACACCGTTAATGGGTTCAGAGGCTGGCAGTGGGAGCTGCAGTCACCCACCATGCGGGGGCGGCCTGTCTGTCCCACCCTGCCGGCAGCCTGTGGCAGGAGCTGAGCAGAGGGGAGTGGTGCCAGTGCCTGCAGCAGCTCCGAGGGCCGGAGTGCACAGAAAGAGCTGGTGAGTGGCCAGCTGTTCTGTGCTGTTCTGTGCTCGCGTGCCCTGTCCCGGCTTGACACAAAGCCAGCGCTGGCTGGGAACAAACCACAGGGCTGCTTATTTCTGAGCAGGACTCAAACAGCCCAGGCTCTAGAGGGAAATCAGCCATGCTGCCTGATGTGCAGGCAGTAACTTAAGAGAGATGTGGTCCGAAGGCCCCCTTTCCCTTTGACCCTGAGTAAGTATCTGCCTATTTTACACTGAAGGATGACCAGTGTAAACCTCACTGACCTCAAAAGGCCTCCTGCAAACATTCAGGATGGGCGCCTGAGTGGTTCGTCTGCAGAACCATGCTGCTGCCTAGCCAGATGTATATCATCATCTATCATCACAGAGGCAGGAGTTACAGATTGACAGGGTAATTTAGTCTGGGATAACATGGAAAATAAGGCTTTTTAAACACGAAAAAAACATAAACAGCATTTTGAGAACTGATTGGCATTCCACGAAGAATAGCGTGAGAATAAATTTTCTTGTTAAAAAATATTGAAAAGTATAAAATCTCCTGGTTTAATAGCAAGGAATAGGACAAGTGCAAGAGTTAACCAAGTATCTGATTCAGTTATACATGTCCTGAATCAAGACTGAATGTGTAGATACATGTTAGTATGATTTTAGTATTATAAGTATTTTCATTCATGAAGAGATTACAAAGCGATAGTCTCTTATAAGAGAAGGCTTTTTGGTGTGTTATTAAGATACAAATCTAAATATGTTTTACATTGCCTGTGAAGGGTGTTTTGTGCCTTCCTGGCCACAGTAGGTTAGAGCTCGAGATAACCACTTCAGACTGGCTGCATACTTCAGTATTTTTCCCGCTTCACAGTTGTTAAAACTTTATAGAGCCTCAAAACATATCCAGATGGACAGTAACTGTGACTGCCACTTATGAAACCAGTATAATCTAGCACAATGCACAAAGTAGGGTAAGTGGGAAGGAAAACAAGTTCTGAATAGAGGACCTCCCTGGAATATTGGATCAGCCATCAGACACACCAATTCTGTTTAGACAGGCCTGTTATACACACCCAAATGTTCTGCAAAACAAAGCACACCCCCATCCTTTCACCACTGCAGCTCCAAAACACTTCTGCCCAAGGGTGGTCTTCACCCTGCTCGAGGCACTGTTTGTGCCTACATCTTTATTCACAAACTGAAACATTGGTTTCCATAGTTTTTTTGCAAAGCCGAGACACATAAGCCATGTTCTTCCTCTCAAGGGAATATCATATCTTGGCAGTTTTATTTGGGCTTAACTTTTTCAACTATGCAATAGAAAAATATGAACAAATAGATTGCTTACCATTGTGCTGCCACCAGTGGATTTCCCCACACAAAACCTGCTTGTGTGACACCAGTATTACTATAAATAACATCACCAGAGCAGAGAACCTGGTCAAGAGAAAACTATTGTTATTTGAAGTTACTGTTGTTGTTCTCTTGTGGGATGTCTTCTAAACACAATGTAAAGCAATATATAGTGACTTCTTTGGATTTCTGTGCTGTACGTATTTTTTTGCATACAGTATGCATGGATCACAAGGGGGTGATAGGTAATGAAGCCATGATACAAGAAAAGAACCCAAACCTTGGCAGGTTTATAGCAACTAAGTCCATGGCTTTATTCCCCACTTCAGCTGGCATGAGTGCTTAATTTAACTGAAGCTGATACCAATGCTGCTTCCTACTTACGCGTGTGTTGGCAGAGACAGATCTCAGTGCAGGGGGCACTCTCAGTCACTTCCTTATTTGTCACATTTCACACATTTCCAACTTACAAGTTAACAATTAAAAAAATTGTTTGGGAAATTGTGATTTTGATTCATGATATTCCATCCCCTTTCCTGCCTTCCTCCCTTTTATTTCAATTCATGTTAGTCAAATTCTCTGTTAAAATGCTGTGTTCAGTTACACACTTGCTGCCCAYGGTGACAGTGCTTCTTACCACATGGGAGTAGTGATGTGTTTTAGTTTGCTGTTTTGCAGAAAACATTGTTTGCCTGTCATATGTCTCAACAGATCCTGCTCCTCTTTTCCAAGAAATTGGCTAAGGGAGCTATGATTATTTAATTTGTTTTTTGGTATTTTTGCATCACAATTAGAGATTGGCATGTGAATTATTTAATTAAGCTGTGAATATTGCTGGGTATTCCTGAGTTACACAAATACTGTGTCATTCACCTATTTATGACTAACAGTTAAAAGTAAAAAAACTAGTTATAAGCTAAATAATCTTGGAATCTTGTGACCAGCTGTAATTTATCCATATAACACCATTCTATTGGATATAAGGAAGCTATTGTTAAGGCTTTTGTCAAATAAAAAAAAAAAGAAAGAAAAAAAAAAAATTCTGATATTTTTCTTTGGTTTTCTTCATGCCATAAACAAAGCTCCAGCCTTTGACATTTCAGTTCTGTGCCTGAGGTGACTGAGCCACTTGCATAGTCAGTCACATGTAAATGTGCTGAACAAGAACCACATCATAAACAAAAGCACACCGGGGCTTCTCTGAGGGAAGCACAAGAGCAGAATATTAACCACGAATCCTGCCTAGGTAAAAATTCCTTTTGCTTGGTCATGGTACATAACAAGGTTTCATGCCTCTCTGTTTGGCATGCGTGGTGCCACAGACTCCCCAGGAACCTTAATTCATTCAGGTGTCTGCTTCTTAATGAGCTGATCTTCAGAGGAGCAGCTATTTACTGATTCATTGCTGGCTCACACCTTCAGCATGTGATTTTCTCTCACAATGGTCCAGGAAACTCGCTGCATCTCAAACCACAAGCAATAGCAAGAATGCTCATGCAGCCAGCGTGGGATTTCCTCATTTCACTGCAGAAATTATTTAAAAACTGAATAATCCCTTCAAATGCCTTAAGCAGTAACAAGGGACTCAGGTACGTTAGAAAAAATATTGTATCATTACACAATAGTGTTTTAAACATCAGTATATACAAAAAGTGATAAAAGAGATTTAAAGATGCCCATCTCTTTTTCACACCTTGGACTTGTATGTACTTCACACCTCTTAACTTTTCAAGCTTGCATCTTTGAATAGGAGGAGACCACCATGTATGGGCTAAATGGTAAAATACATTTCCTTCACCCATTCCTTCTGTCCAAACTCCTGCAGTTGTGGAAATGTTCAAAACACTCCCTTAGTGAATTATGGCTCTGTGAGAAAGACTGGGAAAGGAGAGAAAGAAGAGACTTCGTGACTTGGCTCCTCCATGTAATTGGTGACTTAATTTTTCAAGTCTTAATTTGATTGTTTTCTTATCCAGAAATGCCCCATTTAAGGTCAGCTACCTCCTAAATTTACCGTGTTGCCAAAATAACCCAATGATGGCTTTGTTAGATAGACATCAACAATTAAGTGATCAATTTTAAAATACTTGTTTTTCCTTGATATTTTTTTCAGTAAGTTTGCTTCTTGAAGCAAAAAGTAACAGAGTTGAAGAACAGATGGAAGTATTGAGCTAACCAAGTATGGTCTACATAATGAGGAGACACTACTATTTGTAACACCATTAAAAGGTAACATAAGAAAAGCTTTGCTTGACACAATATAGGCACAGACTAGTGAAAATAAGAGATTTGAATAGGTTACTCTACTGTTGTCTAAGAAGATTCTGAATTAGTAAAAAGTGAATGTAAAGTCATAATTGGTGTCAGCTTTCCAGATGAAGGAGAAGGATTTAGGATTAATGAAAAGATGGGTTAGTCTTGCCTCCATCATCAGACTACAAAAATAAAAAATTAGAAGGACAGAGGAGAGAGAGATTTTCCTGAAGCACAGCTACTCGAAACCTTCCTGTCCTCTCTCTTTCCCAGGCTTTTTGTTTCCTTTCAGGCCCATTTGGACAAATATCAGTCAGTCTTCTTACTTTTGTCTATTTTGGTGATGTTCTGTGGGTTTTCAGCTTATGTCTGCATAACTGAAAATTCTGTATTTGCATCAGAAGCTGACCAAAATGTTCTTCAATTATTTCMCAAGAGGTTTGCTTTGTTCTCTGAGGGGGCAGCACTGCATTGCTACATGGAAGGGCTTGTCAACATTACCACTAGAGATGTCTCATCTTGCAGAATATCATAACCCAGCTGACTTAGTTGCATAGAGCTACAATTTGTTTTACAGGACTTCAGGGCAGATGACAGTTATTTAACATGCTTACATTGAAATAACTTGGTGCTTTTTTCTTTTTTTGGGGAGGAGAGGGTGGGGGCCAGGGAGAAAATCACCACAGAGTCAGAACTTGCTGGGTTGCTTCCTTCCCATTCCCATCTGTATGTTGCCTTTCTCAGCTACCAGTTTTTAGACTGGAGTGCTGTCCTTCCTAAAGGCTTCCAGGGGAACTTAGTACCCAGCTGATTTCACAGTAATATCTTTTTGTCTCTCACTATTAATCCTCCTGTGACTTTGAGAAAAGTATTTTCATACTTGTGAGGCCTTTGGAAATTTTCAGAGCATTTAGATTATGTTCAGATAAAACTCTGACTTTGTGAGTATGTATATACGAAAAATCTTATTTTATTAAGATAAATTATCTTATTTGAAAATTTCAATAGTATCTTCTGCAATTGTTCAGTCAAAAGGGATTTAAAAAATTCATATCAGAGTAGCTGTGGGTGAGAGAAAGTTCATTCCTTATCAGTCATCCAAACTTGCCAAGTTGGTTTTATAACAGCAGTGAAATGAATGCAGAAACTAAACCCAGGGATCGCTTGCTAATGCTCTAAGCCAAAAGCAAACCAGAAAAAGAGCAACATTGCTACTTCAGCTTTCCTCATGTGTAACTTGAATGGAAGGGAACGGATGGAAGGCGTGTCGGCAGCGCAGGGAGACCCACGGCGCTGGAGATAAAAGGTCAAACACAAAACTCTTTCTTGCACGTTGAAATTCAGGGAATTGTCAACAAGTCCCCAGCCATGCAGAATAAGCACAAATGTGATTATGAGGGGCCTGATGATAATCCTGGGACAATGCTGTTCTCCGTCAGCCTGGCATCAGTTCAGAGCCTTCTGGCTGCGCTGGGGCTGCTTTGTGTCCTGTTCCGTGGAGCTGGAGCAGTTTCACCCCTATCAGAACACACTGATCCCCATGGAGAACGGGTGCATCTGGTTTTGTGTTCAAGCAGTTCAATGGTTTCTTGCTGGCAGCCTCAGGGACATTTCAATAGGATGAACTCTTGTACCTACAGGGCCATAAAAAGAAGAGTTAACAAGAGGCTATGAGGTGTTACAGCAAAGGCGATGAGGTGCCTTTATGGGACCTCTGCAAAGGGCTTGACACCAGGCAGGATTCCTCTTCTACCAGTGTTTTGGGGAAGCTGGGAAACCTAAGCTTCTCCCAACCACTGCTTGTCTGCTCACATGTGCACAGGAAGTCTTGAGGCACTGTCTGTGGCACGTTCAATGCCCTGTGCTCAGCCAAGGTTCCCAATCCCTGGCTGGAAGCACATGGAAATCCACCGCTGGCAAGCCTGAGGCTGTCAGGATTTTGGCCACTACCCTCAGCCATATTTACCCAATTAATGGCAGCTCAGTCTTAGTAAGGACAAGCTCTGCCATCAGTTTCAGTAACAGTCTTTGCTGCAACAACCTACAGCATACAGGAAATGTCTCACCAGTGGGAGGGCACGGACAAATTCCTCACAGCCAGCTTTTATAACAGGTGGATGTCTTAGCCTCTCTTCTTGCCAACCAGACCTTAGGAACCTGGCTTCCAGACTCGTGAAATTTGGCTTGCCCAAACCATGCAGCACTGAAATGCTGGTGAGCAGCACAGTGACAGTTCACTGTTGAATCTTCACCCTAGTTACCCTCCAGGCTCTCACACACAGATCACATCTGGCACCCCTGGGGAGAAAGATCCAGGAGCACCAGCCACTGCTCCCCATGTGGGAATGACAGGAGAAGATGGGCAAACACCATTCTGCCTGTGTTTCACTTGTAAAAATTGCTCAGAAAATGTTTCTACATTAAAGTATATTTCAGTATTTCTTGAGGTCAAACAGAGAATATTGAGTTTGCTTTTTTTAAATCAGCAATCTGAAAAAAAAATTAGAATTAATAAATACTTCAGAAGACAAGAGGACATGTAAGTTGCAATTACTGTGTAGATTTTTAAGTCAAAACTCTGGTGAAGGAAAACCTGTTTGATCCTCCCTCTTGCTTTAACAATTAGTGGAATATTTATATAGAAATAAGGAATTGTAATCATCACAGGCACTGGGTTTGCAGGGCTTAGAACAGGACTCAATGCTGGGTTTGGGGCCTTGGAACTGAGGCCATCCTGCAGTTTTGGGCTCACAGAGACCCTCTGCTGTATTTCAGGGTCTCAGAACCAAGACTCGATCAATCTTTCAGCTCACCAAGAGAGACCAAGTGCTGCATTTGGGAGGCTCAAAATTCAGGCTCAGGGCTTAAAAACAAAGACTAAATCCTGCATTTTAGACTCCTGAAACCAGACTAAAGGCCAGGTTTGGCGCTCAGGAACACCGACTAAGCCTTGTGTTTTTAGGGCTTAAGGCAGAGACCAAGTGCTGCATTTTAGGGCCTCAAAACAAGAGACCGTGTTTTGGGACCTGGAAACCAGGGTCACTCAGCCAGGGTTTGGGCTCACAAAGAGAGATCAAATCCTGCATTTTGGGGGCTTAGGGCAGAGATGGAGTCCTATACAGCACCGGGCTTACGTGGCCAGTGTTCAAGCTGAGAAACGGAGAGCAAGTCCTGCCGGCCTTATGTGGCCACGCTTACAGCTGACAAACAGTGACCAAGTYCTGCATTTTGGGGGCCTAAAGAGAGACCATGTCCTGTGTCTTTGGGGTCTGAAATGGAGAGCAAGTGCTGCATTTTGGCTGCTCAAAACGAGGCTAATTTGGCCAAGTGCAGGAAC